>JAKSZP010005352.1:0-207334 GCA_022478985.1 Massospora cicadina
TACCCATAAAAATGCCTTAAGGATGCCATATAAATCAAAGGCTACATGACTGCTGAACATCACCTTGCTAATTATTTTCAGGCCTCAGTATGTCCTAATTGGATCATTCAACCCTCCCTTTACATATCTTATAACTTATTTTATGGATGCCCCCATGCCTTTGCTTTCTGCCTTAATTAGAATCATATGTGGTATAAATTTAGATACCACAACGCCTGTCAGTCCCCCTTCACCATGCTAGGTGAACAGTTCCATACTTTCCTATCTACTTAGTTGTATTTTCATATGTTTTTGTTTTGAAGTGTTTATGTGGGATTTTTGTTTGTTAGTTAGGGTTATCTTTTGTTCTTTGAGAACCAGGTATATCTATTTCCTGGTTAGCTTACCTTGAATAAATAAATCTCTAAAGACAATTGTAGATACTGTATACCAATTACACATATTACTTTTTATAAGAATCTAGGTAATCTTTATATGGTAAAACCAATTATAATAAACTTTTATCAACCAGTTTCTCCATAAAACTATATATATAGTTGTTGGACTCATATGAGAAATTATTTAATTAGAGAATATACTGATCACGTACCATCTAGTACTAAAAAATATACTAATCATGCATATATGGCTTAAAAATAGGCAATACAATTTAAAAATGTAAATATTAACAAGAACTAATAGTACATCGATGAATCCCCCCCTTGGGTTGGGACCATCTAGTACTAAAAAAAACAAGAACTAATAGTTGAATATACATTTTTAGTTATTATATATAAGCAATCGCAGAAGCAAATAATAACATGTGAGTAATCAAAATAAAAACAATGATGTTTTTTTGAATACTTTATTAACGCAGAGTGCTAAAAATACTGTATTAACGCAAATTTAAGCTACCTCACAAAAAATCAACACCTAAAAAGGCCAATTTATTAATCTTAAAACGACATTTTTTGGACCATCTAGTACTAAAAAAACGACATTTTTTGGGTTACGCGACAGATTACTAGATTATCTTATCTTAGATTAAACACATTCACTGACGTACTGACATCTGAAACCTTCGAGTCTGATAGGTTCAATCTATTTGGGTGAGTGGATGAGAATTGGTGAATATTGAATAATTCTTTAAATTGCTACCCGAAACTAAACAAAAATCAGTTAGGGTTTAAGTAAATTAAGTAAATTTAGGGTAATCAGCTCACCAGCCATGAGGGCAACAGTGAAGCTGTTAGTCCGAGTGGCTCGAGAGTAGTGCTGGCACAGCCTATAGGCTATGTCTGTGAGCTTATAAATAAACCCGAGCGACGCCGGGTAACTCCACTTGTCACAGATAAAGATGAAAAGGTAAAAATTTGGATAAGCGGGAAACTATCATGAATTTTATCTTTCCAATGTTCTCCACAACTGACGCGGTATGGATATTTTAAAAGATCCACATTTAATCATGAGCTTTATGGAATCAATCGGTTAAATTGACTAAAACATATTCACTTATGACCGATAACTAATGCAACAATTTGAATCTAAGTCTCAAAGGGTAGATTATTTACTTTCAGAATTGGAACATTTACCTCTTATCTAATCTATGTAAAATTGATGGAGACAACTCCCTTTTGTGATTTACATGTTCGAACTCTTTGTTTTCGAAAGACGAGTCAAGCTTTTATTGTAGGTGCAGGTTAACTATAAATACCATAGTTGAAATTCATAGCTGTATAAAAAATTTCAAGTTTTTTTAGCGCAAATCGTAAAGATGTTGGTTGTCATTCTCTTGGTTTTCTCTGTGGTGGTGTCAGGTTTACTTCTGGCGAAACACTTCTCGCCAGATGCGAGGATCGCCCACTTTCCTGCCGTTCCATTGTTTCGTACTGTGCTCAGCGTGCTAAAGAAGTTGCCTTTTGATGATGTGCTCAAGTACACCACACAGATGGACCTGATCCATAGATACAAAGTAGTGCGCGCCTATTTCCAAGGCCAATGGACTTTGGTGGTCGGGTGCCCCAAATTGGCACAGCAGATCTACTATGACACCGAGACTTTCCCTAAGCTAGTTCCTGAGGAAGATCTACCCAAGAGTGTATTTGCAAAGCTGACTGGACATAGTGCTTTCTTCACTAATGCTCAAACCTGGCGCAAACATCGCAAAACACTCCTCGACCCCGCGGCTTTTACATCTTATGTTTCAAATAAGACTACCTTGTCCAGCGAGAGCCTCAGTTCACTTATGGCCAACATGAATGCCAAGATCAACTCGCAAAAGGGTACAAGCATTGATGCGCTCGATTTGATGCAGCGCGTAACTTTTGATTGCCTGTCGCAACAATTTTTGAACAAGAACTTCAACATTACTGAATCCAAAGATGATAGTTTGGCTAACACCATGTTAAAAATATTTGATAACGCATTCACTTATGGCTTCACACTATTGACCATTTTGTTCCCTAGCTTCCAAACGAGCTGCAATCCATACTACAAAAAGGTCTATGAGGACATCCAAAAATGGGAAGACTGTCTTACTCAAATCATCAATGCGACTCGAAAGACAATTGAAATTGAAGGTGTTCCTACTAAACAAATGGATTTAGTTACCAAAATGATAGCGTCGAACCAGTATCAGAGCTCGATTGAAGAATCTAATGAAGCCATTCTCAACAACCTCAAGATGCTTTTCCTACCAAGCCAATCTCTTCCTCCTGCACTTGGTGCGGCTCTCCATTTCATTGCACAAGACTATGCTATTCAATTGAAAATCTTGACTGAAGTTAAATCAAAAGTTGGTGAGTCAGTTAATGGGTTTGCTCTCAATCAGTCTCAGCTGAATGCCATGCCTTATCTTGGAGCAGTTGTTAAGGAAACACTCCGTCTCTATCCTACACTTTGCCCTCCACCTAAAAGGGTTGCCACCAAGGATGTGATTATTGGTGAACACTTCATTCCTAAAGGCACACATCTCATGATTGACATGTTCTCCATTCAGCATGATCCTAGCCTCTGGTCCAACCCTGATAAATTCGACCCTACAAGATTCCTCAATGAGACCAATGATATGGATGCTACCAAATCTACTATCCAATCTGGCTATTTTCCCTTTGCCGCTGGATCCCGCCGCTGCCCTGGGTCACAACTAGTCCAAGATCTCATGATGAACATCCTCGCCAACATAGTTGTCAATTATGAGGTCCGTTACCCATCCAAACATTGTGCAGCTGAAATTTTGCCTGCCGCTAACCAGATAAAGTTGAAGCTTAAGGCTCAAGTTATTCTCATCCCTGAGAGCCTTAAATTGGAGTTTGTTCCCCGGAACAATAGCCCAAAACATTTAGCTTTCTATTTACAACAGATTTAGGTTGTTTAACAAAATAAAATATTTATTTCAAAAAATATATATTGTTGTTTAAATACTATATATCTATGCAAATAATATGGATTTAAATTATCCCTCCAAGTGGTGGTTAGCCTGGCAGGGTATTTCCTGCTTCCACTCAGTGCATGTTTTACTTGACACAGGTTTAAAATTAATACTGGCTAGAAAAACTTGGCATGGTATTTGTCCCAAGGTCAACCCACCTCACTTTTTTAAATTATCTTTCAAAGAACTAGAAATACTCATTTATTTGGAGATATCAGAATTACAACTATATTAAAATTATTTGAGGTGGGTCGACCTTGGGACAAATATACCAAACCAAGAATGTTTTCTAGCCAGTACAGGTTTCAAACTTAAAACCTGCACTAGGGGTGGAAGCAGTTTTACCTGCTCGGCTAACCACCCTTAAGAATTACAACTATCTTAAATAAAGCTATTTTAATATGTAGATTATAATATACTAGCAGGAAAAATAAAACTATATAGTATAGCTAAGTAAACAATATAAACAAGAGTGATATTTATAAAAATGCATCATATCTAAAAGGTTCATCACTTTCACTTTGTGTGATAAAACTATTTGGTATAAATATATTTGGCTGAAGAATGTTTCTAAAGCTTTGCGGTAAGCACCCATATATTGTTACACACATTTTTAATAATTAAGAATGCAATAATAAGGTTTCCTTGATATATATAACTAAACAACTTATTGTCAGGTTCTATATATACCATCACTATTTATGGTAACAACTTAAAAACCAAGGTTAAGTTAGCATAGATTTCTGATACTCTAAAATGAATAAGCATCATTATTTATAGATGTAGTATTTTATAAATTATGAAAAAAGGTGATTAAAAATTGACCAAACTGAAAATTCAAATACTAATTAAACTATAATGTCAACTAATTTAAGGCAAAGGATTGTCATATATTTGAATGTAGAGAAGAGAGGATACCCCAGTGGTAGAATAGGAACCTCTACCGCTGCCTCCCCGAGTTCAATCCTGGTAATGGACTTTGGGTAGGGGACAATTTTGACTGTTGGTTTTGCACGCCAATGCCCCAAACTGAGATAGCAAATAGCAAAGGCGGTCCATGGAGTTCCTGGCCTATCATACGCCATGTGTGGAGATTTTCCAGGTTTTATCCTCCTTTCCTATTTTCTTCACTTCCCTAATTGGTGCGGTATCATCCCCAGGTCGGCCCACCTCAAATAAAATTTAAATTTATATGAATGTAAAGTATTATGACATAGGTTAAAGTTATAAATGGTATACTTAGCCTTTCTTACATGATAATACTTTTATATACATTATGGCTAATACAATAATGAAGCATATTATATAAAATTTGAATAGTTATTTTTTAGTTAAATGGATGATAAAATCTGATTTGGGCTTCTTGTGCTGGTATTCTAATAACCAGCAAAGCATCCAGATTATGCATAGCATACCTGTTAAGATGACTTTGAAAAAAAGCTTCTAGGGAATGATGGGAAGATAGTTATTGATGAACATCAAACCTAATTCACAGACCAAACTTACTGCAGGCAAGATATGCTACCAGTGCTTATAATTGGTGATGTTCAGATAATTTTAGGATCAGGATTCCCTATAGGCACAAGTTCCAAAGCAACTATTGCAATATTGATGGGAATTGTCATAGTATGGTACCTGGTAGAAATTCTTTATAAATTAGCTAAGTTTCAACCCAGGTTACCATCACTGAGAAAATTGAATTATGAGCACTAGGATGCCTTATCCAGTGCCATCATAGATTCTGACATATTCACATTAAGGTACTCAACAATTCCTATTGCAATTGAGATAAAATAGGATATACCTGATAATAAAACTACAAAAATTTAATCAAATTAAAAAAATCATGCAACACCCTTTAGAAAGAGTATAGGTTGTTCCTATTAACATAGGAGAGGAAAGCTGAATATACATAAACATCAACATTGCATGCATTTGCACTCAGACTTTGAAAAAGTTGTGGTTTGAAACTAACCAGATGGAATCTTTAAATGGAAGTACAGAGTCTGAGGTTGGCAGGTTGAGTTAGTGGTTTGAGTGTCAGGGCTAAAATAAAAGTAAAATACCCAATACAAAGCAAGTATATTTAATTACAACCCTATTTTCAGATTTATATGGGGTAAGATGAACATAAAGAATATGTTGAAAACTGGTCACTTCACAGGTTCATGAGGGTCTATTTCTTAACTTAATACAATTTTCCTGTATGATGACAGGGTACATAAATATGAGCTGATGATGGTTCATTTAACAATTGATTGTTGTTCACTGCAATATCTTGGCACTTACATCCTAAATTAACTAAAACCCAACTGCTAGTAAAATCTAGTATACCAAGAACAATATAAAATTGAGAAATAATTTCATACATATATAATATTCTGGCACCATAGTGTCCTACTATAAGCATTGTGGCATTTGCTGTCAGAGAATAGCTTTGCATTCATTGACCTGTAACTTCAGCATGTCATTATTGGAACCTTCTTAAACTCTATTTCTTAGGCTAGGCAATCCTGCCCTCAAGCTGGTAAAATATTGTGAGTTATCATGGCAGAATTGAAAAACTTTTCTAGCACAAGTGGTGCTCAACCCAAAAAGGGGAGCCGCCATACATCTTTATTTGTGAATGAGCCAAATAAAGAATATTAGAAATAAAATATCCTAATATAGCTCCTAAGTTATTAGTCTAGGAAGCTAAATCAGATGGGGAGGAAGCTTTGGTAAAAATTTTGTCTGGTGCCTGCTCTAGCTGGTGGACTATAGAAGATAGCATAGGAGTGGGGGCATCAGCGGAATGTGGCATAAGGAGACATAGTTGATGGTTTTTTTCATTAATGAGGCCTGCAGACAGAACAGAAAATTTTAATTGTATTAATTGTAAATATAAAAATGGAGCTCCTTTCTTTGGAAGCCTAAAATCATCTATACTATTAAATTATATCATGTATGATCCACAACTAGTTCACTGATATCAGACACATTAGAAAAATTATAATATAATTAAATTCCAAACATCATAAATTACTGAAGCTCAGATGAGCAAATCAAGCTAAAATAAAAAAATATTCATAAAAAGACAAAAAAAATTAACCAAACCAACTCAAAAAAACTAAAATGATTTAACTGGGGAAGAAGCAGTATACTGCTAGACATCTATGGTGGAGGGGTGAAGAGGTATCAGAAGGCTCATCTTCCTCATCTGGGTTGGACAAGGTTTAGCATAGTTCTGAGAGCACATTCATGGGTGTATCCTCAAAATGGGGTTGAGGTAGCAAAGTGGGGCTTGTAACTCAATTTTTCTATGAGGAGAGTGGTGATTTATTTGAAAAGGGCTTTCTCAGCTAAAGCTGAACTCTTGAAAGAGTGGTGAGGGTGTCATTATTGATGTTTGTGATGCAGGTTTTGAGCCAGATTTTTCAAATAACAAAATTTCTTATGCTGCTTTACTGGCAACTTGCTGAAAGAGGAAGTGCTCTTTTTTGTGTTGGGTGCATGATGAGGAAGACAGGTTAGGTGAGCCCTTGGCCAAGGCTTTAAATGATTTTAAAATGACCTTTTAGAGGAGGTGACACTCAGAAGATGAAACAGCCTCTTTGGCAAGTTAATGGTCATTTTATAATGGGACATCATCTTGGTGGAGAGAATAATGTTAAGGTGGTAACTAAAATATGTAATTGGTGTTGTGGTACAATTTGAGGCTGTGACCTTGACCAAATTGGGGACAAGATTAACTTTTTAATAATTTCTTCCAAATTATTTTAGGGACTTTTAAGATGATTATATTAATGGCATATGATTGGGATGAGGTGGATGGCTGGGTGGGGTTTTTGAATTAACTGGGGTCCAAGAAGGCTCCTGATTGGTTGAAGAAGGGGTGAGTTTAGCAGAAAGGTTCCTGATTGACTATAACAGTGGCATCTGCAGCTACCACCTTGGGTGGAAAAGAAAGGATGATTGGGCTTCATTCAAAAAAAGATATAGAGTCGTTGATGGGATTATCATGGAAGGAGTTAGACATGTGGGCCATAGATTTGAAGATGGAGGGGTAGCACTGTTTTGAGTGTTCTAAGTTGAAACAGCAAGGGCAGATGTTGTGCCCTCCACTTACTCAGGACCAGAAAGAATGGTCAGAGGTAGAAGAGATAAATGTGCAAAGAGTAATTGAAATATGATTTTATTTATATCTGGATGTATAGTTGCAAAGAACAAATGCCTTCTAGTTGGTTGTCTCCATGAAAACCACAATTTGCAGAATAGATTGGCACCATACGCCAATAATCCTTCAAACAGTTCTTCATATAAAATATTGTGGGGAGGTGATAGGGAGGCCCACAACTGAACCACAAGGTGGCGTCAGCAGGCAACTGGGTGCAAGTGATTTGTAGTTGTGCCCTGATACACCAGGAGAATGGTAGTTTTAATTGCAGTATTAGCTTCACTAGTAAAGCCAAGCTCAAAGTACCCCTTGTAGGGGCAAAATTCAATAAATCCTGTAGGCTGCATAACCATCTGGGCTAGCTTTATTATTTGTTATCAAAATATGGAAATGATTTGTCATATTTAACCCAAAGGCTGAATTGCATATTACTCCAGGGGAGCACAATGGGGCTATGATGCTCCACCTGGGATTGTGAAAGGTGGGGGCTCCCTTGGGAGGAACATATCAACCTAAGGAATTGAGGGGACTGGATGATACAGTCTGAATGAATTTTTCTGCTGAACATGAGATGCTAAGGGAGTTTTCCCTGCACCATACTGGAGCAGCGGACAGTGAGGCTAAGGACATCCTGGTTTTGCAGTTTTTTCAGCACTTCAAAGTTGTTTACTTTGCTTTAATTTTTCAAATTTGCTCAGAAGTGATGTAAAGTGGAAAGAAAAGTAATGTGTTAACACCTTTCTAGATATAAACCAGTATAAAATAAACTAAAAAATCTTTAATCATTAGAAATTATGATGTAATTTAAATAAATTACACAAATGATCAAGGATTTTACATAAAATGGTATTTTAAGATATCCAACCCTACAACAATGTGATGATCTGATTGATAATAACAAATTAAAAAATAAGAAATTAATCAGGAACAGTAAAATCTTACTAAGGAAGGATTACAATATCAAATACCATGCAAATGCGCGGGCCCCAAAGCCTACATACAAATTTAAATAAATTGATTTAATAGGCTAGCTTCTTCTTTTAATTTTTAAGACGTTCCTCATTAAATTTTATAAACCTCTTATATTCTTTTATTTATTAAGATAGGATCTCTCATCAACTATATCTACACATCTTTATTTACCAAGGACTCACATTATCCTTTGTTATCCCACTGCCAACACTGACATTTGACTTCTTTGCCCATTAAAATCTTATTTAAGATAATTGTGCCAAACTTGAATAATAGTATACTAAACCTACTACTGCATTTAATAAATTTGGTCCTTCCTAGAAGGTCCTTACAAGCTTCCTAATATAATAAATTGCAACGGATAACTCCTGTAAAAGCTGAATTTGTTAGCAGTAAAACAATATATAACCTCATAGGTACAAATCAACACCTCTGGGATATAAATCAATAAGCACCAAGTAATTTCAAGTTTCATGCTACCTTTAAATTTAAATTCCCTCTCCTTATAAATTTTTCATCAATTTCAAACTTCTGATATGTTTGAAACAATTAAACCTCCACCTCATAAACTACTTTTTTATAAAGATTGTATATATTAGAGCAGAGAATCTTTTCTCACTTAAAAAAGCAGGACTTATACTAAGTAGCTTCATTATCTAGTTCTGAACTGAGGAATGCTTGCTCCATATGATATCTATACCTGTTTTTTCAGGTGCTACACCTTGTCATGATTCTGATATGACTGGACAATAAGCCCTAATTCATTATGGCAGAATGGATATAATTCACCGATCATGATTCTGAATTATGTTTTTTGAGCGCCTTAGGATGAGGTAACATAAGGTTAGAACAGATGTTTATTGGATCACTTCCAAATGAGGTGATTAGGAGGTGTCAATGCATGAAGAAAAAAATTGGAAAATTGCTTTTAACTAGGCAATTGTGAATTAATAAATAAAGCCTCTGCCAGAACCAATAAGAATAAAGTGGAACAAATAGTCTAAGCAAAATGGTTGGTATTGACCAAAATGCTGAGATATAAGCAATACCAGAGAATTCAAGTGAGGGGGTTGTTATGGGAAAGAAGTGAGCGGAGCAGAAGGAATCTGCTGTTATATATTAGATATAAGTAGTGTGATTTAAGCAATTGCTTCATATTTAATCTTTATGTTGTTTTGTGGGCCAATGATCTCCATATTGTCCATCCGTCGCTCAGTGGGCTTGACCCTGTGCAAAAACCTTATGCTGTATCTCAATGATTCCGCCAAATTTATAACAATGGTGCTCACTACAGGGGGCCCATTGATCAACACCAAGTATGAAATAAAAATCCAGGCGTTGGCTATGTGCATTAGGCCTGCACTAATGGGGAATCCTTTCAGCACTAGGCCAACTGAATATGCAGAGATTAGACTTACCTTGGACGCTGTGCTCCAAAGGCATGATGATCTTCTAAAAGAGGCTTGTATTGATAAGCAGCCATTATTTGATTGTAATGGGAACATTTATGGGTTCTTAAGTGATTTGAATTTGCAGTGAAGGGAGCTTCAGACTAACAAAAAGCAAAAATGTTAATATCCACCTTAGATGTTAAAAGCGCTGAATAAGTTACTTACTATCTTCCTAACAGTTCCTTTACTTACCAGGTAGTGAAGTATACTGTGCTGTGGTTGTTTGGGGGTACTGCAAAGATGTTGCAGTGGAAGGCAGAGTTATTGACCATTAGGTTTAAACATAATGAGACACTCACCACATTTGCTGATTGATTTACAGAAGAATCGCACATGTTACTTAGGGCAGGGACTTTATCTAAATCTGATATATGCATAGCAATGATCTCCATGGTGAAGCCATACTGCAACCTTTCCAATGTCATGGCTCCATAATTTAGAAGATGACGTGCCCTTGCTTAAAATTGTTCAAATTTTATGCCATCTATCCGCTACCTTTCCTTCACCCAATATAGAGTGGAAACCTACCACATTTGTTGCCAGACTTTCTTATTTGGAGGAATTATCCCCATGTTCAGCGTCCATTTAGCAACCCCCTGACTTATAATAAATATTCACCTTGCTTTCAACTGGGTTGCCATCAGCAGTTTAACTCTTGGGTGGGGCCTGTTTACACCAATTGACCTCAGTCCAACTTTTGGTGTGGCCCATCTTACAAAAATCAAGGGTACAGACCCTAAGGGGTTGATTGTTTTTAGTGCGGTTGCTCTGGGCACCTGGCAAGAGGTTGTCCAATTTTTAGGTTCATAACCTACCACAGGATCAGTAAAATTAGGATAAAGTTGGAGTGGAGTAGAGATGGGACTCTCTAACTTCGCTATCCTGACCCAAAATGTCCCACCTTAACCTATCCCCATAGATTCAGCGGAAGTCCCTCAGTATGACGTTGCATTACTATATCAGCAGCCAGTTGGAGAGGTGAATGTATTGACATGAGTGCAAATCAAGGCCCTGGAGGAAGAAGGACCTCAGGAGCAGCTGAAGCCTTATGCCTGTCAAATGTTTGACCAAATTTCTACAGATGAGCCAGATCCGTCTGCTGATGCACCTCTCTTAAAAGTGATAAACGCTGCCCTCTCTGTGGAAGATATTGCTAAAGAGTACCCTAAAGTTGAGGAGGGTATTATGAGCTTTCTGGGGAAAAGAGATCCGTTTATTGTCCACAAAAAAAACAAACAGAATTCATCCTGATCTGAGTGTACATACTGTGACATTGTTATAGCAAAAACTTATTTCCAAACTATAAAAAAACAGGCACTCCAGTTAACATAGTGTCCACAAAGTTGGTGGAAAAGTTTGCACTAAAGTCTGACGTGAAGCATTGTATGTTGTATGGGACTTTGGGCGTGGAAAGCATGGTCTCTGAGGGAGCGTACAACGCGCTACCCCTTCTAGTTTGGGTTGATTGTCATTTAGCCCCAGCGATAGTGCTTCTGAACAATAGCTATGAACTGTTAATTGGAACTGCTTTTATGCAACACTTCGGTGCTGTCATCAATATGCTGGAGGAGACTCTTGTCATTTTGGGACAGCAAATCCTAATCTACTTTACCCCCAGCGGAGTGCCAAAGGATCTAGTGCACATGGGTCATATTAACCTTTCATATGATGATGGGGTGATTCTGGTTTGTTATAATTGACTAAAGAGCAATACCCAGGCCCTTCCCCATCAGATATATGAATATCAAGGGCTACCGCTTAGAGTCGCTGGCACTATATTCATCCCCTCTGGACACCAAGTAATAAACACCGGGTTATAGGTGGAAGTGCCTGCTGGGTTTTTGGGGAGGTCATTGGACCCTATCAGCAATTGCAACTTGAGCCTCACGTGGCCCCAGGCATTATACTCCCAGTACATGGGGAGATCAAGGTCTTGGAAGAGAATCTACAGAACAAACCAATGCAAATCCACTGGCATTAAATAGTGGCATAAGCACTTTTGATCTCAGTTGAGGAGGCCCACTATGTTAATGAGTCTGGTTTTCTGGATGAATTTGGTCTGCCTATAAAACTGCAGCTCGGCATAATGGCGGTTATACTGCGTTAAAAATTAATGGGTTTATTGGAAGACCAGAAAGATCAGATGGAAGCTTTATTTCAAAAATATAAGGAGATCTTTGCTATTGATTATCATGATTCAGGTTGCGCATGGGGGGTCCATCGATTGGACACTGGGGATCATCCTCCCGTTAGGTCTCAGCTAATCCACCAATCAAGGGCAGCTGAAGAAGTCATTACAGAGGAAATTGAAAAGCTGCTGGAGCAAGGGATGCTTAAACCATCAAAAAGTGCTTGGGCTTCACCTGTTGTTATTATAAAAAAGAAGGATAGCACCAATTGGGTATTAATATACTACCAAAAGCTTAACAGCATCACCAAGAAGGACTCTTATCCCTTGCCACAAATTGAGGATGCATTGGGTTAGCTAGTTAGAGCCTGATACTTCTTGGTGATGGACTTGATATTGGGGTAATGGCAAATTAAATTGCCTGTTGTGAAACAGGAGAAATGCGTCCTTATCACACCCAAGGGGCTTTTTCAACTGACCCATATGCCTCAAGAGCTATGTAACGCCCCGGCTACGTTCTAGTGGGCCATGGATACCATTCTCAGTGACCTGAAGCTGTTGTGCATCCTTATGTATCTTAACAACATCAATGTATTCTTCAGCACATTTTCCGAGCACCTTACTCATTTAGAGGAGGTATTACGCCAGTTGGCTGAGGCCAACATCAAGGTTAAGCCCCAGAAATGCCATTCTTTAGTTACCAGCTGAAGTACCTCAGGTCTGTAGTAGATACAACAGGGCTGAAACTTCAACCCTCCAAGGTGGAGACTATTTAAAAAAGTAACTACACCCAACATTAAGAGTGACATCTAAGTATTTTTGGGGATGGTTAATTACTACTACTGTCTTATACCCAACTTTAGCTGTATTGGATTTCCACTGTTTGAGCTGCTAAAAAAGAATGTTGTGTTTGAATGGATGGAACACCATCAACACTCCTTTTGATACACTTTGGATGGTGTTGATCAATGCGCCAGTGCTACGATATCCTAACATAGAAAAGGAATTTATTTTACATATGGATGCGCCCCTTTCTGCTGTTAGGTCAGTTTTATCACAAAAAGACTATGAAGAGGAGGATCACCCAGTGGCATACTGCAATCAAAGCCTAAATTCATGAATTTAATTACACTGTGACCAAGCGGGAGTGCTTAGCGGTGATATATGCTTATAAGCAAGTCAGAGTATATTTTCATGGAGTAAAGTTAAAAGTCATAACAGATCATGCTTCAATACATTGGTTGTAGAACCTCAAAGAGCTGAAGGGCTTCTAGCCCAATGGGCCCTTAAACTACAGGCTTATGATTTCAAGATTCTTCACCAACTGGGAGCCAAACACCAAAATGCAGACTGCTTACTGAGATTACCAACAAGTGCAGTTATGGCAGATCTTGTTGATGTAACGTACAAAAAAATTCTCAGCAGCCAATACGGTGAAAAACTGCTTCAAGTGATAAAGACACTAAATGAAATGCGAGCCAATACCTTCCAGCGAAATGGGGAGTTGTACAAGCAGAGTGACAAATCTATATTAAATGTTTCATGACACTCAGCACAGCCTGGTATTATTATGAGCGCATATAAAACAGTAGGATATGGTGGTGTGCGCAAGACAATGGAACTGTTGTCTTTGGTATTACTGGGAAAGCATGAAATTTAACGTGCTTAAAACCATTTTTGTTTCCAACAGTGCCAAGTAAAAAAGCTGTTCCTCCAGAAAACCTTGTACTGGTTAGTCAAACCACATTTTTCTTGGCATACAGTTTCCCTTGATGTCGTTGGCCCTCTACCAATGAAAGTTAAGCAGTCCAAGTACATTCTGGTAGCTATCAACCACTTGACCAGTTAGGTTGAAGCGCTGGTGATATGAGATTTGGAGGCGATTACCGTAGCTAAGTTCATAATAGATTGTTTTACCCAGCAACATGGCTACCCTCAGTTTCTTCTTACTGAAAAAAGAACTAACTTCACTTCCCACATTCTTTCAAAGCTGAATGAGCTTATGGCCATCTGCAGGGTTCTAACAACCCTATATCACCCTGAGTCTAATGAGATAGTTGTGCGAGTGAATAGACTTTAGTGAACATACTCTGTAAACTGGTATTGGATTGACCTTCAGACTGGAGTTCCCTCCTGTCTACCGCCATCTTCGCATATAACATCAGCTATCATTCTGCCACGGGGAAGAGCCCCTTTCAACTATTGTATGGACAACACCCTGCGTTTCCAGAGCTGCTCTATGCCTTTGTAGAAGATAATTTTGAACACACTACAACGTTTTTTGACAACTCTAGCCAACACGCCAATCAAATTGCAAACCGAAGTGTACTCATTCAGCTTGGCCAAGAAGATAAAGAATCAGGCTGCTGATCAGGTATGGCATAGTAGGCTTGCCCAATTCAAATATGGGGACATTGTTCTATTGCATGATCAACATGGGTTTGGGTGAAAACACAAATTGGCCAATATCTGGATTGATCCATTTGAAGTTATTTAAAAACAGGTATCAACGCCTATACTATCAAGGACCTCACTAACAGTTAGATTATCAACCAAGTGCACATGAAATTCCTCAAAGCATATAAGCAATAGGAGCCTTATTGCCCAGTCAAGGGTGGTAATGTTATGACACTGATATGACTGGAAGTTATGTCCTAAGTTGTTACAGCAGAATGGGTAGAATCCTCTGATCATGATTCTGAATTACAATTATTTTGAGCCTTAGAATGCAGTGATATTGGGCTAGAATAAATGGATATTGGATCACTTCCAAATGAGGCAATTAGGAGATGCTTATGCACAACAAATAATTGGGAAATCTCCTCAAACTAGGCAATCGTGAATTTAATGAATGAATACTCTTCAAGAACTAATATGAATACAGCGGAATGAATAAACCAAGCAAAATGGTTGGTATCAAATGAAATGCTGAGATATAAGTAATACTAGAGGATTGAATTGAGGGGTTAATATGGGAAAGAAGTGAGCGGAGTAGTTGGAATCTGCCGTTATATATTAAATATATAAGTAGTGTGACTGAAGCGATTGATTCATATTTTATTACAATCTTTACATTGTTTTGTGGGCTGACAATCTCCATATTATCTGCCCATTGCTAAGTGGGCTTGACCCTACGCAAAAACCTTACAGCGTGTCAGGATCATGGGTTGATACCACGGACCTTTGTTGTAAATTTCCAGTTGACCCAAAATCTGAGGGTGTTGAATACTTACCTTGGTTGCTTCTCTTGGTCAAAAAGTCTTGTTGATCCAGATATCAAGTTTGGCAAGGCAAAATCCAATCTAATACAATATTTACTTAAAATTTCAAAAAGGAGAAAAAGCGTAACTTTTATTAGCTCAATACCAGATTTTTAAAGAAATGGGGAGGTTTCTTTGGGGGAAAATCTAAACTGCACAAGCTTATATCTAAAAATTAAACAGATAAGGGATTCAATAATTGCCCAATTATCTTGGTTGATCTGCTAATGCTTGTTTCATGGCTTGAGTTTTAACCCTGAGGTTGGGTAGCTCCAAGGGAGCATGATTTGACCGTTTTATCAGGGTTAATTGCTGACTTCAATATTTTTTGACTTTTGTTGAGGATTATCCCTGACAGAAGTTTGGGCATCTTGGTCAGTTTGGGATCAATTGCCATTATCCAACGCATCTGAATTGGTCATTTGGGTAAAAATCCTGACACAGCATATATCAACAATTTATCCAAATTTATAACAAACCTTATCTTCAACTATTGAGGTTTTATAGAAAACTTTTGCAACAGTTGTTTGTTCCACAAGAGTTACATTACGCTTCAACTGATTTTCATAATTTGCCTCTGTTTTTGCAAAGCATAATTGAGAGGTAAACATTAGAAGCTTATATTTAATCCAACTTTATATCAGCAATTGTTTTAGATTTATATGGGATTGGCCCAACTCTTGAGAGAAGAAAATGCTACCAAATTTTCTAAGAAAACTGCTCAGTAGAAAGCTCAGTTTTATCACCTCATAGATGACCTTAACAGCTAAGTGATTAACTCTCAATCTCAACATCCATGCGGTTAACACATCTGTAGAAGTAAGCCAAATCTATCTGATAAGGAAATATAAACAATCACAATTCAATGAAGGACCCAGGTCCCATTAAGCCAAGAGGCATTCAATATTCTGGCCCTATAGGACCCTCTAGACTTTTGGGACCTGAAGGGCCTATTGGCCCTCAAGGACCCCTTGAACTATGGGATTTGAAGGCTCTCCTGGACCTCTAGGCCCTCTTACACCTTTGCAGCTGTTCTCTCTCCATGATACAATACCAATATAAGTCAGTGACATGAAACCTTAGACTAATAATAGGTGCTACTGCAAGTACAGGCCATTTATTTCTTGAGTGTAAACTCTTGATGCTGACCTGACTGTTGATAAGTTAGAAGAATTTTATAATATGCGAAACATGTATGACTTTGTTTAATATTATTTGGCCAAACCAAGAAAAAGTACTAGGCATAATGCCAAAAAAATAAATGTATGAATCATGACATTGTAAATATTAAACAAGAAATGCACAACACTTTACAAAGTTATAAGTCAAGTCTCTGAACCTTATGACAGTAATCTAACTAAAATGCTTCTTTTAAAGCATTTTTCCAACTACCTTTTTGAAAGAAAAGCTTTTTAATTATACGTTAACTTGACTATATAAAATCCTTTCTCATGAATTATGTCGGACTTGGTGCTGAGACAAAAAAAGATATGTGATTCACAGATTCAGTTGCACTAAACTTTGGAATCTATGTATTAAGACAGGATAATAGTTTAGAATTATACTATGCAAAATTGAGATAAAGCTTTTATATATAATATCACTACATTGTAATCTCAATTAAATTATCATTGGCTGTTGTTATTGCTATGTCACCAAGGTTTTGATGAAAAAGCCTTAAGTCCTCCTTTAGGCCCTTAGTCACCTGATTATCTAATATCAACTTTTAGGAAGCCCGATATTGCAAAGATTGTTGTGCATTAGCTGAGTTATACAATCTCAGGGTGACCAGCATAATTGGTGGGAAATTCCATAAACTTGGTTCTACTAGCATTGTATAATGCAGTAATTCAAATTTGGTATAGATAAATGAAATGATGGAAGCTTGTTATTTCAATATAGAAACAAATTTTATATATGAATTTTGCCGGCGTGGCAGCATAGTGCTAATTGATTTCTTGACTATTGATACAATTTTATGTTAGCACAGTGGTGGGATTGCTAATCAACGTCTTGATTGTGATATAGAAATAAAATCAGAATGGAGGCTGACTTTATCTAATTTCTTCTATATTAGTTAATCAGCTATTATAAAAATTTATTTTGGGTTATTGTTATTTATTCATTATCAAATTCTCAACATATTTTGTGTCAAATCCTATGATAAGCGATTGACTCCTGTGGTTATACATGCTTTTTCCCTATAACAGGGACTAATTAAAGTCTTGCTTAAGATAAGTATATTCATAGGCTTAAAATTATTGCTTCATTCCTGTATGTTTAAGAGAGTTTCATGGAGGATTAAAACGAATAAATTATTGTCAATTATTTGCCTAATGTCTTAGTCATTTTTATCATTAAGATATGGTACTACATCTAATGACTAGTATGACTTAGGTCAATGCAAAGCTGCTCCTTGTAAAAAAATTATAATTGACTAAACCCTTGCAAGCCAAAACTTACTTATTATAAGAATACAGATGTTGAGGTTTGGGTTTGACCAAACATATGATATTGACTGCCATAGAAATACCCAAGTACCCCATAGACCTTGTCACTACCCTCGCCCTGCTGCCTGTATCGCTTGGAAGATTGATTCCTATCAATCCACTGTCAGATTTTTTTTCCAGAAATTTCTGAACATAATTTCAAATTTAAATTATTGCAGGGAAGGCCGACCAGGAGATGGACACTTCTGATAAGACACCATAGAAAAACGAAACTCATGAAAGAGGAGGGCACCCCAGAGAAGCTATGCTATCTTCTGTTGCCAGCGGGAACGCCAAGACTGGGAGGGGGTCACGTGTATAGGGGCAGGCACCACTATTGAGCACGTGTAGAGGAAGGGGTCTGATTTAATGACCCAAACTGGGAACCAGGATGAGACTAACTGGCAGCGACGTGGTGGGAGGTATCCAAACATCCATGCTTGAAAGTGGTCCACTAAGTGCGACCAGAACTGGCGGACAGCTTCCTGGAGGGTGGGGTTGAGCCTGAGATGGCATCCAAGACAATTGTGTGGATAATCCACATGGCAATTGCGACCACCAAGGCACGAAGGGAGGGTGAGAGAGGGGAGGCCATTGGTAAAGCAAACATGTCCTTAGACAGACTAAAGGTGTGCCTGATCCTGGATTAGTAGATGTTGCACCTCACGTCATATCGCTTAAAGTGGAGGACACATTTTCAGGCAGTGAAACAGCGTTTTATACTGGCCACACACGACACAGGATGAGTGTAAAGCGTTAGAGCGTTCAGCAGTATGGTATACCTAACCCAAGCAGCGCCACACATGGGAGTGGATATGAGGCTGCAGAAGGGGTGATGGGCGTACTTCCAAATGGCTTTCTGGGTATCAAGGGGATATGGGATGTCCATCATGTCCAGGTAGTCCACCCTGGACAAGGTATGGGGCCTCATGGGTATCACTTCGTTCAGAATGGGAAGTCCCTGTACCTCCTAGATGAACTGAGGAGAGGGGCGCCCCCTCTGGGCTGTGCGCCCACAAATGCAAATCCTCCACTCAGCACTCCGCATGGAGAGGAGGATCCTTTTGAAGTGGGGTGACGTCCCATGTGAGCCCGCTGCTGAAGGATGTAAAGCCAGATATTTCAACAGAGAGTGTGGGTGGGATGGGTTGGTGAGGCCCAGGATGCGGGAGAAGTTGAAGCGGGCAGCATGGGACCAGTTGTCAGTCTGAAATTGCAGGGTTGGTAATGGTAGCGATCCAGGTGACAAGTATTTTGGCAGCATGGGCCTCAAAGTTGAGCAGGCCCATACCACCACTATGGCGAGGGCCAAACATGACATCCAGGCGCACTGGCGGTGGGCGGCCCAACCAAAGCCACCCTTGCAGAAGAGCATACGGTGATTTGAAGAAACTTGGGGAGAAAGTGATGGCGTGGGCCCCAAACCAAACTTTGGAGAGGATCATAGTGTTGGCTAGTACTACCCTGCTGGTAATGGAAGTCTGACGGGCTCTGAGTGAAGCTATGCGTCACATCACATTGTCCAGAATATGGTCTTCCATCACTAATGAGCCATACCCGCCTGCCTCCAACCATACCCCCATATGGTGGATTAGGCCAACGGTGGGGCATGGAACAAAGGGGAGCACAAGCGGGGCGGTGTGGGGTGGGCAGGGAAAGCTAACTCATGTGCTAGCTGATAGGGCGGATTGAAACAGGGCGCTGGGGCCCAGCGGGCTTGACACTGACCAAGGAGAATGATTTCAGTTTTGGAGGCGTTGAGTGAAGCATTACTTACCCTGGAATAAACCTGGATAAGAGCTTCAAGCGCGCGTGCATCATGATTGTTAGACACCCCAACCACACAATCATCAGCGAATGCCAACAACTTGACTGGGGCTTGGCCTTACACATGGACCCCAGTAAGGCAAGCATTAACATTTCAAAGAAGTGGGTCAAAGCTGAAGTTATACAAAAGTGGGATAAGCGGGTCCCCTTGGAGTAGACCCTTTTGAGGGCGGACTACATCTGTGAGAAAGCCAGGGCCACACACAGCCATTGTGGCAAAACCGTTAGCAACATCACCCTATTGATGAAGCGAGGGGGTAGGCGGAGCTGGTGGAGGCAGGCCCTGAGGTAATCCCAGTTAACTAAATCATAGGCCTTCTGTTGGTCTCAAATTTACAAGTGCACCAGAGGCCATGGACTGACAGAAGTTGGCTACGGTGTGTATGTTGTCCCAAATTGACCTTCTGAGTATAAAATTGAATTGTTCAAGGGAGATAAGATTAGAGGCAGCAAACCCTAGACGGTTAGCCATGATTTTAGTAAAAAGTTTAGTATCAGTGTTGGTGAGAGAAATGGGGCGCCAGTTGGCCAAGTCCAACCTATCCCCTTTTTTGAACAGGGTAATGGTGTAGGCCTCTTGCCCTCCCAGTAGGAGGCTCGTTTCCAAAAGGCTTTGTTGAGAGAGGCAAGCAGCAATGGGGATAAATAATTGAAATACTTCTTATAGAACTCATAAGAAATGCCGTCTGGGCCTTGGCATTTCCTATAAAGTTCACCACAAACGGCGGACCAAAGCTTGTCCTGATTAATTAAATTCATCAACTATGGGAAACAGGAAATGGTGCGGATGTGTGAACTTTCAAGAAAATTTGCCATTTTGGCCAGCTTAATGGATTTGGATCAATACAACTTGGAGTAATAGTTTTGTATTTTAATTGCCACTTTGGCTGGCGTATCCTCTATGGAATTGTCTGGCCTTTGTACCTGTGTGCATGCCAAGCTCTGGCGTGGTGCAAAGAATTTTTGAAAAAAGTAAGCGGAGCATGTGTCACCCACTGTAATGTGTTTAACTCTGTACTGAACACAAACCCAATGCTTGTGTTTTTTCAGAGAGTTGAGGTGGGCAGCTACTTCCGCCCACTTGCGACCCCAAGCTGGGCTGTAGCCCGCGGCCAGAACGTTAAACTCCAGGTGGTCCAACTCTGCTAGAGAGCGCAAAATGACTGCTGAGGCAGACTGTGAGCGGCGGGAGGAAAGGTGGCGAGCCTGACGGATTGTGCTCGCCTTGAAGGTAGACCAAGAGGAAATTGGATCAGCACAAAACGGTGTGATAAACTCTGAAGCTGTGGTTGCAGATTCCACCCATGAAGAAAATATTGGTGATGCGATTTTGGCCAGGCGAAGTTTGCACCGTTTGAGCCTGAGCTGCTGGGTTGGATAAATGGAAGGAGATTGATACCATCCTGTGGTCGGAGAAATTGATTTTTGTTGTGGTGAAATGGGAATTTAGGGTTGGATTTTAACAGCGTGGGGATAAGGTCAATGCAGGACATGGATCTTAACTGGCCATTGTGGATGTGGGGGTGTGACATGTTTTTGAGTAGTGGAGCATGATGCAGCAAAGTATCGACCAACCCTAGGGTGGCTTTGAGAACGCGGAGTTCTATGTGACCCTGTGGGGGTGAAGAAGATGAGGGCCAGCAGTCGGTGGATGGCTCAACCAGCAGTTCATGTCGCCAATGATAAAAGAGTCAGGGGGCAATGGAATGGAATTGTTCAATGAGAAAAATCCTGACGTTCTCATAAACAGGTCAGGGCGTAAATGTTGACAATAGCGTGCACTTTGTCATCCCACAAAAAATTGACAACAAGGACTCAGATGTTAAAGAAGGAGTCTGATGATATAAATTGTAAATTTTTGTTCATTCAAACAAGCACCCTACAGTGCTCAGACCAGAAGGAGAAGGAAGAGAGGAGCATGGATTTCCATGTTACCTCAGAATTGCGTGGATAGTGGGTTTCCTGAATGGCCAGGATGTCCATGGGTAAATTATGTTGTAAAAAACTCAGTTTCCTAGCCCAGGATGGCGAGGCCTTGAGTCCAGCAATGTTCAAAGTCCCTAAAGTAAAGGCTCCCCCATCCTAACTTAGGTGTGAGGGGAAGGGCACCTGAGCCCTTCAGCCTCCCAAATTTCTTCATGGCGCTTGATGGCGCCCTGGGTATGTGATGCTACTGTGTAATTGTTGGAATGGGTAGCTTTAGCAATTGGGTTTGTGTTGGCTTTTGCCTTCACTTTTTCTCCGCTGTGAGATGAGATTTTTGTGGTGCATGCATTTGTAGTGCACTATCACTTGGAATTAGATTATTGGCAGGAAAGTTCATAACCAATTTGGTTTTAATCAATGCTTGGGCACATTGGTCGGGTGAAACTGACTCGCCCAGTGGGTGTTCAGCTTGGGGGGCCCAATTAGCTTAGGCGTCCCAATCTGATTGGTTGAGGGATTCTTGAGCTGCTTCTGTCATGAAAGTCTTGATGTCCTCCTGGAGCTGGGATGGCGGGATAGCAGAAGTGGTCTTGGCCGCCTCCTTGGCCGCTGCCTTGCGGGCCTGTTTGGCCTTCTTCCACCCTTGTGGAGATATTGGCTTTACTAGGATGTAGCATCCTTGCGCTCCCCACGAAAAGGTTGCCTTTGTGTCAGAGGTCAGTTCATAGTGGGCTTCTCCTCCGCCCATTGAATCTGAGGGAGACTCTTGATATGTAATGTCCTCCTTGGTGGGGCAGGTGTGGGCCTTGTGGCCAAAAGCGCTACAGAAAGTGCAGATGGGAGGTGCGCTGTCCATGGTGACCCTGAAAGGGTGGGTGGCAAGCCACTCAATGTTGACAAAAGCGGTATGTGGGATTTGGGTCAGATCCTTCGCTATCCCCTCAGCAGGGGTTAGGAATGCAATCGCTTTGCCTGTAAACAGGTTTGGCATTAGCATAAAGCACATCATTTCAAAGGATTGTATTTCTCCATATATGATGAGCCCAGCCTTCAGGTGTTGTTAAAGTATGGTGCATTTGACTGTAGTGGGCAGAAAGTCAAAAGTTAAAAAATTTGATTTGATTTTGTCCATTGAGTGCACTTAGTTTGCACAACCAGATGACCATCCAAGAGGTCTACTACAACACGCACCATTGCAGCTTCATCTGCCACTTCCTTACTCTCAAAGCCTAGATCCAGCCAACTGCGTGCATGGAATGAGGTGCGATGTACACTGCATTTGGGAAATGAGTGTATACATCCCCACAAAACTTTTATTAAAGCGCCATCTGCTGAACATCCAGGAATACCCACACTCTGTGTTCCACCAACAATAGTGGTTGGGAGTGTGGCTTATTGATGTACTGGTTGCACCGCACTTGCCAAGCTAAAATTTCCAGGGAAATGGTAACCGCCGGTTTTTTTAAGTTTATCTATTCCCCGGGCTTGCTGGGGCGGTTGCAAAATTTGGATGTCACAGGGCCAACACCTGTGCCCTTGAATTTACTCACCCAACTGCTCCCTGACATTGGGCGCCAACTAATCTCCTCAGTGAGATTATCAAACTTTTACCAGACTTGAATTGAATTTTGTTGCAAAGAGTGTTTGCAACGAGAGAGAAAAGTTTCTGAACATAATTTTAAGCTTTTTTAAATTAAGTCAACATAAGATTCTGACCTTTACAAATCATTATATTGATACATCAATCAATGATCCAAAACCAGTTCCGTTTTATCAAAATGTAAATTGCCTATTAAATTCAATGAAGATGTCGCTGCCAAATATTCTAAAGATGCCCCAACTCTAAAATAATGGCCACCAAACTCTTATCACTATGCTGTCATCCTATTAGTGGATCAACATGGAAATTTTGGAAGAATTGAAGGCCACAGAGTAAAAAATACATGAGCTGTAAAATATATATTGGAATGAACCATGTATGGAACAGATAGATGTGGCAACACACACATTGATGTTGACTTAACTTAAACTTTGGTTTACATTTGCAACAACGGATTTCCATAATAGAAGTGCCTAATTGAGATTGCAGCATACCTGGAAAATTTCTATTTAACAAAGGCTTAATAATAGAACAAGCTTTACATATATTTTTTGGTATACTTTTCTCATACAGCTTTAACTAATCAAGTGCAACAACACCTGTGACACTCTCGCCCAGTTGTGATCAAAATTGCAACTTTCTGGTGTTCACCACATGTGGTACTTTTGATGACATGATAGAAGAAATTGAGGAGATAAATTTTACAAGCCAAAATCTCAACTGCATTGCCGTTGGTTTTGGGGACAACCATCCTCTTCAGCCATGGACGTAAAGAAGCTTAAGTCCACTTTCAGCTTAGTTGCTCAGACAATGAGCAAAATGATGTCCTTACCATAGATCTTGTTCCAGTAGGACCGTTAGACTCCCAGTCTTTTAGAAGGGGTGGCTAACTTGTCCTTTTAACATGTCAAGGAGGTTATGGAGTGTCTCCTCATTGGGTACCATCTATCACTGAGGCCCTCAATGAAACACATCTGAGAATGTTCAGGGATTACAAAATTCATTATAAAATTTGTATGAGATCTTATCATTTATTCCAAGAGATGAGAATGTCTAATGTAATCGAGAAGATCGTGACTACTTACTAAATAGTTAAATGATTGACTGATATATCAAATATTGATCTGACAGAATATTGGGATTCTCACCCAACATATTGAAATCAGCGGACAGGTAAAGTTTACAAAAAGCTCAACACCTGGGCAGACTACTATTAATGCATTAACTGGATGATGCATTCTGAGAGGTGCATGTGGTCGCATACAACCAATGCCAAATAGGCAATGCTCATCGCCATGTAGATATATTATTGACCAATTAAATAACAATCTGGACCACATCATTGGTGAGGTGCTTGACAGCTGGGGCATCATCCCAATGGGTAGCTAATGTGGCACATCATTGCGGTCAGGTTGAGGAGTACCTGAAGGCAGACTCATCATGGCACGCAGCTGCAGAAGATGTCAATCAGGAGGCTTATGCTCATACTGGTTGCACCATCCAGAAAATGGTAGAAGAGTTGGACTGGCAGTTTATCTACCTCTCAGCGCGGTGATTGATCACCACAACCAGATTCTAGACCCTGAATGGAGTTATGGGGTCAATAAGAACGCACTCTGTGACCTTAAAAGAAGCTTAAACGAGACTATTCAAACTTCCAACCATATGAGCAAAGCATTTGGATCAATGAACAAATTGGCCCAGTCATAGAGCTTGAGAATAACCAATCACTAAGGAAAAGTTGCACTAATGGCTGGTATCCCAACTGCCAAACTAAAACTTATTGAAAGTCGAGCAATTGTTAGAGAATGAATGACAATCCATTTCTGACAAGCTGGACCAATTCCAGGAAAAAAACAGAACTAAACTCTTTAGACGCTGACAGGGTCCGCCCATCAGGAAATGAGGGAAATTTTTACCAAGGCCATGAGTCCAATATTAAAGACTTGAAATCTGATGACATCGAGGTACTCACAGGATGCAATATTTTGGTGGTTCTGATCTCAAAACCACATCCAAACAGATTTAAACAAACTGCTTTCCAGAACCCTGACCCAAGCCGCTCTGGATTTCATAGACAACCATGATGAAAACCAGCTCTTCCAACTTCAATCATTGGTTCATCCACCTCCACCTTGTCCCACCAAAACTTTGACTCCAGAACCAGCAGGGATGAACTACTAACCACACCATAAAGATACAATAGAGCCACGGAGTACGCCAGTGGTTTCAGGGTCAACCCCATCAATTTGCCAAAGTTTGATAATAAGGAAACATATACACCATCTTGTTAATGTTTGAAATTAGCATGGATGGCATGAGCAAAAAGGCCAGACTGGCAACCTTATTGAACCAATTGCTCCCTGTAGGAAACCAGCTTAATTGTGCTCACTGGTGCTTTCACCAGCTGGTTTCCACAAATAATTTCATGAGAATAAAAATTTAGAATAAAAAGTGCTTGTAAAAATGGGATCTTAGTTTATTAATAGGCGCGCAATAAAGGAAAAAAGATGATCCTTGACCTCTGACTATCTAGTATTTAAAGTAATTTGAAGGTTGAGGGGGAATTTGGGAATATGTTCAAAATAGCCTGCATGAGTCTGAATTAGGAAATATGCAGGAACAATGTATCATAGTTCAGAAACTTGCATCAGGGCAACAGAACAAAGGAAACGGAATTCTGATTAAATTAAACATACCCATGAGGTAACATTTTTATAAACTTGAGTCAATCACCGCCTGAGAAATTTCTTGCACCTTGGGGGACCCCGCCAAGCCTATAAAAGGGGGGTCCCCTCACAGGTGCATTGAAGGACTTTGTTGGGGTCAGGGGAGTGCCTTCCAATGATTATCCTGAGGTCTGTGGTGTGGCACATAGAAATCTGACCCACTTGATTTTACTACTGACTGTATTGGCTTCAAACTGGTGATTCCCCAATTAACGGGTCTCACTGAGAATCAGCCAGGGACTTTTGGCCAATTTCCTCAACTTTATTATTATTAATTTTAGTAAATGAGCTCTTAACAACATTGGAATATTGCAAATGGCCAACATCTCCCTTTTTTGTTAGAACTTGACCTACAGCACTATTATCTTATGTCTGCAAAGGCAAACGTCCAAAACTCCCAAGAGCCAGGAGCTGGTGATGCCCTGATCAACAAAAATGGGATAATTTTAGCAAATTACTAAGGCCATTGCTATCAAGAGATTTTGTTGAAAAGAGATGATGAAAACTCAGAAAACTGCCTTTATTAACATCTCCTTTAAGAAAAACTAAATCTCTAATGTCTTAATTGATCTCCTTCCTTCACACCTGCTCCATAGTGGGGGAAACCCCTTTGGAGTAGTGCACCAAAACCCCATACCTGGCAGTCCCGCTGGCAACAGGGGTAACTTGAGTACCCTGGGGTGGCCAATTCTATTTTTCTTTGTTTTACACACATATTTGGTAATGCCCATCCCCTGGTCAGCTTGCCTCGGTTAAATAAAATATCTTAATTGATTCTACCTCAAAGCTCAAGCTCTATACAGCGTAAAAGTTCTGAATAAATATAGTATGCAGATTGCTCTATGATATTCATGCTAACTGTACAAAGAATTGTACCAGGTCATGCTACCCATGTTAATTGATGACCATAATTTATTGCAGATGGTGAACTTCCTGAATTGCTGCGCTGTAACCTTTGACGCACCAGATAAAAGGAATAATAAAAACTGCGAAATCTGAAGTAACTTTCTCTCTCAGTATAGTGGAGAGATTTTCAAGGGTGCCATCAAACCCAGAAAACCCAACATCTGCTACATCATGTGCCACCAATGTAGCATTAAGAGGTAGTATATAATCAGTGAAAAACTATAGACTCAACCTCAAGGTGTACCATGTGGTATCTATAGAAATTGTTGTACAGATAAAAGAGTTCTATAGTAGAAATGTGATATTCTACTTCCATAAGATCACAACATATCCCCAAAACGCTCCACAACAACATGACGCCTTTGACTATCTGGGTCATTGTTGCTGATAACATTCTAGTAGTTACCACCTGATTGCTCCAAGAGGATCGTGCTGACCAAGCAGTTTAAGTAGTATCAAAACCCTACTCACAGTAGTTCAAACAGTACAAATTTCCAGTTTCCCCCAGTGAATTCCCAAACTAGAGTCTTTAACGTTGCCATTCTTTTTGAAGAACTAAAGAAAATCAGCTCATTACTCTGTGGCAAATTACATTTCTATCTTGGCTATGCTAACAAGCTTAGCGTACATTTATGAAATACAAATAACTATTAATATTCAAAATGGATTTACATTGATATTACCATGGACAAAGTCCAAGTCAGAGCCATAATAGAGAGTAGAGCACTTATAGAAACTATATAAAATAACTCAATCAAAAAAATGGGATTATCACTGGACATTGACCATCACAAAGAAAACAGAATTGTGGGACACAACTCACCACCTGATTAGGTGCCTACAGCGCACATCCACTAAGGTTTGATTCTCTTGTAATATTAGCCCCCACAATCATCTTACTAAACACTCACTAAAAAATCCTCATCAGGACCTCCTTCATGAGGACATATACAGTCAAAACCAAACTTTTTAAAAAAATAATCCGGTGATTCTCAGCTAGAACCTACTGATGTACCATTGACGAAGAGATAAACAGTTTAATAAGCAAACTATGTTGTTTGTAAGCCTGGACTCTAAGGATGAGGTTATACCCATTAGCTATCAATAAGGGCGCAGTTAACTCAATATTTGCAAACCAGTTATTCAAATTGGAAGGCAATCTGCTGTGAGCTAGTTGCCATTTGACCATTTCGCCCAGACACATGTTAAAGTGGACACAATTATCAAACTGGAGATACTGTCAGAACCATATGACAAAGTGTTTGTGCCTTTCCGCCACTCACACTGAAAGCCAATAATGGCACCAGGCTCATTCTCCTGAGCCACAGGGATAATAGTGTGTTACTCACAACCTTTGCCCATACCTAATCCAAGAAAAATGATATCAAATCATCACTTTTCTCCATATTTTACTGATAGAGAACTGCAAGGTGTACACAAATCAAAAAATTGGAGGAGTTCAGACTACAGGAAGAAAAATGCAGGGCCATTTGATCAGTTATACCTTGTGTTTTCCAGTGTCAGATATCCTGATATCAAACATTATGGGAAGATTAATAAACATTCAACTCCCTCAGCTAAATTAAAACATGACTTGAAAAGGGGTTAAAGGGATTTACCTCGAGAATTACTCAGAAAAATCAATAGTTGGCACAGCTCAATTAAACTATAGGAAATTACAATGGACCAAATCAGGCCTAAGATAACTCAAGATGAAGTTCCGCCTCATTTAAATGATGGATCATCAGAAGGTAAGGCAACAACAACTCAAGGTGGCACTTGAGACAGCAAATTAAGATGAACCTAAAAAAGGGCTAGGATCAAGAAGCAGCCAAATTATCAACCTAAGAGGCCCCCAGTCTCATCAGACTTAGATATTAAACTCACCAATATTGTTTTACTAAATAATACTATACAAAGGCAATACACCATCTGTAATGCATCGCTTGACCAAGAGCCTCCCTTCTAGAATCATCCCACTATTTAATTTTATTATCCTTTCCTTTTGGTGTTTATATTGTTGAATATGAAATATAAAATACCCTATTTTATAGTATAATAAAGTTACGTCACTAATTCTATATATCGTTTTAGTACCTGACTTCAATAAGTCCATCTTAAGTACTTACCATAGGATGAACTCTAGTTGATGAGACATAAACAGTGTTTTGTCACCCTTTAGAATTATGATACTTGTTATGTAACTCAGTTGGCCTCAACTATTGATTGTTAGGCGTCTAGAGCATAGTACCATTGAGCTTTAAAATGAAAGCCCAACAGGCTGGTGCTCACTACATGGGGCTCAGCTAATCCTTAATTATACCTGCAACTAATTGATGACACCATGAAGGATAAACCAATTGACAGTGCCACCCGCTGGGTGCAAAAATGAAATAATGAAGAAGATGTTTGAATAAAAAGTTCACCCTTAGTCACTTTTAAAGAAGATAAAGCTCCTATGGAGAGTCTCAAATCTCATCATCTTAATCAGATATTTAATGGAAGAGTTAAAGCATTACTTCATGGAGTCAATAACCAAGGAAAAAAGCTAGCCGTGAAGGGGCATCCCTGTGGACAAACTCTCATGAAACTGTATGAATCTAATTCTCTACCAGAGAGTTATGGATCAAGTGCAAACTATCACACTAAGACATTCAATTCTTGCATCCTGCGCCTTACCATATCATGCATCTACTATGAGTCCACAATGAGGAAATCCAACGGCATTTTAATATCCAAGGTGCTTTATGGATGGCTTATGAAAAGTCTATAATTTGGTATCACAAAGTATAGGAGATGACAGCCGTTTAATTGAAGTGAACCATCACTATATTATTCAGCTCCATATATATGGATACTGTTAATTCTGGTGTTATCAAGTATGTGGAGAAAGCTATAAAGCTCCATTGAAAGGACATCTTAGAGTCAAATTAAAATACCAAGTGGTTACTCAAAGACTCGCTGAAGAGCTCAAAAGACAAGATATCAAAGACCATGGCAAATTGGCACTCAAGCTTTCACTAGCCGTCACCAGAAGGAAGAACAGATCTTCATTCTCAATGCCCATATAGAGCAAGCTCTATGACAGATTGATGAGCTGGAGGACCATTAAACCTTTGATACTTCATCAGTGTCACAATTTATCATTACCAAAGTAGTCAATTCAAAAAGGATCTAGCAAACTGGGTGAGACAGGCCTCTACTCTTTCCATTACTGAGCGACTCAAAAAGTTGGAGAGCAACCTGAGAGAATATATCCCAGTTGAGAGGACATTAACTAAGTCTATCATCGCCTCAAGGAATCTGAAAAAACGCTGGAATACTCTTATAGAAGAGTTGAAAGCCAAGACTGACAAGCCTCTTTAGAGCACCAAATGCAAAGAGATGAATATGGACTTGAATCGGTACATTGGAGTATTGGAAGATGAGAAAAACTTCTGCGACCTACTGCTCATCCACTGCCAACAAAGCCATGATCTGGACGTCCGCATTAAGAACTTGGAGAGTGATAAAGTCATTATCAAAAAGAATTAATATTCTGGATTTTATGCCATATTTATCCTGTAGAAAATGGACCAACATCACAACTCTCTACAGGACAATTTATGTTGACTCAAACGACAAGTTGGATAGAGCGACGCAAGAACTTAAATTTTAATCTGAAGCTCCCAGAGTAAGCTTTATTACAGGATTGGATGTCACTACCTTTAAGCCTATGTTAGGGACAAGTTTACGCCTGGCGAAGGATTATCACATCCTTCCTCTACATCTATAAAGCCATGATGGGAGGTGCAACCAATCATAAAAAGGTTAAGCACATCTTATCTTAATTAATCCATATGACTCAAAGGGTTATGGTACCTCATATGGATGATCTGCACACCTGGAGAGAAGTGAAAGAAGCGATCATCAAATAATTTGGGTCAGCTCAGAGCCTGATTATGAAGCAACAGGCCTATGTGAGAATTGTACTACGCTGACGTGAAACTCTTTCCAAATTGCTGAACGCTTTTATACAGAGGCCCAAACGCTGTTGACCTAAATATGTTTACTTTGGACAATGCCATAGCCACCGTCGTTGCTGGTTCACATGGTAACCCCAACCTAGCCATGCACATCACGTCTGTCAAATAGGTTTAATTATGTCTTAGACATTAAAGAAGCCCTACTCAATGTAGCTGACATACACAGATCAGAGACCTCAAGAAAGGCCTCCAAAAAACCCAGGGTGTATACCATGAAGAAAGAGAAGCTTAAGAATGAGGAAAAGCCAAAATGTAATTACTGTAAGAAGAATAACCACAAAGAGGACATATGTTTAAGAAAGGCCATGTCCTTGCCAAGCAGGGAAAAATAAGTCGTCTTAGGGTCAGGTACCTCTAAATCTAACTTAAAGTACCTGAAAGCAAAACATTACCAATTGCTTATCTTTCTTGAATTAAGATTGAACTGATGACAAATTTGAAGGAGGTCATGAGGACACAGGCTAATAAATACTAGGTTCACCTGCTGAGCTCACTTTCCAGACTGTTTGAATACAGAAAACACCAATGATGCTCAGTTTTTAAAGGCACTTACCTCAGTCAGGCTATTGGGTGTCCCAGAATAATTAATACAGCGAGTGATGCTGATAAGTACATTGCCCTTTGATCTGACCCATACTAAGCGCCACAGTTCTCTTGAGATCAAGAAGTAGTATTCCAGGGATGCCCAAAAGCTCAATGCAACATTCCACCTCAAAGAGGGTTTATCCTGTCACCGAAGTTTGGAGGAACCATTACTAAAGTGGAAGTGATAATTCAGAAGGTCTGAGCTATGACTATCTTGGATATGGGATCACCTATCAATGTTGTGTCATCCTGACTCTTAAGAAGATCAATCTCACCCCAGACCTTGAATATACTCAAGAGTAGAGTACTGCCAGTATGAATAACACCTTGAAGATAAATTCATACTCATCTTGCCAATCTAAGTTGACAAGTTAGTTTTCTCAGCTCCTGAAGTTTCTAGACAAAAATAAATATGACATTCTATTTGGGACACAAATTATGATCAGATATTAAGAGAATATCAACCTTAAAGAAAGATACTTTTTCACTCCTCAACATGAAGTCACCATTGTACTGGACAATAAAGACTACAGTAAGAAGGATTATCTTTTGTCTGGTGAGTACCATGTATCTGCTTTACATTTACAACATTATACCTCTAGAAGATATATGAAAAAGCTATCTGAATAAGCAGATGCATCAGAGGGCATACCATTTTATGCCACCAATGAGGTAAAGATTACACCAGGAGAGCAAAGAGTGTTTCCATTAACATACCATGAGTATACCACCAGAATGCTTGCTACACATTACTAGTGTTGATGGAGTAAGTAGAGTTTTCAAAAAATTTCCAGGAGTCCTTGATCCAGCTTATCAGCAGTAAAATGAATTACTACTTGGAAAAACTACCCTGCACATATACTTAGGCTAAGAAACATCAAAGGATTAAGAAAAGGTAAATTACTTTCCATTGACGAAATCAACAAGGTACGTTTTATTGGCTACTCACCTTTACTTTGGTCTACCTACCAACAATTTAAATTTGTGCTATACCTCAATTCCAAATATGTAACAAGTTATATAAGAAGGAACTTTAGAAAGTGCGCCAACTACTTGAAGACTTTCAAGATGATTTTTACACATCATATATCATCTATGGTTACATGAAAGACTGAAATCATAATATCAATGTAGATATCTAACCCTACCAGATTGAAGCTATATAAGAAGTCAAAGGTAGAGGAGCAATAAATGAAGTTTGAGCTTAAACAATTATTGTATGCCAGCTTACTTGTGTCCTCCCAGAATCCATTGTCATCCCCGCTGTTACTCATAAAGAATAAGAACGGTGGTCACAGAATAATGATAAATTACAGGAAGCTAAACAGCATGTTATATAATTGGTGGTAGACAAGAGATATGACGCAGGATTTTGTGCAGGGTTCAACCCACTGAGCAATTAGGACCAATGATGTGATGATCGTCATCCTTGAAACAACAGAATAAATTTCAAATAAATATGGAGCACTCGCTCCCACAACTCTCTTTTATCTAATATAATCAATACAGCATATTCTCACTGTTTCCGCTTAATGAAAACTACTAACAACCTTCTTTTCTTAATCATCTTGTCTTGCCTATATTATAGTGACTTCAGATGCTACCGCTTCCATGGATTAGTAATTTAATTCGCCATATCTCATTGCTTTCTGTCAATTCTTTATTTGTTAATTTCACAATTGCCTAATTTGAGGCGATTTCCCAACAGTCCAATATTGCCTCATCTGAAGGCGCTCAAATAATCAATATTTATACTAAAACTCAGCGGATCCTACCCATTCCGCCATAACAACTTAAAGCTTATTGTCCAGTCATATCAGAATCACGACATTACCCCCACTTTGACTGGACAATAAGGCTCCTGTTGCTTATACACCCAGAGAAACTTCAGATGCACTTGTTTGATAAACTGACCATTAGTAGGGTCCTTGATAGTATATGCATCCACCTCGGTCTTCTCAAAACTTTGAATAGCCCAATACAGATACTGGCCAAATTGTGTTTCCATCCAAAACCATGTTGATCATGGAATAGGACCATATCCACATCTTTGAACTGTGTTAACCCGCTACGCCATACCTGATCAGCAGCTTGAGTCTTAATCTTCTTGGCTAAACTGAACGAGTATGCTTCAGTTTGCAATTTGATTAAGGTGTTAGTTAGAGTCATCAAATACCGTTGGGGATCCATTACGCCAGTATCTTCTATACAGGAGTATAGCATTGCCAGAAGGGCTGGGTGTCAGCCTTATAGTAATTGAAAGGGAATTTTCCCCGTAGCCAAATGATAACTGATATTATAAGCAAAGATGGCGGTGGACAAAAGGGAGCTCCAATCTGAGGGTCAATCCGCTACTTTTTTACAGAGTATGTTTAAAGTCCCATTGACCCGCTCCACATTCCATTAGATTCAGGGTGGTATGGGGTTGTCAAAACCCCTTAAATGGACATTAGCTCATTAAGCTTTGGAAGAATGTGAGAAGTGAAGTTAGTTCTGTTTATCAATAAGGAGGAACTGAGAACAGCCATGCCACTGAATAATGCATTCCTTTATGAATTTGGCCACAGTGACCGCCCCTAAGTCTCATATCACTTTTTCTTCAACCCACCGGGTTAAGTGGTCAATTGGCACCAAAATGTACTTTGACTGATTAGCTCCCGTTGGCAGAGGTTTGACAACGTCTAGAGAAACCATATGCCAAGCAAAGTGTGGCTTCACTAACCGGTATGAGGTCTTCTGGCAGAACAGCTTTTCCACTTGTCAAAGGTGACAGGAGGAGAAAGTGACAAGCACATCAATGTTCATGCTTTCCAAGAAATACAAAGGCCACAATAATTTCAACGTCTTGCACATGCCACTGTGCCCAAAGGCCTTATGTGCACTCATGATAACAGTTGGGCAGGCGGATGGTCTTGGGATATTCACAATAGTGCCCACTATCCTCTTATATAAATTCCCACCTTTCTGGAACGTATTGGCCCTTATCTCATTTAATACCTTGATGACTGGAGGCGGTTCAGCGTCGTACTTTTCTCTAAGAACCTTATCAAACATTATACCACTCAGATCCACCATAACTGCAATTGTGGGTAATCTCAATAAACAATTGGCATTTTGGTGTTTTGCTCCAGGTTGGTGATGATTTTAAAATTGTATTCCTGAAGTTTAAGAGCCCATCAGGCCAGACGCATCTCAGGCTCTTTAAGATTCTGTAACCAGCGTAATGAGGCATGATCCATTACAACTTTGAATTTCACCCCATGCAGATACACCTCAAATTTCTTATAGGTGTAGATAACCACCAAGCACTCCCGCTCAGTCATGGTATAATTGCGCTCATGGCTGTTCAAACTATGACTAAAGTATGCTATGAGGTACTCTTCTCCTTCCTCGTCTTTTTGGGATAGGACTTCCCCTACAGCGGAAAGGGATGCATCCATCTGAATAGTGAACTCTTTTTAAAATTATGATAGCGTAACACCAGCGCACTAGTTAATGCCATTCAAAGCATATCAAAAGTGCGTTGCTGACGTTCCATTTATTCAAACATAGTGTCCTTTCTTAATAACTCAAATAGTAGGACCCCAATACAGCTGAACTTAGGGATGAAGCGCTGGTAATATCTGACCATTTCCAAAAAGATCTGTATATCCCGCTTGATGTTGGGTGGAGTCATTTTTTTGAATAGCTTCCACCTTGGCTGGTTGAGGTCTCAGCCCTGTGGCATCAACCACGAACCTCAGGCCTCCAGCTGGTCCTTAAAGAAGTGGCATTTCTGGGTTTTGATTTTAATGTTGGCCTCTGCAAGCCGGTGTAATACAGCTTCTAAATATCGAGGTGTTCAGAGAAGGTTTGGGAGAAAACATTAATGCCATTAAGGTATACAAGGATGCATGACAGCTTTGGGTCCCAAGAATAGTATCAAAGCCCGTTGAAACATAGCCAGGGCATTACACAGCCCTTGTGGCATCCAATTTAGTTGCTAAGACCTTTGTATGTGATTACAGTGCACTTCTCCTGCTCTAACGGTGGCAACTTGATTTGACAGTAGCCTGAGATCAGGTCCATAGCTGAGAAGAAACGAGCTCCCCCTTAACCAATCCAAAGCGTCATCAATCCGTGGTAAGGGATATGAGTTCATTTTGGTGATGCCGTTGAGCTTTTAGTAGTCAATTACTACATGGTTAGTACTATCCTTCTTTTTTACAATAAGAAAAGGAGAAGCCCATAGACTCTTCAACGGTTTAAGCATCCCTTGCACTAATATATTGTCAATTTCCTCAGTTACTAATTCTTCTTCCACCCTTGATTTGTGGATCAGCCTTGATCTGATGGGAGGATGATCTCCAGTGTCCAGCCTATGAACCACCCCCACGCACATCCTAAATCATGGTCGTTGACAGCAAAAATCTCTTTATATTTTTGAAATAAAGCGATTGCCTATCCTTCTGTGGTTCTGACAGCCCCATTAATTCATTGCACGATACAACTGCCATTACACTGAGCTGTGGCTTTAAAGGCAGATTAAATTCCTCCAGCAACCCAAATTCATGAACCAAAAGAACCGCCTCAATGGGGATCAAGTGTAAATATGGCACTATTTGGTGGCAGCAGATTTGCAGCGGCACCGTTTGTAAATTTTTTCAAGCAAAACTTTGATCTCCCCCTACCCTGGTAATATAATGCCTGGGTCCACGTGGGGCTCAAACCTTGATTGCTGATACAGCCCAATAACCTCATTATAGAGTCCATATGGAACTTCAATCACCAAGTCAGTGTTCACCATAACTTGATGCCCAGATGGAATAGATATAGGTCCGGCAGCTCTGAGCAGCAGCTCTTAAAATCATAAATCTGTTGGGAAAGGGCCAAGTTTTGCCCTTTGACCAATGGTATTGCACAGGGATTACTCCATCACTATAAGCTAGACTGATATTCCTCATTTGCACCAGATCATTTGGCACTTCACTAGAGGTGAAGTAAATTGGGATTCGATGACCCAATATCTCAAAAGCCTCATCCATCATATCAATAACAGCCCCATAGTGTTACAAGAAAGCAGTTCCAATTAACAGATCATAATTGCTATTTGGTAACACTATAGCTGGAGCTACCATGACAATAGAACCAAACTGTAGCGGAAGCGCACTGTATGCTCCCTCAGAGACCATATTTTCTGTTTCAGCAGTGCTGTATACCATCCGGTGTTCCACATCCAGTTTTAATGTCAACCTGGCCACAAATTTGGTGGAGACTATATTGACAGGAGCACCGGTATCTATGATGGCACAGACCTAGGTCTTAGCTACAACCATGTCACAGTAAGTACATTGGGAGTAAGATGCATCTTAAATGTTTATAACATGTACATCTATGGAATCCCTGTTTCCAAGAAAACATGCAATCCCTCCCCAATTATGGGGTATTGTTCTATAATAGTTTGACTGGAAGAGCGACGCTTATGGGACCATCTAGTACTAAAAAAAAAGAGCGACGCTTACTTCTTGCAAGAAAGGTGCATCTGAGGAGGGGTCTAACTTTTCAGGGAATCTTGGTTGAACATTTGGAAAGCATACATCTTGACCTGAATCTGAGACCCCTCTTCCACCATAGCCGCAGACTGCAACCATGTCAAAACATTCACCCCCAACTGGCTGCTGATATAAAACTGACTCATTTTGCAAAGGAACTTCCACTAAATATTCTAATTTGGGTTCAGGTGGGACGTTTAGGTTTGGTATAGTGGATATAGAGAGTCCCTTCTCTACTACGCTCTGATTTTTCCCTGGCCATACTGTTCTGGCTGTACACAAGAGACCAGTTGATTAGCGCACCATTGTTCCAGATGCCCCTGTTGAATGCATTTGAAACAGATGACCCCATAGGGCCCACACCCCTGATTAATGTGAAACAAGCCACGTCGAGAGTTGGTCTGGAAGTGATCAGCATAAACAGGTTAGGGCGATAGTTGGGCCGAGGACAATAAAGCAGGTATGGGGTGGATGTTGAACTGCTGAGGGTGACTTGGTGGAATCTGAACTGGACTAGCAGAGTTCCACAAATAAGATGATTTGGCAGTTATAGCAGAAGGATTCCGCTCAGTATTGGGTGGAGGGAAGTTGGCTGATATACAGTGCAAAAACTGAACAATTTTTGGCAAAGGTACATCTTCATCCAACAGTGGGGTCATAACGTTATGTAACTCATGATATGGATTCACAGCAGAAGTCATCGCAATACACACATCAGATTTAGATAAAATTCCAGCCCCAATTAGCACGTGTGCTTCTGCTGTAAATTGCTCAGCAAATGCGGTGAGGGTCTTATTATGCTGAAACCTGATGATCAAAAATTCGGCTTCTGCTGTGACATCGTTGCAGTTCCGTTGAACAACCACAGCACCATCTCTTTGACTTCTTGGTATGTAATGGAACTGCCTGAAAGGTAACAGACGACTTGATCAGCACTTCCAACATCCAAGCAAGAAATCAACAGTTTTTCTCTCCAGCGTTCGGATACTCCTTCAGTTGCAATTTCAATTCGCTCAATTAACCCATGAGTATTCCCTTCACAATCAAATGAGGGCAGCTTATTGCAGCAAACCTCCTGGAGCAGCTCATCTTGTTTTTTAAGCACAGTGCTAAAGCCAATAACAGCTCCACATAGGCGACTGACCCAGAGTGTTGAGTAGAATATTTATCAAAATAACATTGATGCAACATAGCTAGCAACTGAGTTTTTGTTATTTTATAATTAATCAATGGGCCCCCTGTAGTGAGCACCACTGTTATAAAATTGGCGGTATTCAAGAGATACGCCACAGGATTTTGCGCAGAGTTCAACCCACTGAGCAATTAGAACCAATGATGTGATTATCGTCATCCTTAAAACAACATAATAAATTTTAAATAAATACAGAGCACTCACTCCCACAACTATCTATTACTTAATATAATCAATACAGTGGATTCTCGCTGTTTCCGCCTACTCTAAACTACTAACAACCTTCTTCTCTTAATCATCTTATCTTGACTATATTATAGTGACTTCAGATACTACCTCTTCCATGGCTTAGTAATTTAATTCGCTATATCTCATTGGTTCCATAAATTCTTTATTCAATAATTTCACAATCTCCTAAATTTGAGGCGATTTCCCAACAACCCAATATTCCTTATCTTGAGGCGCTCAAATAATCATTACTTGTATTAAACTTGGAAATTTCTATCCATTTCGCCTTAACAACTTAGGTTTTATCTTTCAGTTATATCAAAATCATGACATAGCATCACTAATAATGTCAGTTATTCAATTTATTAGAATTGATGATGCTCTGGCCTGTATCTGGCTTGAATTTCTTCTCCTTAATGGACCTCACCAGCGGTTATTGTCATTTGGGTCTTTCGCCTAAAGATTAGTAAGAATGCGCGTTGATATGCATTAAAGAATTGTTCACCCTACCTGGCTCCCTCAGGGATTATGAAACGCTCCCTTCATTCCATAGGTAATGGATCACAACATGCAAGATATTAAACTCAGCTGTGTGATCGTTTACCTATATTGGATTAACATGTTTTCCAACCCATTACCAATCATCTAGACCACCTAAAGTCATTTTTCTATGACTGAGAGAGAATCAAATCAACCTGAAATCTGCAAAGAGTACCTTTTTCCACCAGAACTTGGAATTTTAGGGCACGCCATATCGCAGGAAGGATTTCAACCATTGTACAATAGGTTAAAGCAATCTCCAAGATGCCTGAGCCAATGAGCCCTTGAGATATACAGGTGTTCTTAGAAATGATGAGATATCACCATCAATTTATCCCTAATTTCACTCAACCCACCGAACCTCTTGTCTAAATACTTGCCTAAAAATCCCTTTAATATGAGGCGTAGAGTAAATAACTGCATTCAAGACAATGAAAAAGCTTGTTGAATAGATGACTGATCTTATGACATCCAGACTATAGGGAGCTTTTCATCATGTTTACTGAAGCCTCTGACTTGGCCATAAGTGCCAATCTTTCTCAACTGTATGAGTACAGCATCGACCACTCAGTTTCCTACTATAGCTAAACGCTTTTTATAAAACAGAGCGGAATTATAGCGTCATGGAGAAAGAGTGCTTAGATGTTCTCCTTGTGTTAAAAATATCTGGCCCTTCTTGTATGGTACAAACTTTACAGTTGTGACAGACCATGATTCTCTAAAGTGGCTGAAAAACATGAATGATCTGACATGATGACTAGTCCACTGGGCTCTCAATCTTCAGCACTATGATATGGATATCGTCCACTGATCTGGAATTAAGCATATAATGTAGCTGGATTGACTTGACTGCCCTTACTATACCTTGACTTTAGCAAAGCTGAACGATTACATGACCAATTCATGAAGCCAGATTCTTGGGAGGATGAAAAATGAACCAGTTCAGAAGATGCTAAAATGACATTCTCAGATATAAAGGTTCTTAATAAATTACTTTACAAGAAAGTTAAATTTGACTGGCTACCTTACATGTGACCTTCAGAATGGGTACCAGTTTAATGGAAGCCCACAATACCCTAGGAAATGGAGGAGCCAGAAAACCCTATGAATGGATCAAAAATTGCTACTATTGGGAAAAAATACTGGACTCTGTAGTGGAGGTCCAAGTCACTTATATTACTTGTAAAAAGGAGTTTCTGCATAAGGCCAAGTACAAGTGTCAGCCCATCACCTCTCAGCAGCTATTTTATACCATCAGTTTAGACGTTGTAGGTCCATTACTGAATTCACAGGATAATATGATAAATCCTTGTAGGGATTGATCATTTCATTAGGTTGGTCAGAGCAATTGCCATTTCTGAAAAGACCCCAAAAAATACTGTTACATTTTTATAAATCAAATCATATCTTGCTAGGTACAGCTGTCTATATGTTCTACTATGCAATAATGAAAAGAACTTTTATAAAGAGTTGTGAAAAATCTTAACCATGAACAAGGAAACCCAATAGCTATTATAATAGCCTTACAGTCTATTAACTAAAAAGAATGTATAAAAAGTGATAAGAACATTGGTTTCAATAAAATGCAAAATTGCCACTGCCTTCTTTTACATTGGGACAGATACTTCCCAAGTGCATTGAAGATTGCCAGATAAGTCTCTATCAAAATACTAAAATATCTCTCTTCAAGGCCTTATACATAAAAGAACCTGGAATCCCAGTTTTTTTAGCTTGCTAAGTTACCAGTAATAATACTGAATACCCTGAAAAGCAATAAGAAAGCTAGCTCAGAAGATTATAGAATTTCAGTCAGAGGCAATAACAAATCTATCCAAAACAGTTACAAAAGAAGGCCAAGAGGCAAATGCAACTTGCCAACCTTTACCCGCCCTTAAAAATTTTAGACTTAGTTAATTTATCACAGTCTAATAGCGCCTTGAGGAGGAAAAGTATATTCCATCTGGGATGGTCCATACGTTATCACGTAAAAATGTGGAAATGAATACTTAACAAAGTCTTTAGAAACTGGTTGACAATCACCTGCATTTATAGACAATTCTTGCATCTTTCCCACCTGCCAATCTTCTTTAAGGGGATTATTTCAGATAAATGATATTGGAAATGATTAGAAAGATATTGACCATTAAATACCCTCAGCTTAATTAACAGCTAGACCTGAGAAGGGGGTAAAGAAATTATATTGATGAATTACCTGAAGAAATTGATAGATGTCACAACTCAATTCAACATTAGGAAAATCTGAAGGACCAAATCGAACCTAAGATACCCCAGGATAAAATCCTGCATCATCGAAATGATGGATCATAATTATGTCAGGTGACAAAAACTCAAAATGGCACTTGAGGCAGCAAATTAAGACAAATTTAATTAAGGGTAAGAATCAAGAAGCTGCAAAATGACGTACCTAAGTGTCATGGAAACGCAAGAAGAAGTTTAGACTGGCCTGCTAGTTGGGATGTGTGAGCATCCAGAAAGCAAGCCAGAATGCCAGAGGCATTGCTGACCGTATGACTTGATATGGGGCCAAGAAATAGGATACCACAAAATGGTGGCGGAATATCAGGGTTAGGATTAGCCCAACGGCAAACCATACTGAATAGACTTCTGACCCAGGGGTTCTAGTAACAGGGGAGAAACTACTGCGATAGTATCTGTGAGATTCACATTTGTTAAAATCATCTCGTCAGGGGTGGTGGGGAGGCAGATTTTCTCTTGCAGTTGGCGGACATAGGGCCATAAAATCAATACACATTTTTGCCAGAAGGTTGTGAGAACTGGGTTGTAGAGCCAAAAATTTTGGACTTGTTGAGCCCAATCTGGCAATGGAAGGAACTATGGTCACCAAGAGAATTGGTAAGACCCACCCAGAGTGCGGAGTGGCGGACCACCAGGGAAATGCCATCTGGGATGTGATTCTTTAGGAAAAAAAGGGGTAAAAATTTGGGTTTTTTTAGTAATTTTTATTTGGGAAATAAAGTAAGAAAATTGACCACCAATCTTCTCAGTGCCTTGCAACTTATTAGTAAGTTGTTGATTGGTAAAAGCGTGGTCAGGATCCACAAATTTGGCCTAACCGGCAAATTGGTTGGTAGAGGGGGGGTTTATTCTTTGGGAACTGACATCACAAAATTTGGTGGCGGGCTGAGTCTCTGTCAGTTTGACCTCAAACATCTGGACCAGGGGTTGATTATGTTTCCGATGGTTAGTACGATGGCATTTGGCCCAATGGGTGACGGGAATCCCCCAAGGCCATCCAAGGTAGGGATGTGACCATTTGGTTGGGAACAGGTTTGGGACGGCCAACCCGCCCACACTCGGTAGATTAACCATTTGTTCAGTCAATATAAACCCATTGGACGCAACGCCCAAATTACTATTGGAGGGTTTTGGACTCTCATCAATGGCGCCCAATATTTGTTCTACTAATTTTGGGGTTAAAATGGAACCATTGGGTGATCCAGCTGATGTTTCATTCTTCATGCTTTTACAGCAATTCAAATTTTGGCCATCAGCCTGATTGCTGCCCAAATTAGATACGACCAATTTCAGTTCAATAATCTCAGCACAATTTTCACTGATTCCCCACAGCAGTTCTGCTGAGGTGAGTGAGGGAATTGGGGTGGGATCCAAAGCAGAAGGGCTGTCACCCATCACTCGTCAACTATGTGGGCAAGATCGCCCTGGGTGATGAGGGGTACCACCATCCTCTTCAGTGTTTTCTTATTTGGGAATGGGAATATAGCTCAATTGAGAGCCAAAGGGCACTCCCTGAGACTTACATTACCCTTTCCTTTTTCCAAAGAGACAGCCCCCCACCAGGAAACTGCACCAGAGCCACATTCTTATGCGCTTTGGGTAACTTAATAGCCATAATTGTTGCGGCCTTCTGCAGTGGGTGGGGAGCCTCAGGGTGGGATGTGTGGAAAGCGTCAACAAGGTCCATACAATTCATGCAATCGCACGCCTTGACCCAGCTGTTTTCGTAAGCTGGATATCCTTTCCAGGCCACCAGGTATTATAATGATCGTTGTGACTTCCAAGATGCCAGGATGGCCTCCAATTCAGCTTCCTCCTCATTGTTGATGACAATTGGTTCTGGGTCCATGGGAATCACACCCTTGAAGGGTGGCAGCTGGGATACATGGAAAACTGGGTGTTGCTTCCAATGCGCGGGAAGCTTCAACAAAAACGCCCCTTTACCCAATACCTCCTCCACTAAGTGGGGATCTGAATGCTTGCTGGCGATGTTGCGGGAAGGGGTTTGGATTTGAAAATGGCGGGTATTGAGCATGACGTAAGAACCCACCTTAAAGTCATGACCTAGAAGGCGCTTTCGATCTGCAAATTGCTTATAGTCATTTATGGCTTTAGTAAGGTGTTCCAGCACTTAAGCATGGGTTGATCGAATATGGCCAGCATGATCCACGGCAGCTTGCACTTCTGGCCGCAAGCATGCTCTGACTGAGAATGATGGGTTATAACCCAATGTTGCTTCATATGGTGAAAAACCCGTGGAAGCGTGAGGCCCATTATTATATGCAAATTGGGCAAGAGGCAGGTCATCAGCCCAGGTATCTTGCACGGCTACCACGTAACAATGCAGGTACTGTTCAAGAACTTGGTTAACCCGCTTGGTCTGGCCGTCAGACTGGGGATGATAAGCTGTGGATCGACAGGGGGTTATTTTAAGGATTGACAAGAGTTCACTCTAGAACCAGGCGGTAAAATGGGTACCCCTGTCACTAACAATTTCCTGGGGAAGATTGAACATCGAAAACACATGGTGAATGAATAGACGCGCCATTTCTTCTGATGTAATCGCAGAAGTACAAGGAATAAACAGGGAAAATTTGGTAAAGCAATCTACCACCACCATTACCGCTGTGAACCCATTGGAGCAGGGGAGTTCAACAATGAAATCTATGGACACCGAGGTCCATGGCCCTTACGCCTGTTGTAAAGGGTGCAAAAGGCCATTTTTTCTGAAACGATCTAACTTGGCCCTAGCACAAGTAACACAATTGGCGATCCAAGTCAGAACCTCTTTGGTCAGTCCTGCCCAATTAAAGATTCACTTGATCAGGTTGATACATTTCTTGTTACTGGGGTGTCCAACTGCGGGGGGATCATGGTGTGCGCGGAATATGTTCAGGCAGAAGGAGGGAGGGACCCAAACATGAGAATGAAAGTAAATGAGACCTTCTTCTGTAGAATATAGGGATTGTTTGGGACTCGAGTGAGTCAAGTGTTCAATCAACTCCACGCCCTCAGGGCAGGCCATTTGACCGGCTAACACCTGGGCCAATAATGGATCGTCAGGCGACAATGCAGTGGAGGAAACAATGGAGGGAGCAATCAATAGGATTTGAGTGGCAGGAATCATGGTAACAATATTCTCTTCCTCAGGCTCTGAGGGGCAGTGAGCGGGACTATGGCTTAGGAAATTGGGAAGAACATTTAGTGCACCCTTGAAAAATTCATATTTGAAGTTAAAACTGCACAGGTCCTGATAGGTTTGGGCTTGCTGGTGTGCCAATTTTTGGGGCTTGCGAAAATACAAGAGAGCTTGGTGATATGTGCAAACCATTAACTCATGACGAGCACCTTGCAACAGGTACTGCCGATGAGTTAATGCCCATATAACAGCGGCCAGTTCCTTGTCATAAATGGCCCAGGACTGCTCCGTAGCAGTGAATTTTTAGGAGAAATAAGTGACCGGATGTTTGAGGCCATCATGGTCCTGAAGCAGCACCGCGCCCACAGCTACCAATGAAGCATCACATGTGATGATATACGGTTTGGTGGGATCAGCATGTTTCAAAATGGAAGAAGACACAAATACTTCCTTAATTAATTTGAACGCCTACTGGCATTCAGGGGTCCAACAAAATGGTACGTTTTTCCCTGTGAGGGGGTGGAGCAGAGCAGCCAACTGGGAAAGTGCAGGAGAAAATTTCTTTAGGAAAATGATAGTACCCAAGAAACTTCAAAGCTGCTTCTGTGTAGTAGGGGTTGGCCATTCTCAGATTGCATCTAATTTGTTGGGGGGGATGGCGGCCCCTTCTCTAAGTACCAAGTTTCTGAGAAATGTAACCTTTTCCTTGTAAAACTCGCATTTGGAAGCTTTGAGGAACAGGCCTGCTTTATGCAAAGCAACCACCACTGATTCTAAGTCAATAGCGTGTTGCTTGGGAGTTGAGGAATGGACTAGGATATCATCAATATAAGCAATAGTGCAGGAGAAACGGAGATCCCCTAACGCATTGTCAATAATTTGTTGAAATGTAGCGGGAGCATTTTTCAGCCTGAAGGGTATTACGCGAAATTGGAAAATGCCTCGCCTCATTCAGATTGTGGTCAGCCATTCTTGTCCTTCCATTACTCAAATCTGATTGAAAGCGTTCACCAGGTCAATTTTGAAAACACCCAGGATTTGGCAATTGCCTGACTGATTGTTTGCTCCAGGGGCAATGGGTAGGGATCTGTAACTGTTATTTTGTTCAGGTTACTGTAGTCCACAAAAGGGTGGAGCGATCCATCCGATTTCCTTGCAAAGATGATAGGGGAAGCAACGGGAGACATTTCTTTTAACAACCAACCTTTTTTAACATATCGTCCAACCAGGTATTGAGTGCAACTTCAACTTACGCTGTATGGGGATACAACGGGCAATTGATGTTCAACTCCACAGTTGTCCAAAATCTGCAATCATATCTAGTATGTTTCAGCAAACGATCTGTCTTTTCCATGTCAAAAACTGCGATATGGCATTAAATTTTTGGGAAACTCGGCTGGAATGCCCGCGGAAGTAACTAGGGTGGTGATAGAGCTGGTTCCTTGAATTTTCTCGAGGGTGTTGATCAGAGGGAACTCTTTCCAACTCGTCATTAGCAAATGACAACGTATTCAATTCTAAATGAATCCCTACATGTTGTCAGCGCCACCATCCCACCCCCAAGATTACTGGAAATACCAGGTTCAGCATGGCCAAAAAATGATCGCAGAAGTTATATTGGTCAATTGAGAAGTATATTGGTCAGTGAACAATATATGAAGACAGATAAGCAGAGGAGACCACCATTACTGAGGAGCCCACATCCATATCCAGTTTTAGTTGTTGTGCCAACTCTACACTCATGAAGTTCCCGCTCTCTCTGGTATCCACCAGAGCTTCTAAGGAGACATGGTGGGAACCAATACTAATTCTCATAGGTATAAAAAACAAGCGGAATTTTGTTTATTGGGAGATATGACTGGCTCATGGGTAACTGAAGAAATGATAGGTGGGCTGGGAACAGGGTCAGGATTCTTAGCTGGGGCGAAAATTGGAAGTACCAGGGCTGGGCTAATCGTTTCCTTTGTCTGGGCTTGAACAGAATCATCAAAAGTTATCTCTGTGAATGCTAACTTGGACTTGGAAGTTCTGGCAGGATTGGAACCCATGTCCGCTACTATTTTAGTGTTGGGCACATCGTCTGCACCATTGTTAGGAAATCCTATCATAGAATTCCCTTTCTGATATGAGGAAACGTGGCGAGGCAAAGCTTTGATAGTAGTTGCGGTGACGCCTATTTGATTTATGGACCTTGGGTAGTAGACCAAACCACGTGATGAGCGGAAACTGAATACAAACTCGCTCTAAAGACTTCCTGAAGCATGTCAATAGATAGTTCCAACGTGGGAGCCAACTCACAAAAGGTAGAGATCAAAGAAGCCAAACTAAAGGCTTTGGCCATGTTAAAGAGCAGTTTAAATAAATGGTCTGATTGGGACAAAAGGGGGTTCAAGGCGGCCAATACAACAGCCATCAGGGAGGCAGGGTCTTCTTTTTGTGTGGAAGAACGCAAAAGACTTCTCACCCAGTGACGAGCCTCAACATCCATGGCATCTAACAATGTGACCCCTTGTTGGGCATGAGATATCGCAGAAGCGTTATTGAGTGCGATTGTTGCGCACATTTGTACTTTAGTGAGTGCGATACAGAACCTAATTGGCGATTTCTTGGGAAGGGATACTTGATATTTTCCCCAGACTGGAGAAAATAGGAGGAGATGCGATCTTCACCTCTTGGGTAGCTTGAAGGAGTTTTCCCAAAATAGAGCAGATGCTTCTCCTGAAGTCAGAGAGTGACCAAAATAGTAACAAACAGCATACAACTGATTGCACGTTCATCTGGTAGAGAGTAACCACTGCGGCGCCAAATTCGAAAATCAAGGCAGAAGTGGCTGAAAGTAATGGTTGGTCAATTGTCATGGAAATGGCAGAAGAAGTTTAGACCGGCCTGCCAGTTGGGATGTGTGAGCATCCAGAAAGCAAGCCAGAATGCCAGAGGCATTGCTGACTCTATGACTTGATATGGGGCTGAGAAATAGGATACCACAAAATGGTGGCGGAATATCAGGGTTAGGATTAGCCCAACGGCAAACCATACTGAATAGACTTCTGACCCAGGGGTTCTAGTAACAGGGAGAAACTACTGCGATAGTATCTGTGAGATTCACATTTGTTAAAATCATCTCGTCAGGGGTGGTGGGGAGGAAGATTTTCTCTTGTAGTTGGCGGACATAGGGACATAAAATCCCTACACATTGTTACCAGAAGGTTGTGAGAACTGGGTTGTAGAGCCAAAAATTTTGGACTTGTTAAGCCCAATCTGGCAATGGAAGGAGCCATGGTCACCAAGAGAATTGGTAAGACCCACCCAGAGTGCGGAGTGGCGGACCACCAGGGAAATGCCATCTGGGATGTGATTCTTTAGGAAAAAAGGGGTAAAAATTTTGGTTTTAATAGTAATTTTTATTTGGGAAATAAAGTAAGAAAAATTGACCACTTGTCTTCTCAGTGCCTTGCAACTGATTAATAAGTTGTTGATTGGTAAAAGCGTGGTCAGGATCCACAAATTTGGCCTAACCAGCAAATTGGTTGGTAGAGGGAGGGCTTATTCTTTGGGAACCGTCTTTGCAAAATTTGGCAGCGGGCTGAGTCTCTGTCAGTTCAACCTCAAACATCTGGACCAGGGGTCAATTACATTTCTGACAGTAGCATGACGGCGTTTGGCCTGACGAGCGACGGGAATCCCCCAAGGCCATCCAAGGTAGGAATGTGACCATTTGATTGGAAATGAGTTTGGGATGGCCAACCCACCCGCGTTTGGTCAATTAACCATTTGTTCGATTGATATAAACCCATTGGACGCAACGGCCAAATTACTATTGGAGGGTTTCAGACTCTCATCAATGGCGCCCAATATTTGTTCTACTGATTTTGGGGTCAAATCAGAACTGTCGGGTGATCTGGCCAATGTTTCATTCTTCATGCTTTTACAGCCATTTGAATTTTGGCCATCAGCCCAATTACTGCCCAAATTAGATCTGACCAATTTCAGTCCAATAAGCTTGGCACAGATTTCACTGATTCCCCACAGCAGTTCTGCCGAGGTGAGTGAGGGAATTGGGGGTGGGATCTGAAGCAGATGGGCTGTCACCCATTGCTCATTAACTATGTGGGTGAGATGGCCCTGGTTGATGAGGGGTACCGCCATCCTCTTTGGTGTTTTCTTATCTGGGAATGGGAATATAGCTCAATAGAGCCAAAGGGCACTCCCAAGACTTAAACTAAGTGACTTTCAGTCTCATCCAACTTGGGTATTAAACTTAACATTATTTCCCTTTCAAAAGTATGATATAAAGACGCGACACCTTCTGGAATGCATCGCCTGACTAAGAGCTCCCCTCTGAGTTCCTCCCCTATTAATTCTATTAATCCTTTTCTTTCTGGGGTTTATATTGTTGAATATGACATATAAAACCTCCTATCTCATATTTTAATGAAGCTACGTCATTATTTATATCTTGTTTTGGTACTTGACTTCAATAAGTCCATTTCAACGTACTTATCATAGGATTGATACTCAAGTTGATGGGACATAAGCGGTGACTTATCATCCTTTAAAACGAAAAATACAAAAGTCATGTGACTCATTTAGCCTCGACTATTGATTATCAGGCTTCTTGGTTATGGCACCATTGAGCTTAAAAATGAAAGGCTAACAGCCTGATTGGATTAATGGAGGATGAAAAGGATCAGGAGCTGGACTTAAATTAAAAAGTAAACAGACTTTGAAATTGACAACTTTGATTTGGGATGTGCAGAGGGTGTATTGCACCACATCAACACTGGAAACCACCCACCATTCCGCCTTCACTCAATCAAAATCTCCAAGAAAGTGGATCTAATTATTAACACAGAAATTAACCATTTGGGTTTAGAAGGGGATGTTGGCGGCATCAAAGAGTCTGTGGGCTTTGCTAGTACTAATAGTAAATAAGAAAGATGGTTCTAACTGTGTGGTGGTCAATTACCAACAACTTATAAATATAACAAAGAAGTACTTATACCTCCTCCCAAGACTTGACAATGCTCTTGACTGAAACAACAGGTGCAAATATTTCTCTGCCCTGGATTTAATTTCTGGTTACTCACAGATTGATATGGCTCAGGAGGAACAAGAGAAATGTGCCATTATAATGATCCAGACTGTTCAGCAGTGAAAATGTCACATGAATTATGAAATGCACCTACCACATTAGAAAGGACCATGGACAGCATCCTGGGTGATCTCAAGATTTCTTAAATATGTGTTTATTTTGAAAAATATCAATTTTTTTAGGGCGTTATGCAAACATTTACAACACCTTGAGGATAATTTTCCACTGACTCACCAATGCTAACCTGAAAATCAAGTTCAGATCATGCAACTTTTTCTTAAAGAAGCTTGAGTACCTGGCTTTACTACTGACAAGTGGGGCCTATGCCCAGTTGAAGTGGAGTCATTGAGAGAATGAGGACTCCAACCAAAAAGTGGAAATACAGGTTTTTCTTGGGATGGTAAGCTATTAGAAGCTATTCTTAGACAGCTTCAGTAAGATAAGTGAGTCACTATTCCACCTGTTGAATAATGGATTTCAATTGAATCAATGTCAAGCTGTCAACAGGCCTTCAAAAAACTTTTCACTTGCTTTATTATGGTGCCATACCTCATGTACCCAAACTATGATAAGCTATTAATAATTCAGATGAACGCCTCTCTCACCGCCATAGGTTCATGTTCATGATTTCAACAATTAAGGAATAGACACCTCATGGCATATTGCAGTCAGATATTATGCACAAATGGAATTAAACCATTGCTGAAAATGAATGCTTAGTGATTATCTATGCGTGTAAGCACTTCAAGATGTTAACTGACCACTCCTTACTAAGATGGCTGCAGAACCTTAAGGAGATGGAGGGACGCTAGCTATCTGGGCGTTAAATTTGCTGGTGTACGCCTTTGAGATCCAGAACTGGACCAGTGTACAGCATCAGAATGCTGACGGAATGTATTAACTCCTTATCATTACATTGACCACTGACATGTAGGATGGCCTTTTAAAACAAGATGCTGAACAGAAAATACAAAAACGAACCAGAAGAAGTACAACGCGCTTTGAATTGACTGATGAAGAATACCGTTCTCAGAAATAGAAAGCTATCAAATGTATCAAGGACCATCATATTATACCCAGACCAGCAGAGCGTACAGACCTGATCATTGATTCACATAAAGCCATTGGTAATGGAGAGTTTAGGAAGATGTACAAATGACTGAAGCTACACTAACACTAGGAATTTATTAACTTTAACATCCATGAAACCTTTGGCTGTTGCAAAGTATTCAAAGTGGAAGTGCCATATCACAAGAGTACTTTATAATAACTGATTAAGCTAAAATTTTTATTCCACACTATGTCAGTTGATGTTTTGGGTCCACTAGCCGCAAGCTGAGGCCAATTTAAGTACATTGTGGTGGCTATTGACCAAATTACAAAATTGGTCAAAGCCAAAGCAAATTAGATCTTTGTGTCATGATAACCACCATTATTTAAATATCCTCAATAATCACGGATGTCAGCAATTTCTTTTGAACTTAAATTTATTGCAAGGAAGGCCGACCAGGGGACAGACACTTCCAAATGTCAACCCAAAAGAGACAAAACTTAATAACATGGTAGGCACCCCAGAGAAGCGATGCTATCTCTTGTTGCCAGCGGGAATGCCACTTATGATGAGGGGGAGGGAACGTGTGAATGGGCCGTAGCCACAATTGAACATGTGTGGAGGAAAGGGTCTGATTTGATGAACCAAACTGGGAACCAGGAGGAGACCAGCTGTTGGCGACGTGGTGGGAGATATCCAAACATCCACGCCTGAAAGTGGTCCACCAAATGAGACCAGAATCTGTGGACAGCTTCTGGGAGGGTGGGAGTGGAGCCTGCGATGGAATCCAAGACAATCGTGTGGATAGTCCACATGGCTATTGCAACCACCAGAGCATGGAGGGAGGGTGGAAGGGGGAGGCCATTGATAAAGCAAACATATCTCTTGACAGGATGAAGGGATGTGTTTGATCCTGGCCAAGCAGACTTTGGACTTCGCGCCATATCACTTTACAGGTAGGAAACTTCTCCAGGCGGTGGAACAGCGTTCCATACTGGCCACACACGACGCAGGATGAGTGTAAAGAATTAGAGCGCTCAGCTGTACGGTACACCCGCCTCAGGCAGCGCCACACATGGGAACAGATTTGAGGCTGCAACAGAGGATGGTGTGCATATTTCCAGATAGTTTTTGGGTCTCAATGGAGTAAAGGATGTCCATCATGTCCAGGCAGTCCACCCTGGATAGGACATGGGGCCGTGTGAGGATCACGCCATAATGGATGGGTAGCCCCTGTACCTCTTGTGTGAACTGGGGTGAGGGACGACCTCTTCAGGTTGTATGTCCACTAATACGAATTCTCCACTCAGCGCTCCACATGGAGAGGAGGGTTCGTTTGTAGTGGGTTTTAGTACCGTGAGGACCTGTGGCCAATGGGTGTGAAGCCAGGTATTTCATCAGGGAGTGGGGGCTCGATGGATTGTTGAGGCTAAGGCGCGGGAGAGGTTGGAGCAGGCCGCGCAGGACCAGGGTTGGGAGGGGAGCGTAGGGGCGGTGTTGGCTGCAATCCAGGTATCCAAGATCTTGGCCGCATGGGCTCTGAAGTCAAGCAGGCCCATGCCACCATGCTGATGAGGGCCAAACATGACCTCTAACCGTACTGGTGGAGGGCGACCTGACCATAGCCATCCTTGCAGCAGGGCATGCAAGGATTTGAAGAAGCTTGGGGAGAAGGGGATGGCGTGGGCTCCAAACCAGACTTTGGAGAGGAGCATAGAGTTGGCCAAAACGACCCTGCCAGTAAGGGAAGTAGGGTGGGCTCTGAGGGAGGCGATGCGCTTCGTCACATTTTCTAGAATATGACTCTCCATTACTGCTGATGCGTATCTGCCTGCCTCCACCCACACGCTCAGATGGCGGACTAGCCCTATGGTAGGGCGTGACACAAAGGGGAGCACCAGTGGGGCAGTGTGGGGTGAGCTGGGAGGGCGAGCGCGTGTGCGAGCAGATGGGCCAGGCTGAACGCTGGTTGCAGGGGCCAGCAGTTATGATACCAACCAAGGAGGATGATTTCAGTTTTGGAGGCATTCAGTGCAGTGTTACTTATCTGGGAATACTCCTGGATGAGGGCTTCAAGTGCGCGTGCATCTTTATTAGACACCCCAACCACAAAGTCATCTGCAAACGCCATCATCTTGACTGGGGCTTGGCCTGGCACATGGACCCCGGTGAGTTGGGCATTCACATTTCGAAGTAGTGGGTCAAGGCTGAAATTGTATAAGAGTGGGCTAAGGGGGTCTCCTTGTCGCAAGCCCCTTTAAGGGAGGACTACTTCCATTAGGAAGCCAGGGCCACGTACTGCCATAGTTGCAGATTCAGTGAGTAGCATCACCCAGTTGATGAAGCGAGGGGGTAAGCAGAATTGATGGAGGCAGGCCCTGAGGTATTCCCAGTTTACTCTATCATAGGCCTTCTGTTGGTCCAAGAATGCAAGTGCCCCAGAGGCTGTGGACTGGCATGCGTTGGCCACAGAGTGCATGTTGTCCCAAATCGACTTTCTGGATATGAAACTGGATTGTTCTGGGGAGATGGTGGCAGATGCTACAATCCCTAAACGGTTAGCCATGATTTTGATTAAAATTTTTGTATCCAAGTTAGTTAAAGAAATGGGGCGCCAGTTGGCTAAGTCTAGCTTATCCCCTTTCTTAAAGAGTGTGATGGTGAAGGCCTCTTGTCCTCCTGGCAGGAGGCGCATTTCCAAAAGGCTCTGGTTAAGTGAGGCCAGCAGTAGTGGGGATATATATTTGAAGTACTTTTTGTAGAATTCATATGGAATGCCATCTGGGCCTGGGCATTTTTGGTTTGGTGCACCGCGAATGACTGTCCATAGTTCGCTCAGAGTAATCAAATTCATTATATCCAGGTAACGGAAAATGGTGAAGATGTGGGCTTGGTCAAGAAATTCCGCCACTTTGGCTGGCTGAATTGGATCGGATTGGTACAACTTGGAGTAATACTTTTGTGTTTTGATTGCCACTTCAGCTGGCATATCCGCAATGGAATCATTTGATCTTCGCACCTGTGTGCAGGCCACGCTCTGGCATGGTATGAAATTTTTTAAAAAAATATGCGGTGCACTTGTCGCCTTTTGTGATGCATTTGGCCCTGTACTGAACACAAACCTGATGTTTGTGTTGCCTTTTGAGCAAGTTGAGGTGGGCGGCTGCCTCCGCCCACTTCCAGCCCCATGCAGAGCTGTATCCTGTAGCTGGGATATTGGACTCCAGGTGTGCCAACTCTGCCAGAGCATGTGAAATGACAGCTGATGTGGCTTGTGAGCGTCTGGAGGAGAGGTGGCGAGAGTGGCGGATGGTATCATCTTTGAAAGTTGCCCATGTGGAAATGGGGTCCGCACAAAAAGGTGCAACAAACTCTTTTGCCAAAGTTGCTGATTACACCCATGTGGAAAGTCCTGGCAACGCGAGCTCAGAGGGGCGGAATTTGCACCAATGTGGGGCCTTAGCAGCTGTGACAGGTAGGTGGTAGGTTATTGAGACCAGTCGATGGTCAGAGAATTCCATTTTTGTTGTCCTAAAGTGGGATATGTGGGGTTGGATTTCGCCGGTATAAGATAAGGTCAATACGGGACATGGACCTTAATTGGCCATTGTGGACTTGGGGGCGCATCATGTTCTTGAGAAGCAGGCCTGCCGTAGCAGCACATCCATTAGCCTGAGGGTGGCCTTTAGAATGCGAAGTTTAACGTGGCCCTGTGGGGCGTGGGAGGAGGAAGGCCACCATTCCATTGGAGTGTTTAGCCAGCAGTTCATATCGCCAACTATGAAAGGGTCTGGGGGTAGCGGGAGGGATTTGACCAATGAGAAAAATTCCTGACACTCTCGCTCACCGTTTGGGGCATAGATGTTGACAATAGCGTGTACCACGTCAGCCCATGAGAAGGTGACAACGAGGACTCAGCCATTGAGGAAGGTTTCTGACAATAAAAATTTGAAAAAATTATTTTTCTGAATTAGCACCCCACAGTGCTCTGACCAAAAGGATAGGGATGGGAGGAGCATTGTTTTCCAATCTTCCTTGGAACCTCATGGACAGTGGGACTCCTGGATGGCCAGAATATCCACGGGTAAATTTTTTTGTAAAAAACTCAGTTTCCTAGCCCAGGATGGGGAGGCCTTGAGTCTGGTGATATTCAACATCCCTAAAGTGAAGGTTTCCCCCTTTGCACCTGAGGTGCAAGGGGTGGGCACCTGGGCCCACTAGCCTCCTCTAGATCCCCACAGGCCTTCATGGCAGCATGGGTGTTTGCAGCAACGCTATCAAGATTTTTGTTAATTTTTATGGAAAGAGTTGCATTGGCTTTAGCCTTCACTTTTTGTTTCCCCAACGTTGGACAAATTTTTTGTGGTTCAGATGAGTTTGGTGCACCGTTGAGTGGGTCAAAATTTTTTTTCAGTTGGGATGGGCCCCAAGTCGGTTTCCACTGGAGCTTGGGTGCAATGATTGGGTGAGATTGAGTCCCTCATCGGATCCTTGGATTGAGTGGCCCAATTGACATGGGCTTCCTAATCTGATTGGTTGATAAATTCCCAAGTTGCTTCCACTGTGAAGGTTTCAATGTCCTCCTGGCATTGGGAGTGTGGGATAGCGGTGGTGGCTTTGGCTGCTTCCTTGACCATGGCCCTGTGGGCCTGCTTGGCCTTCTTCCGCTCTTGCAGGGAGATAGGCTTTACCAGTAGGAAGCAGCCTTGTGCTCCCCACAGGAAAGCCTCTTTGGTGCTTGCAGTTGGTTCGTAGTGCACCTCTCCACTGGCCATGGCCGCCAAGGGGTGCTCTTGGAATGTGACACCCTCCTTTGTGGGGCATGCATGCGCCATATGGCCGAACGCATCACAGTGGGTGCAGATGGGGGGTGCGCTGTCCACGGTCACCTGGAATGGGTGGGTGGTATGCCCTGCAATATCAATATAAGTGGAGTGTGGGATCTGGGTTAGGTCCTTCACAATCTCCTCGGTCAGGGTCAGAACTGCGATGGCTTTGCCAGTGCACAGGTGTGGCATCAGCATGAAGCGTTGCATTTTGATAGATTGTATTTTGCCATATATGGCGAGACCATCTTTCATGTGTTGTTCCAAAATGTCACATTTTACCGTAGTAGGCAAAAAGTCAAACGTGAGGAAAATTTGGTTTGATTTCATCCATCTGGTGCGTTTGGTTTCAATGACCCATTGCCCTTCAGGGAGGTCAATCACTACACGCACCAAAGCAGCCTCATCTGCTGCCTCTTTGTTATTGAAACCTAGGTACAGCCAACAGCGTGACATGGAGTGAGGTGCGACGTACACCGTGTTCAGGAAAAAGGTGTGCACATCTTCACAAAATTTTTCCCATAAAGCCATTTGTTGGATGTCCAGAAACACGCGGACTCCGTATTCCACCAATGAAAGTGGCTGGGATTGTGGCATGTTGATGTACTGGTTGCATCGTGCTTGCCATGCGAGGATTTCTGGGGAAATAGTGACCACCAGTTTTTTAAAAATTTTGTCTATTCCGCCAGTTTCTCTAGGGCGTTTTCGAACATTTGAGGCCACAGGCCTTCCACCTGCCCCTCTTACCTTACTTGCCCAACTGCTCTCTGACATGGGCGCAGACTAATCTCCTCTGTGAGATTATCAAACTAGATTCAGACTTGAATTGAATAGGTTGCAAAATTGATTGCAACGAGAAAGAAAAGGTGATGTCAACAATTTCTTCTGATGTATAGGGGCGAACTTTAATTATCAGGTAATTCCAAACTCAATTATTTGATGGTGGCATGCAGATAACTATCAATGCCCTATCACACCAAAACCTATAGTTTAGTAGAGTGGGACAATGTCACTTTAGTTGGCATTCTACTAAAATTTGCTTCAGGAAAACCACAAATTTTGGAACCTCCTCTTGGCCTCCTCTGTATTTGCATATAATATTGCATTTAATTTGTCATTGGGAAGGGCCCCATTTAAACTCTTATATGATCAAAACCCGTCCTTCAACCAATTTTGTACTCCTGCAGCCACGGAGAGGAAATTTTTTTTTATTCTCTATTTAGGCAACCTCATCTGGACTTTGATCAATCTTCAAACCAAGGCCTTCTCCATCACACTGGCCTGGAAATTGAAATGTAGAGAGTTTTAAAAACTACAACCATCTTCCATGCCCTGCCTCAGAGTAGGGGAGCTAGTGCTTTATTATGACAACCATGGGTTTGGCAGTACAAACAACCTCAAACATATCTGGAAGGGACTGTTTGAGATCATAGCAAAGACCTAAACTGATATATACAACTCAAAGACACTATCCAATGGCATATAATTAACAGAGTGTATGCTAAATTCTTGAAGCAAGTCCATCAGGGCGTGAAAATGCCATCCACCAACTCTCAATGATACTACACCGGTTACCAGATATCATTAATCCCTTATTTTTGGTCAAGTGGGGGAAAGGTTGAGATTTGGGTTTGACCAAACATATCGAAGTGATCACAATACCGATACCCAAGTACCCCATAGACATTTTCACTATCTCGCCCTGCTGCCTGTATCTCTAGGCATATCTATTCCTATCAATCGGCTGTCAGATATCTCAGCAGCATTTTCTAAACATAATTTCAAGCTTTTATAAAGAAATTGACATTCAATTATGACTTTTATCAAAGGATCCAGTTGATCTATCAATTCTCGCACAAAACCAGTTCTGTCCCCCTCAAATGTAAATTTTTTCTGCTCAATCCAACAAGGATGTTGCCACAAATTTTTTACAAATTCCCGTAATATTTGAACAACGGTTAAAGAACCCCCATCACTATGCTGACAGACCATTAGAAGATCCAAATAAAAAATCCTGGAAGAATTGGATGCCACAGAGAAAGTGATACATGGTCTGTGACATATATATCAGAACAAACCTTAAATGGAACAGAAAGATGTGATAACACACATTTTGTTTTGGCTTACCCTTTGGACTTTAGTTTACATTTGCAACAATGGATCTCCGTGATGGAAGTACCCAATGAGGCTGCAGCATACTTTCGAAATTACAATTTAAAAAAGGCTTTTTAGTATATCAAGCTTTACTTTAATTAAGGGCTGGAAGGCGAGTCAGTAGGGCATATGGCTACCAACCTGATGGTTGCGGGTTCAATTCCTGCCCTTTGCACATTAATTTGGGTGCCACCCAAGGAAGCTATTGGTGGCTATTAGGTCTAATAACATGAAAACCTTACCCATGACATAACCAGGAAAATTTAAGTCCTAATCTGGAGGTGGAAAAACTTTCATAAATGGAGTTGACCCTGCTCAGGTTTCATGTTGATTCATTCTTTCTCTCTTTTGGTAATGCCTGTCCCCTGGTAGGCTTGCCTTGAATAAATAAAGCTTTACTTTAATTTTTGAAATATACTTCCCTCATACAGTTTTACTAATCAAGTCAATAACACCTGCAACAATCTTCTTTTCTTCCAATTACTATCACTTTTAGTAATACAATTCAATTCAAACAGTACAATTTGATAATCAATACCAGGTGAGATGAGCACGAGTAATAAAGTAAAGTTAATTTGGGTGAACGCAGTAAAGGGGAGCGGACCTGGATTTGCACCACCCTAAGGTACCAAGTGCACAGGAACAAACGAAAATATCAGTAAAAACAAAAGACCCAAGGTTGTGCACCCCGCAGGTTTCATGAATTTTTTAGTAAATACTGCAGTTACATGGAAAAGTATTCCACTCACAACCATACTCATTAGTGGAACGCAGGATATGAGTATTCTTGGGCATAGAAACACCGACAATGTGGGAAATGTTTGGTGAAGTCCAACTTAATTTTTTTCTGCACGTGGTGTACTTAACAACTCATACTATCCGCAAAGGTTGGGTAGATCTTGGGTTCAAAACAGCAGAAAAAGCAAATGAAGCAGCGAAGGTCAGAGTAGTACTTAACCTTCCTGACGGTCAGCATTTGGTATTGAACAAAAGCACATGTTAGACAGAATCTAAAAACATCTTCATAATTTTTGACTACCTTCTGACTACACTTTGTACACACAGTAGTCAAACAACATTTCCGGGAAGGCTTGGAAGCCTACAGAGAAATTAAACAATTTGAAATGAAAGATTCTAACTTATGCCAACCTTTAGCACTGGGAAGGTAATTTCAAGCACTCCACCTGAACCAGGAGATAAAGGAGGATATCAAAAAAATCTTCCATATTGCATCCTTTACTATTGATGGGAAAATCACAACTATTCCATGCAACAGTGGAAAGTGCACACCCATATTCAACCACTGCCAGGCCTTTGGGCACAAGATTCATGCTTATCCCATAAAAGAAGGCCTAAGATAAATGTAATTCTGTGAGGAAGAAATGGGTAAAGGTGACTCAGAATATGCCAAAATCACAGATACCACACAAGAATTCAGCTGGGGAGAACATGAGCAATATAAAATAATTGACCCAATTTTCCCAAAAGAGCAAAAAATGGCCAAATAAGCTTGCAAGCTGGACGTGGCCAAGGCAAAGGCATCAGCAGAAACATCCATCTCACTGGAACAGATCTAGAAAGACATGGATGAACTTGAAAAATGAGCCAATCAAATCTCATGGAAGACCAAACAACCAATTTGAACAGAATGGATTTGGTGGAACCCAATTTGGAAATAAATGCAGAAAAATAGAGGTTCAGCACCACCCCCCCCAAAAAACAATTGTGGAGCATAACCCAATTGGGAGTGAAAATCAACAATGCAACATACAATAGAAAAATGTGGCCAATAAGAGCATACAAGTGCACTGCAATTTTAAATTGAAAACTAACAAAGGCATGAGAGGAGCAAAAAAAGTGGTAACAAAAGTGGTAGAATACACCCCAACTCCTAATCATTGTTATGCTCTCTTCAGCAGAGGTGCAATGGAGAGTAATGATAGCGAGGGAGTAGGACTGGGGGCCCTGTTAACTGCTCCTGAGGCGCACTGGGTGTCTCAGTAGAGATTTGGATGCTGAACATAGCAGGACTCAAGGCCTTAACGTCCTGGGCCAAGAAGTTGAGCCTCCTGCAAAAACCCACCTGTGGATATCCTGGCGGTTCAGGAAACTCACTGTCTACAGGGAAAGGAGGAGGCATGGGAAAACATGCTCCTCCCAACAATATCATTTTGTTCACAAAACTGCGGGGTGATAGTATGCGCAAACTAAAACTTTAAATTTATCAATAAAAATTCATTCCTGGACAGCCGCATACTAGCCGTTACCTTCTCATGGCACAAAGAATTGTGCACAATAGCCAGTGTGTATGCACCAAACTGTGCACTGGATTGATGAGAGTTTTTAACAGATCTAACACAACTCCCTCTTCCAGCAAGCACTTTTTTCATGGGAGACATGAAGTGCAGGATTAATTTAGACACTGACTGATGGCCACACACAATGGAGGTATCATAAGGACAAGTCTAGCTTCGCATGCTAAATGCTACCCTGGGACTATATGATCTACTACCTAAAAGGTTACTCCTCCTACTGAACATGACACGCCCACATGTACCTAATGGTGAACTTATCTCTATGTCATGGATAGACCTAATACTCGCACCATTAATTTTCTGACACCAAATTCATAAAGTCAAAACTACAAAAATCGAATTTTCTGACCATTGGCTAGTTTCAGTGTCCTACACATCAGCGGAAACAACTCTCCAAGAAACCAGATGGTGCATAATACGCCCAGAAAATTTAGCTGACTCATATTCCAATCCTGGATGGAGGAAATATCCTCAACATGGGTTTTTAAACACCTATCTGTTTGGACCCATTAACCACCTTGAAAATTTAAAAAATCAACAATTCAACGGATTAAATACACAACATCTAGAAGATACAGGGCAGCTTCAGCCATTATCAAGCACACCTTGGCAGAAATCAATCACCTGAAAAATTAGGTCCAACGTATAGGATATAGTCCTGGATGGGGATGCAAATGGGCAAAAGTCTCTGCTCAGCTATACACCTTGATATGTGAACACCAACACCAAGTTGGGGTTCAATTTTGAGTAAAGAACATAAAAGATCGAAAATTTGCTTGAGCTATTTTTTCTATCAGTTTCACGCCTGAAAAAATGATAGTTTGCACACAGTTTTGATGACCAGACAAATCCATAGTGGAAACATTCAAATAAATCATGACTGAAGTACACAGGTTTTATACAAATTTATATAAATCTGAACTGGTCAAACCACAAAATCAAAAAATTCCTCACAAGTGCACATATCAACACCACAGCATAAAACAGCAATTTAATCAACCTGATATCACGTGAGGAATTATGGGAAGTAGTACGCGGTGCACCAAGAGGGAACTCCCTGGGCCTGATGGGATTCCCTATGAATTTTATATAAAATATTTTACTAACATATCAAATATTCTTTTAGCTTCCATGAACAAGTGTATTATGGAAACATGCCTCCTACCTGGAGGCAAAGAAGCTTACGCTATCACTTTATTCAAAAAAAGAAATAGACTAAATCTATCCAATTGGTGCCCAATCTCCCTAACCAACACTGATAGTAAAATAATTATAAAATTATGGCCAAATGACTAGGAGAAATTGCAACTGATGCGATATCCTCATCACAATATAATTTTGCTACAAGAAGATCCATATGTGACAATATTTACACAGTTTCAAATGTCTGCCAGTCTAAACCTCTGGAGCACTTGTCTTTTTAGATCAATAGAAAGCATACTACAAGGTGAACTGGACCTATCTCAGGACCTGCCTTCAAAAATCCAAACACCCAAATAGGGTAATAAACTAGGTGATGTTGTTCACAGAGTCAGCCACCATGGCTGTGCGTGGAGCAGGTTTCTTAACTAACCCAGATTTTTCACAGATAGGACTCAAACAAGGGGACCCACTAAGCCCTTTACTATACATTTTTAGTCTGGATCCCCTAATCCAGAAGTCAAACACACTTCTCAATGGAATCAATGTCAAGGGCCAACCACCAGTCAAAATGATGGCTTTTGCTGATGACTGCGTGGTGGTATATCTAACAACCAGGATGCTTTCAGAATTGACAAGATAATACAAGATTTATTCAGCCTTAAGCAACACATCACTTAACACTGAGAAAACGGAAATTATACTTCTGGGGAAATATCAGACCCATTGGACGCCAACTACCCTGGGTCAACAAACCAATACGACATTAAGACTCCTCACCAGACATAGGAGGCGAAGATCAGCAACTACCCCACTGAAACTTCCCTTCACTATCAAGTGGCAGCTGGACCTGTCCGTCACTTGGGGGTATGGTTGGAAGCAGGAGGTTACGCCAACTCCATGATGGAAAATCAACTTCTAGATAAAATAGCAAGACGCATTGCCTCCTTATATGGACATTAAACAGGTCTAACAAAAAGGTTAATGGTAGCCAACTCCATGATAATAACAATCATATAGTTCACAACCTATGCAATTGCTTTCTCGTTGGCCTTTTTTAATACAATTTGCGCCTTAATACAAAAACGGCTTTGGTCCAGCCACAACCACCTGTACGCCTTGAAACCCTATTTGGATCTAGGAGGAACGGAGGTATAAGCTAACTAATTATGTAGAGCAAGCGACCCATATACTAGGATCCTGGATAGCTCAGGTGATTAACACAGATCTTCCAGGTATACATGGGGCAAAACAGCAAGATATAATTTTACATGAGAACTCCATTTAAGAAACCCAGATCACTCAAACACATTAATCAAGTATCTGGCGTCTCATCCTACAGCTGCAAGACCACATGACACTCCTGCACATTTCAAATGAATACTTCTACCCATGAGAAGAGCAGAGTGGAAGATTCACATATGTGGTCAGATCAGTCACAGAGGACGCCCAAGGCTAACTTACAGACAGGAAATTAATGGCCAAATAGTCACAGATAACATAATATGCAGAAACCCGAGTATTAAAGCCAAGATTGATTACCTGGATCATATGGATATAACATAAAGCTGTAAACTCATATAAGAGTCTGGAGATACACACATCACTCACTACTTAAACCCAGGATATGAGCACATGTGTGGAGATGCATTAGGAGAGTATAACGCAAAGCAGAACGGTCAAATCAGCTCAGTTTCTCATGTACAATATGAGGTCAATATGGAAGCCTAGTACACCGTTTAGAACAATGTCCAACATCAGTAGCTATATGGAAAGAGGTCATGCGCCTATTCCGCCAAGACAGTGGAAAATCATTCAGTATAGCTAGGAACTTGTTTGCTCTAAAAATGGAGTCACCTATCCATCCATCCCTCCAATTGTTAATAGTAGCAATAGCACTATGGACAATCCATAAGATATTACTGGAATCGTTTATAGGAGCAACGCCTACAATCCAAGAAGCCATCAATCGTTTTCACTACCATATATTGGAACATTTCCAAGCAAGGTTGTTTGAAAACATGACACCACGTAACAGAAGGACAATCAATACATGGTTCCCCATATGGTTCCTGAAGAATGATTTTCCTTCACTCATGCTGCATCCAAGAATAAGCCAGCATAAATTCCCCTACCGTCCTAAACTTGGTGTCCTGGAGACAACAAGAGGGGCTTCAGACCCTCTGAGGTATCTTTAATTTTCACAGCTAATTATTTTATCCTGACTATATCAGAAGGTCACGTCCCCTGGTCAATCTTCCATGAGTAAATATAAACACTTGCAACAATCTTATCCAGTTGTAATTTAAATTTCATTAAAAGCCTTGATGTGAAACTATAATGAGTTTATCTCTCGCTTTTAAAAATGATTCACAAACCCCGTTGTACTGTAACTAAATTACCTTAATGATACAATTACTTCCATATTATCTCTTATAGTTCCCAAGACTTCTACTAGAAGCATATAAAGTCTATGTAGCAGCTCATAATAATAATCTTTTTTTTTGGGTAGAGCTAAAAATACTTTTATTTGATGTTTCTTCTCATTGTCATCCTATCAACTAATTATAATGTTGTCACTCACCCTAATATCCATGTGGGTAAAAAATAAATGGAGAAGAATGAAGATAAAAAATAAATGGGTAAGTTGCACCTAATGTGATTAGAAAACTATACTTAAGTTACAATGCTGGACACTTTTAAACGAGATAAAAAGTAAAAGGGATTTTATTATAGGGCGTGAGGCTGACTGTGATGATAGTCTCATCACGCCTCCACCTAATAAACCTTAGTTAGAAGACAATGACTGTTTTGTCCTACTATCTCCTAAAAAATATAAAGCTCTGACAAATTAGTAGATCGTGAAGCCATTGAATCTTCTTACTTTGTACTTTATACTCCTATAAATTCTATCTATTCTGTACTACTCCTTATTTAGCAATATTAACATGAGTAGAATTAAGCGTACCTAAAATAAGGCCCTTGCTATTGTTAACTCAGTCTCTTTGAGAAGATGTGATATCATCATGGATCATGTAAATAATAAACAAGCTTTTAACTTGAATCATATCTAGCAATATGGCAGCTATGGAACTGCATATACTCAATCTATTGTGTATACTAGGGACACCCCTAAAATTTTAGAAAATTTGTTTTTGCACCAATAGTGGCTTTTGAAAAAGATAGCTATGTTAAGCCTCTGGGAACTAAGTATTTCAGGACTTTAATCCATTATTAGCTTTAAGGAGAAATACTTATCTTATTGGATTTTTGTCTTTCCATGATTGTACAAAACCTACTAAAGAGAAGGAGAGAGGGAAATAACGTATTTATCTTCTTGAGTATCAACTCTAGTTACATTTGTAATCTTGAGTTCTAGGATGAGAACTGAGTTTCTCCCTTCCACAGAGAGTTCTGAAGAGGGCATTCCCATCTACGCCTCAAAATTATTAAGCACCTTAAAGTATTTATATAATCTAATTATCCTCATTGTTGTATGGCCTTAGTTCAATATACTTAAGGAAAAGCTATTAGAAGTAGGTCACATTAATATGTACATCTACAAAGTACTTCCCTGCCTAGGGTAATGGACCCTTCTTACAAGATAGTATTTACCATCCTTTTTGGAATTCAAATCATACAAATTATACTATATAGAAAACTTATTGCTTATTTGGCTACTCCCAAGTGAGCAAATCTCCAATGTATGAGATATGACAGCAATGAAATTAGGTCTAGAAGACTCTTCTTCAGTAGAAAAATTTAAAAGTCCTAGTTGTTATTGAACTAGCTCTTAATCAATAGAAGGCGGCTGAGTATTTTATTGAAAAAATACACTAATAAATTAACTAGAAAAAATGGCTTTGACCACATTAATGATTTGTTCATCAAGGTCTGACAGAAGATGCTTCCTTTTATTAAAAACATCCTTATTGTAAGTTTAAGATTAAAGAAGCATAGGATCCCCTTTATATGAATCATGTTTTTTCAAATAGGTACTATAGCCTCTCAAAGTCCTTGGGCGTCACCCCTTCTGCTCATCTAAAAAAGATGGCAGCCACTTAGTGGTAATGATCTTTTGATGTATAAAATCCAACTATCAAATTATTATTGCACACTACAATTTTATTGACAAATCTATGAGGCTATTGGCCAATTAGAAATGTTTTTAGCATTAAATCTAAACATTATGTAATATCAAATAAAACTATCTCACAAAAATTTGTGCACAAATGTGGCCAATTTCAAATTATATATTTTTTAAAACAAATAAATGCCACAAGGGTTATGCACTTCCTTTCCTACATTTTAACGAGAATAAAAGGGTCATTGGGAGACCTAAATTTGTACTGCATGTTAGTTTATCTAGATGATGTTAATGTTTCTCATTTAACTTCACCAGCCATCTCAAACACCTGAAAAATTGTTCTACATGCTTTGAGAGACCTCAATCAAATCTAAACCATCAAATTACTTTTTTCCAATTGGAAATGGAGCTTCTATGGCAAAAAGATGACTAATAATTCTATTATACTCTTACCTGAGAGAGTTGAGGTTATTAAGCAGATGTTCACTCCAGTAAGTTTTAAGACGCCCAGGAGTTTTTTATTTGGATAAGTATTTTTGACAATTAATTAATTTGATGACCTAAATGAGCCTTTTAACTTTTTCATAAAAGCCTTCTCATTGGTAAAGAAAAGCAAGAAAAAAGAATTTTAATGCCTTGTGGACTAACTTGACTACTCTAAATTAATAGTCTATCACAAGCCTTCAAAAATATTTAGATTGTCTATAAATGCTAGCGAAATACCTAAAGGGGCCATATTGGTGTAGCATAATAAAATTGCAGTAAAGGACTTGTGCTTTTTTCAATAAGAGACTTATTAGAGCTAAAAGAAATTACGCTATAATCAAGAGTAGTTTTTCAAGGAAGTTCTCAATGCTATTAACCACTTTCATCTATTATTGCATGAACCATTTTTACATTTATCACCAAACATCACTTGCTAAGTTAGCTGCAACAGATGAATGTCCTTAAAGGAAGATTGACTAGGTAAACCTTGAGCTTTTAAAGTTACAAATTGATAATAGTGCACCACGCTAGGACTATACATCAAAGTATCAATGAACTATATTATATTTCTTAATGAATTTACAAATATGCAAAGAAAGACAAATGCTTGACCTCGTTAACAAAATGAATAATGGAAAAGTAGAATCTCAAAATTTATGTTGATCTAAAAAAACGATCTAATCATACTCAATTCATGAATGGCTTACTCAATAAGCATATATTGGTACCTGGATGTTCTATATCTGACTATAAGCCAGAACATACAGTATTATGGATAATCGTTGGCAATTAGATATGAAGCTGTTCAGAAATTTAACAGAAGGATCTTTTTGTTCTTAAAAGAAGCCTTTTAGTTTCAAGAGAGTGTCTATAACTCTCTAATTACCAGTGAGGTGGTGAGTAATGGCCCTACATAACTAGGGAGCAAACCATTAACAACAGGGGGAAACACGGCACCACAGAGGAGGCTGGTACCCAAATGCCCCAGGGAGAGGTATAAAGAACTGAATAAATCTCCATTACACTAAAAATGCAAGAACCTGGGTGGGCCCTATGGTGGTGTCCATCACTAGATGGGGATCCATGTCCAGGATCTTTTGGACTTAGATATGCAGAGGTCCCGGTTCCACCAAAGGTTTAACAGGATCAGGAAAAAACTGGGAAAAATTGTAATGACCTACATTATTTGAGACCTTCTACAGGTTGAAATAAGGTCAAACAATATACACATAAAATATAAAATGAATAGGAATTTTATTATATCCCAAGTCGACCAACAAAGAAGTTTGTTCTCAAACTATCACTATTAAACAATCTTGGAACTCGTCATCTATGGAGCGAGACACAGAATTTAACTAACCAATAAACGTAACTTTCCTTCCATCATCATACTATAGCTCAAGTATACCCATACTTGAGTGATTACCTGAAGTTGTATCTTCCCATATTTAGTCGTATTATAAACTAGATATGACTCAAAGCCCCAAAACTTAGTCAAACGTAAAGTTTAATCATAATTTCTTAATATAGCTGGTACATTTTAACGCTGCAGATGTAACACTCATCTACCATTACCCACACCCCCAGAACCAGCTTGGGCATATCTTGCCTTTGCCCAGCGTTGGTCCAGGGTGTGCTTCAGGGCAGGCAGGTCTACCAACTTTACCCTTTTGGCCTCATAAAGTTCAGCCTTAATTTCTACAATATGTACCCTCAATGATGTCATTTAACCATGACATTACCCTCTGGACTTTTTGGGGCTCCATTCCTCCTCCAGGGACCTCAGCAAAGGAAAAGTTCTAATGGGCAGTGGCCAGCTTTAGGGTGGCGATACTTAATTTAGCTTGGTTTCTGCTGCCTCTGGGAAAACCTTGTGGAATGCATCAACCAGATCTTGTGCATAGACGCAATTGTGTGCTGGCACCCAACTGTCTCCAAAGCATCTAATCCTTTCCATGAATCCAGGTACTCATGCCTTCTACTTACATGGCGTGAAACTACAATATCCTCTACTTCCCACTCTGGTGTCCCATCCACGAGATATGCCTTTGAGGTCTCTGGTGGTTGATCCTCAAACAAGGAAGCTTGATTTCATGAAACATGGTAAAGATCCAAAACAATGGGGGAATATCTAAATGATGCAAGGCATGACCCACATTTTTTAAAATTTGATAAGACTCTATCCTCTTGGATCCATCTTTTAAATGGCTGCTTGATTGGGATATTTCTACCATCAAGCATCACGAGATCCCCTACTTGTATGCTGGACCTACCCATCTCATACCATCATCTTTCTCTTTATAAATACTCACAGATGCATCCAGATTAGTATTGGACCATTTGTGCACTTCTTTATAAACTTGCCAAAGTCCACCACTGCTTCCACCTTGGACCCACAGCTGGACTCCATGTTAAAGCAGGGTTTGAAGCCATAGTTGGACAAAGGTAGAGAAAACAAAAATTAAGCATTCTTGGTGTTGTTATAACTAAATTGGGCCATGTGAAGATGAGAAGCTCAATCAGAATGGTCCACTACAATGTAGCACCGCAAAAATGCTCAAGGCGCTAGTTCACTCATTTGGTATGCCCATTTGATTAAGGGCGGTAGTCTTTAGAACGGCACATATGAATCTGAAGAGTTTTACACAATTCTTCTTAAAAAAGGAAGTCAAATGGGGTCCATGGTCACTAATAATCTTCTGGGGCATTCCATGGAGGGGAAAAACGTGTGAAACAAATAACTTAGCCATCTGAACCTATTACCTCTGGTGTTACATAAGATGAAGTAGGAGAACATTTTAAACCGGTCCACCACTACATGATAGCATCATACCCCTTTGATAAGGACAGCTCCATAATAAAATTGTTTTAAAGTGAAGTACAGGGTCTTGTTGCTTTTTAGATGGATACCAACAACCCCGCAGAGGCTGATAATTTAGTTTCATCCTATGGCAAACCAAACACTCTTTTGAATACCTTGCCACCTGCGCATCCAGGCCCTTTTAGTTATATGTTCATCAGACCAGCTCTAAAGTCTTTGTCTTTCCAGGGTGCTCTATAGTCGAACCATAATGGTGTTGCTTGATCACTTCCAGATATTGCGATCCTAAAGGAAATCATAGACGCCCCTGTAACTATAACATCTCATCCTTTACATGAGAACCCCTTGGCTATATCCTCCTGATTTAGATTGCATTTGGCTTACTATAGTTTAATTTGATATAAGTGACTGAGAAAAAGAACATTTTCTGAACATACCATACTCCTTCAGGTTCTTCAGTGAATAAATAACAGGAACACATGTCATGGTTGATGGTTGCTTGGATTCTAAGTTACCAGGAGGAATCACCGAATGTGTTTTGTGCAACTCCACCTCATTGCAATAAGGTATAACGCAGAACTTTGACTCAGAGCGTCAGCCAAACCATTCTCCTTGCCCTTTATCCTCTTAAAAAACACATTTTGGGCAAGGGTCTTATGCCACCAGGTTTGCTTTATGTCAGGACATGGGGAGCCCAATAATACAATAAGGTGCGATGATCTGTACACACGTGGGATGGCTTGGAAGAACCATGTAGATGACGCAACTGGTCAGCGCTTCCACTACCGCAAATAGTTCCTCATCATAAACAGAGTTGTCCAAAACAGGTAAGGACATTTTCTGAGAAAAATATCTCATAGGATGCTAAACGCCGTCCTCACCCTCTTGTAGGAGCGCAGCAGCTATTGCAAAATTGGAAACATCTGTAGCCACTATAAACTCTCTCTCAGGGTCCACTTGGTGAAGAAAAGACATGGAAAGCTGGGTGGCCTTTTCTGAGAGGAAAACATCCTCCAGCGTGGAGGACCATGGCAGAACTCTAGCACCACTAGCCTTATAAGAAGGCGCAAATACCTTGGAAAGACTTGGCGTGAACTTTTAAGGAAGCGGCAAGCCCCAAAAAGCTTCTCAACTCCTTACTCAAGGTTGGTTTGGGCCAATCGCATGTTGCCTTCTCCTTGTCTTGAGTGATCATGTAGTATTTGTTGAAAACTATGTTGACCAGGAAGATGACATATGACTTGAAATACTCTCGTTTACTTATTTTAGGATCAAATTTGCCACCTTCAAATGTTTAACCACTACTCTCAGGTAGATTACGTGGGATTCTTAATTGGGGGAAACCCAGAATGTCATCCATGTAGGCCACTGAGCATATGCCTAACAACTCCAACAAGGCTGCGTTAATATGACGTTGGATAATTGCAGATGCATTTTTAAGCCCAAAAGGCATGACCTGGATTTGAAAAATCCCTTTATTCCTGGTACAGCATGCATTGAGTCATTCTTGCTCCCTTTTGATTAGATCTAGTTATAAGCATTCAAGAAACTTAATTTAGAGAAGACTGTGGCCTTCTTCAAACAGCGAGAATTTTGTGCCTCCACCAATATTGGATGCAGATCAGGTATTGTAACATCATTCAGGTTACCATAATCTATGCAAGGGTGTAGAGTTTCATCTGCTTTCTCCATTAAGAGAAGTGGTGGTCATACCAGAGAGGTCTGCAAGAATATGAATCCTTTAGCTAGCTGCTTCATGACCCACACATCCAAAGCTTCCTCCTCTCACAAAGTCAAAGGGTAGATGGGAGAAAAAAATGTGCACCAGGTTTAACGTGAGCTTGAATTCACAATAGAACTCAGTGTGATCTGGAAGGACATTGACAGAAGCCACGTCAAAATGAAGATCCTAATACTCCCAAGCAAAAAGGTAAGGGAACGTCTAACGCGGGCTTCAGCATAGGTGCAAGGGAAGTTTGTGTACATTAGGCCATCAGGCAGATTGCATTGATTGTTTACCTCAAACAAGTGAATTAATAACTACTGATACACCCTTAAGAGATAACGTCAAGAAGTTGTCCTTCAAATTGTTCATATATGAAAACTCTACCACCACTACACTCCCAAAATTAGGTACAAGAAGTTCTTTATTGCCAAAAAGTTGTCAGCCAAATGATAGTTGCCTAATTGATAATCAGCAACCCCTTAACTTTCAGTGTGGGAATACTCTAGGAGGCACCCGCCCTAACCAAACCACCAGGTAAGTAATGTAACTCAAGGTGGTTGGAAGATCAAGATAAATAAAATTCTCAGAGGCCCTGGTATCAACCGAAATAGTTGTGATGAATATTACTAAGGGGGAGAAAAGAGTAGCAGAAAGCAGAAAACCCCATAATAATCTTTATTAATAATAGATAACGCTAACATCTCACCAGAGGGTTACTTCTTAGACTTAGTCACACCCGAGGATGAGGTTTCCCATCATAAATGGTGAAGGGTAGTTTACAGCTCTTGCCACTGAGGATACATACCTCACAGTATCCTTGTAAGTCCCAGGGAACGTCCTTTGGGCGTTGATCAGGTAATTTTCCCGTTCTCAAGCAAGAAGGCACTGAAGAGGATGGCTATACCCCTCATTACTCAGGGCATCTCGCTCACATGGTAGATAAGCGCTGGGTAACAGCTCTTCCACTTTGGATCCCACCACCAGTACCCACACTTACCTCAGCAGAACTTCTATGGGAAATCAGTGAAATCTGTGCCAAGATTACCAAAATGAAATTGATTGGAACTAATTTGAGTGTCAATCAGCCCAATGTTTAGATTTCAAATGGTCAAAAAGGTATGAAGACTGATCTATCAGCCGGAATGCCTGACAGTTTTGAAGCGGTTAACATGACAATCAAAAAAATCACCCCCTCCCAAAATCGTCAGGGGATCATCCCTGATGGGCAGGTTACAGCATCGGACACCATCAATGAGGGTTCAAAGCTCCTCACTGGTAAATCAGGCATTGCACCCAATGCAATGCCACTGACTGAAAGAATAGTCTAGCAACTGAGAACGGGCGGGTTGGGTGTCTCAAACCTGTTCCCAACAAAATGGGCCTGCCCCTATGTGGGGTGGCCTTGGGGGATTCCTGCTGCTTGTCAGGCTAAACGCCATCACGCCAACTATCAGAAATATAGTTGAGCCTTGGTTCAAACATTTGAGGTCAAACCAACAGCAACTCGGCCTGCTGCCAAATTCTTTGATTTTGGTTCCCAGTTAAATTATCTGTTCCCCATTCCCAAACAATTCACTGGTTAGGTCAAACTTGCAAAACCCAATCCCAGCTTGTTTCCCCTCTAAATTGACTACTATGTAATCAGTCGCATTGCACTAAGAAAATTGTTGGTCAATTTTTCTTTCCTAAATTTTTCCATTAAAAACCTTTCTAAAAATACAGTTTTTATGTTGAAAAAATACCACTTTTTTCGCTGACCATCCCACTCCCCTCAGGGTTAATCACTGTACTTGTCTGGTGTTTCATTATGTGCCTGTATGAGATTCTGGCTTACCAACAGTTATTGGGGAAATTCCTTCCCAGTTCTATATCCTTTGTACCAGCAGCAGTGCCTTTGGCATTCCGGTTTGCCATCCGGGCACTTTAGCACCTAGGCTGGCAGGCTAGTCTAATCCTTACTTGCTGTTTGCCTGAAAATCCTCAGTAGTAGCATATTTACTAATATTTTAGAGCAACTACTCTTGTTCAACTTCTTCAGTTCTCTGAACCATTTTGTGGGACAAGCGCATTCTCAGGATTGATTTGATATGCAGAAATTGTTACAATATTGGACCCATGAGAGTTCCATTCAACTCATTTTTAATTTGTTTTTTTCTGTTAGAAAATGAGTTTTTGGGTTTCAGAGGCAAAACCCCTGATCTTGTAGTGGCTCAGACTTCGCTATCCATCACCATAACGGTGATACCCCCTTCCAATGTGAGTTTTCTAGGCTCTTCAGGAGGGATTCCAAAGAGCAATAACCACAAATTTCTATTAATTTCTACCATGGGGCTGGATTTGTGAACACCCTCAAGTTTCACCAAAACTGAGGGAATATTAATGGGAGACAATGCCACATCTAAAACAAAAACAACATTTATTGAGAGCTCTATTTATAAAGGCTCCTCAGGTGAAACCCCTTCAGCCAAATTCATTACATCATTAAGCAATAACTTATGGCTAGACCCCCGCTGACCCTCACATTCATCCAAATAAGAATATTTGGAAGAAAATAAGACCTCCATTTCCTAAAGTGGCGCTTGAGTGCTTATAGGCAGTACTATAGGGTCTCTGTGGGTGATACCAATGTGGCTAAATTACTTAAATTATTTAACAAACCCTCAGGGCTAAACCTGAACCAACCTTTGAAATTCTAAAAAATTGAAGATATGGAATTAAAAGAAGCCTTCACTTCTAAAAAGTGTGCTTGAGTATTTTGAGCCTGTATTTATAATGGCTGGTGAAGGTGAAACAATGGCAGCCAAATGTCCTGTCCCTTCTCTGGTTGAGGCGGGAAGTCACCTAAAGAGCCTTAATCATATGTTCAAAGTTGGCAGGTGGAGAGCTCATATTTGGTGTGAGCCACACTTGCATCAATGCAGTAAACACTTTGATTTTCAATCCCAATTTTTTCCTTACCATCATCTCATCTAGTCATTTACTTAAGTGCCTGATCTATTTACTTTCTCTGAGCATTAACTTGCTCAATACATTGAGGCGATGGACACCACTGGCCTCATAAATGAAGAAAATTACAGCTATACCTCCTTTGACACATATCGCTGATGCTCCTACCCTGATGTTGTCTTCCATGGTCCACCAGCTAAAGCGGGCACCAGACAAATGGTTCCTCAAAGCTTACTCGCCGTCTGATAAGGCTTCCTAGGCTAATATCTGAGGTGCCATATTAGGAACTTTTTTATTTAAGATAATCCCTTTGTTTGCTTATTTGAAACTAAAGATGCGTGGCAGCCCCCCTTTTTGGGAGGGGCACCACTATGTAAGTCCTGAGGAACGTCCTCTGGGTGTTGATCAGGCCATTTTCTCAGTTCCAAGCAAGAAGGCACCAAAGAGGATGGCTGTACCCATTGTTACTCAGGGCGATCTCGCTCATGTGGTAGACAAGCACTGGGTAACAGCTCTCCCACTTTGGATACTACTCCTGGTACTCACACTCTCCTTGGTAGAACTGCTACAGGGAATCAGAGAAATCTGCGTGAGATCGCTGAAATGAAATTTAGTTGTATTCAATTTGAGAGGCAATCATCCCAATGCTCAGATTTTAAATGGTCAAAAAGGTATGAAGACTGATTTATTGGCCAGAATGACAAACGGTTATGATTTGGTTAACATTACAATTGGAAAAATCTTCCCCCTCCCAAATCTGTTAGGCATCACCCCCAATGGGCAGGTAATAGTACTGGACACCACTGACAAGGTTCCGAAGCTTCCTACTGACAAATTGGGTGTTGTGCCTGATGCCATGCCACAGACAGAATTAACGGTTTAGTGACTGAGCACAGGCGGGTTGGGCGTCCTGAACCCGTTCCCAACCAAATAGGCCCACTCCTACATGGGGTGGCCTTGGGGGATTCCTGCCACTCATCGGGCTAAATGCTGTCATGCCAACCGTCAGAAACGATGCTGAGCCTTAGTTTGGATGTTTGAGGTCAAACTGACAGCGACTCAGACCACTGCCAAATTTTTTGATGTCAGTTCCCAGGGAACTAACCCATCCATTCCCAAATAATTCGCCAGTTAGGTCAAATTTGTGGGACCTGATCCCAGCTTGTTTTCCCCCAAATTGACTACTATTTAATCAGTTGCATCGCACTGAGAAAATTGTTGGTCAATTTTTCTTCCTTAAATTTCCATTAAAAAACTTTCCCCAAAATTTAGTTTTTTATATATGTTGAAAATTAAGCCACCTTATACACCAACGTTCTTGCACCCCTCGGGGTTAATGGCCGTGAGCATCTTGTACTCTATCTTGTGCCTATATGAAATTTTGGCTTACTGGCAGATATTGGTGGAACTCCTTTCCAGTTCCATATTTGTCATATCAACAGCAGTGCCTCGGGCATTCTGGTTTGCCGTTCAGTTGCTCTGGCACTCTGGCTGGCAGGCCAGTCTAATTCTTACTTGCTGTTTGCCTGACACACTAAAGCTAAAATAAGTTGTCAGGTGGAAGCCACCATAAAGAGCGTTCCTTGTGGGAGGATCCAAAGTGGAATAAAGAAATGACATTTGTTGGACAATTACATGTCCAAGCTAGTAGGAAGAATGTTTCAGCGGCAAATACTGTAAATGTTATACAAAAATCTCTACTCAATTCTCAGTGGAATCCTTCTAACTGAGTAATTCTTCTACTCCAAAACTACATAGAAAACCTTAGATTTTTGCTCATCAGCTCCTTTAAACCCTTGGTAGAATAGGTAAACTAACCTTGAACTCCGCCCAAGCACCAGCTTGGTTTTGGTGCAACTTTCTAAGAAAATAAAACCCTTTTATAGGCCTAAAGGAGTTGAGGAAAGTGAAAACATTAAATTAACCAATCGCTCCTTAGAAACTCAGGTAATTGGCTGAACAAGCCATATGTACAAAATGACTTACATTAAAATGCTTTCATGGGTATGTCATTCCAAAGTCAAACTCACCTTAATTTAAGCTATATCATTATAATACAGGCCACAAGAGCAGTGATAGGCTAAATTGGCATTTAGCCAAATTGGGATGCTTTCTGTTAGTTCAGATCCCATCTCCTCCCACTACTAAGCCTCAAATTAGTGTAAATACTACGCGATGCCAATGTAGTAAGGGTTCTTCTCTTCTGATCCTCCAGGTTTTTTATTAAAAAAGACTATATAAAATTTACTTCGCTTTGCTACTATTGGTATCCCATTTACAAACTCTAAAAGAGCAGTTAAATGTCTTAAGCCTACTGCAACTCCCTGTTTGTTGAAAAATCTGTGCTAACAGCACATGCAAGCACTTACCCACATCAGGATTGCAACAAGTGGTGTTCACTACAGGGGAGCCTGCACATCACAATCATACAGCAAAAATGGAGGGTTGTCAAGTGAGTAACCTTCCTACCCTTCTTGTTAAAAATAAAACAAGGATAGTTGCTCTTGAACTGCATCTAGCCAGCACACTGTCCCACTATAAAAAGCTCAAATAGCGCTCATCCTCTATTCCACAGGGAGTCTTCCCTCCTGTCCCTTTCAAACCCCCCTTTAAAAAAAATTCACCCCCTGTGAGGTTAACATCGCATCCTTTATATATGTCTATAATTTTTACATAGAAGGCGCGACTGACCAACAAAAATTTAATAACATTCTCCCTCTTCTGAGTCACATGGACTAGGAGGTGATGGTCCCTCAGATGGACACTCTGAGTACCTGATCTGAGGTTATGGATGCGCTTATTTCTGAATTTAGCTCCAAGAGAGTTTAAGCAGGTAAAAACATTCATTTATACGCCTTAGTATGTATAAAGGAGAACAGGTTATTGCTTTCGCTGACCAGTTCTATCTTGCCATCATCCATTGTTAACATCTCATTTGCTCACTCTTGATAGAGCCGTCGCTGCCATGCTATCTGTGTTGGCTTCTCATCCATCCTTAGCAAGGCATATAATCTCTGTGAAACGAAACTTTTAGAATGTCCATGACCTTAAAGAGGCTCTATTAGCTGCTGCCAAATTTTCACACAGTTGAGACTCCTCCATAAGGTGTGGTAAAATCCCAAGTTCTCCCCTTGAGGACCCTTACCTGTAGGCCAATGGACGGAAGCTCCAGTGATCTCCATAGGCTCCCCTGTGCCTTTCACCCCTGAAACCTGCTCCTTCAGGGAGACTCAAAACAGACATCCCTCAGCAAGCCAACAAAGGGCTACCACACAAGCTCACTAAAACAGAATGGCCTTCCCCCATTAAGCTGGTAATTGCTCGTCCTGACAGTATCTCCTCCATCAAGGATGGGAACGTGGGTAGGAGTATTGTAGGACTATAGCCCCTCTACCTAAAGTGCCTGGCTTAGCTTATGTCATGGCAACGGCAGATAAATTTTAGGCTAGGCTGTCAGTCAGGATGCAAAAGTATCCAAGCAGTGAGCCAGAATACCAAGGACATTGACGCACAAACAATATTGTAATTGGCTGGGGGATGAGCAATGATGGAATGCCGATGGGCCACAAATGTAAAAAAACCCAGTGAAACCCCAGGCTGTTGCAAACCCAGGGCTACTGGACTGAGGCATAAGGAGTTACGAGATAAAAAATCCATAAAGGCCTTGACATGACAGGCCCAGGTGAGTATGGTGGGGATTGAAGCTAATAATATGACTGGGACAACCCAGTTGATATGTGGACCGTGGGGCCACATTGCAAATTTCACAGGGGTTCAGAAAAAATTTTGAACTCAGATAAGTAAATTCAAGCGTGGGAAAATTTTTATTGGATTTTAAAAAAGAGAGAATTGATCATCAATTTTCTCAGTGTGTTATGACTGCTTAAATAGACATTCAATTTGCAGAATAGCTTGGGAAAGTGTGGGATTGGACTATCAAGATTTTACCTAACCTGGCAAACTTTAAGCGAGGGGGGATAAACAAATTAATTTGAACTGACTTTGCAGTCTTTAGCAGTGGGCTGAGTTGCTGTCAGTTTGTCCACGGACGCCCAAATTGCAGATTTCCTATGGTTCCAATGACTGGAGTGACAGCGTCTCACCCAATGGGCAGTGGTAACCTCCTAGGGCTAACCCACAGAGGAGCGGTCCCAAAAGGTCAGGAATGGGTTTGGGGTGCACAACTCACCTGCACCTGGTCACTTTACCAACCGTTTGACTGAGCGTGATTCATCAGATTGAGATGGGGATTTAAAAGGAGGGTTACAAACTGATGATAATTTTTGATAATTGCCCAATGTCATTGGAAAGTCCTACTAAAGATTTAATATTGGACGCTTTTTTCATCAAAGGTACACACCTGTCAGGCCTTGTTCAAAATATTTCAGGGGAGGGTTTTAAACTGGTGACAATTTGACAATAGCCCAATGCCATAGGTGAGTGTTACCAAATCTTTAACAATTACTGTTTTCCCCTACTTGTACGCACCCATTGGGCTTTGTTACCAATGATTTATGACTGTTGACAATTGAATCTGAAGGTTCATTGCTATTAATCATATTCAGGCCCTTTACCTCATACCGATGTAGATTCTTTGCCAACTTGCTACATATCCCCTCAATTCACCATATTCATTTTTTCGACTTAAGAACTGGAGTTGTGGGAAGAATCCTAAAAAGGGTAATCTGTGACCCACCGCTTGTCCACCACATGAGTAAGGTTGCCCTTAGAGATGAGAGGGACCGCCGGCCTTCTTGAGCCCTTTTTAAGTAAAAGGGGATACCCCCTGGTCCAAACGGAGGGGGAGCTCCCTAAACTTACAAATTGTCACCTATCTCTCCTCTGACTTGCTGGACAACCCCTCAGATGACAAAATTTGAAGAAGGTTATGAGGACGTGGGAAACTATGTCCTTGGAGCCCCAGTTGAATTAGATATACCAGACTGTCTAAACCTTGGAGGAGTAGACAAGGCCACCTAATGACACCTATCTTAGCCAAATTCTGAAGTGCCTTGAGGTCATTGATAATTCTAGTTATGAAGACCAGCTTAAGGCTTTGACTATCCGTCCTTTCCCGCATGAACATATTCTTCAAATCATTAAAAATAACTACTCTGAAACTGCTTTAAAATTTTTCCCTACTTTCAGTCTTACTGAGGTTTTAGCTCTCCCCCTAATTTTGGTATGGCAGTCCGCCAGGTGGAAGTAGTTATCAACAAGGTGCGGGTCATGTCCATCCTTGACACTGGCTCCCCTATAAAGCTAATCTCTTCAAAGTTCATCAAGAAGATCAAATTGGCACCTGACATGAACTACACCCAAGACTATGGAGCGGTGGGACCTGTCATCACTCATGCTATTGGGGCATACTCCTCATTGCCCCTCATATTTGGAAAGCTTATCCTTTCAGCTCCTGCTGTGGCTTTAAAGCAATTATAATTCATGCTGATTGGCACTCAATTATTCATTGATTACAACGGAACCATTAATCTTAATCATTGTTACCTCTCCCTGCTCAACTTTGAAGTGCCTCTGGGTGACTAAAGAACACCATAAAAAAGAGTACTCCTGCTTGGTTGAGTACCCTTCTTCTGTGCTATCACTGCACTATACCACATCTGGGCGTCATACAAAAAGTTGTCAGATTCAGTGGACGCCTCTTAAGGCATTCCTTTTTACACCTCAGAGGAGATAGTATTTAAATCCTGGGAAAAACGGGTGATAATCACCAAGATTACTTTATATATCCCCCAGAATACTTATTTCACCTAACCAGTATTAATGGCTTAAGTACTCTTGAGCCATAAGCCTGCTTAGAATACTAGATTCTGCCTACCAGCGACCTGTTAATTTTTTGCTGGGAAACATCACCAAACATGACTTAGTTGTAAAAACACAAGGATATAGGAAAAGGTCTGCTCATTCCCCTTGATGATATCAAAAAAGTTAACTGCATTGGGTCTATGCTAGAGATGGGTCTATCTACTGACAAAATGCTGTGTGCTTTGCCTGACGTTCATATCTCAGATTAACTAATATCAGAAGAGCTTGAAGAAGTGCATTCCTTATTAGCCTCTTATAGTGATATCTTCTTCAAGTATGATCATGATTATGGGCACATGAAGAATCGGAGCCACACAATTGATGTTGGTGATACCAGTCCCATTATATCTAAGCCCTACCGCAAGTCAAAGGTTGAGTAGTAACAAATGAGAATGGAGCTCATGAAGTTGCTAGACGTAGGGTTACTAGTACCTTCCCAAAGCCCTTAGGCGTCTTCTTTGCTACTCATTAAAAAGTCTAATGGAGGTCATTGGGTAGTTATGGACTATCAAAAATTTGAACAACCTCACTTAAAAAGACAGATATTCTACCCTTGCATTGTTGATGCTCTCACTCAACTTTCTGGCTTTAAATTCTTTCTCGCTATTGATTTGGCTAGTGGGTACTGGAAGATGGACCTCACCCCTCAAGATCAGGATAAATGTGTTTTTATCTGCAATGAAGGCTTATTTTAGTCTATCCAGTTACCCCAAAGTTGTGCAATGCACTCGCCTCCTTCCAACGCGCAATAATTTATATCATATGGGATCTCAAGCTGAGCTGCATGATAGTCTATCTTGATGATATCACGGTCTTTTCTACAACTTTAAATGAGCTTCAGACTCATCTAAAAGGAGTTTTCAAAGACCTGCGCGCCTTAAACATTAAGCTCAAGCCTTAAAATTGCACCTTCTCCCAGAAGAGGCATGATTTCCTTGGACATACCAGCTCCCAAGAGGGAATTCACTTTACAAGATAAGGTTGAAGCTATCTCCAAAATGACCTCACCCTAAAACCTGCGAGATATCCAGGTCTTACTCAATATGATGAGATATCACCATCAGTTCATTCCCAAGTTCACTCAGTTCAATGAGCCCTCGTTCATATAATTTTAAAAGACTCTTCTCTCCATTAGGGTGCTGAAAAAAAGCCGCGTTTGAGACCCTGTAGGAGTTGCTATTCTAAAAGGCCCATCCTCAGTCACCCTGACTATGGAAAGTTCTTCATGTTTTTACAGATGCCTTTGACTATGCCATCGGAGCTATCTCGACCCAACTAGATGAAAATGGCGTGGATCACATCATGTCATACTTTAGCAATATTTTGCAAATGCTTAACACAACTACAGCGTCACTGAGAAGGAGTGTCTGGATGTCTTACTAGCCATGAAATACTATCACCCCTTCCTATATGGAACCAACTTCACTGTGGTAACTGACCAAGCCTCTCTGAAATGGCTCCAAAATATGAAGGATCCTACTGGGCGAGTGGCTCGTTGGGCCATAAATCTCCAAAACTATGATATGAAGATTGCTCACTGGGCCAGAACCTAACATATGAATGTTTATGGGTTGACCCGCTTACCTGTTCTGCATCTAGATAATAGTAAAGCTAAGAGGTTTCATGATCTCCTCATTGTCCCTGGCGCCTGGGACGATGAAGATAATTCCAATAAAAAATATGTTAGCCAGACTATCCTACAATACTAAGGTGGAGAGTGGGAAATTATTAAAAGATAGGGACCAACTGGCTGCCTTATCTTCGACCCTCAGAATGAGTACCCGCCATCATGGAGAACCCACTCTACCCTTAAGCATGGCAACGTGAGAAAAACGTATGATTGGGATAATGACTGTTACTATTAGAGGGCATCACGGAATACATTAAAGAAGTTCTGGATGACTGTTTAATCTGTAAAAAGCAATCCTAACTCAAGACCAAGTATCAGTATCAACTTACTTCCCCTCAGCAACCTTTCCATATGATAAGTTTAGACATGGTAGGTCCTTTACCTCAGATTACCAGTGGGAATTAAATATACTGGTAGGTATTGACCACTTCATAAAATGGATTGAAGCAGTGGCTCTCCCAGCCCAAACTGCCAAAGCTACCTCTAATTTCCTCCATCAATCAATATTCACCCGCCATGTTTTTCTTCAAACTTTTATGCAACAATGGTAAAACTTCACCTCCAGAGTGGTCAAGATCTGGCTACCTCTATGGGAACACAACATCTCTTATCCATGTCACAATTCAAATATGACTGGATGATAAGCCCTAAGTCAATATGGCAAAATGAATGGAATCCACCAGAATCAAACCGGTAATGGTAATTTAAGTGCTTCAGAATGAGACAATATTGGGATTAACAAGTTATATTGGATATAATGATTTTATATTGGTTCACCTCTAAAATAAGGCGATGTCGACATTTGACTAAAGGGTTTTATATCGCCTTGAATCAAGGTGATAGAAAATTAAAGAATAATACGCTGACACCAATGAAAAGATGGTGACATGAATAAACTAAGCGAAAGAGTCAGTACTGGCAGAGGCCACTAGGATATCAGTGAAACTAGGGGACTGGAGGTCTGGTCTTGGATTAAGTGAAGAAAAGAAGAAAGAGGAAGAGGTGGACTAAGGAAGGATCCGCTGAAGATATATTTTTAATAAAAATTTGATTAAGATTTGCTCCTATGTTCAATATAAATATTAAGTGTTTACAAGTGTATCAAGGAACTGGCAATCTTCATATCGACCATTCTAATTGTTCAGTGGGGAAACCCTGTGTAAAAAACCCTTTAGCGGGTACTTATTGAATCACCAAGATTCAACAATCTTCTTCCTATAACTCTTCTACAAATGGTACAGTAGAACGAGCCAATGAAACCCCTGGTATCCATACTAAGGAAAGTGGCCACATCAGACCCTCTACACTGGGACCTGTTCTTGCTCAGTGTTTAGATGTCATATCAGATCAATTATCACTGAATCCATAAGATGTCTCCCTTTCATGTTCTATATGGTTGAGAATCTGAGGTACCTGCAAACTAAGCCAAAGAAGTCTTTACTGCGAGGACTGATGACCATGACAAGGCCATGAGGAAGTTAAACAAAATATCATCTAACTTTAATCTTATGCTATGACTACCCTAGCGAAAATAGTCACCAAAGGGGGACAAGTAGCAAATAAACTCAGATCACCCTTACCTCGTTCAAAGTCTCTGCCTTAGTGTTGATTTACCATAACCAAATCACCTCTAGAAGTGAGAAGCTCAAATCCATCTGGGAAGGGCCCTTCGTGGTCTTCTACTAGAGAGGTGATGAGTATTTCATCTAGTATCTTGCTTCTGGAGTTAATATCACCTGAGTAAATGGACAATTATTATGGCTTTATTCGCCCCCAACATTCTTGAAGGGTGTAATGTCAGACAATTAGTAGTCTGACTAGATATTAATAATGTTCCAGTGTTAACTACTTCAACTTTTAATATAAAATTGGGTAACAGTTCTTAGTAGAACTCTATTAACTGTAGTAATGGTTTTAATTTACCTATTCAGCTGAATAGATCAATCCAATGTGAGGGGGTTAATTTAAACCCATGATGAAATTTGACAAAATGACGTTAGAGTTCTCCCTTCTGCCAGCTTGAAAGTAGCTCAACTTCCTAGAGAAAAGAACCCCTTTTATAGACCTGAAGGGGTTACAGGGGAGTAAGAGTTTTAACCTCCAATTGCCACTTAGGAACCTCAGTATTTGCCCAAACCGCTCAGGTGTTCAAGATGGCATATTGTTAGTATCTCATTAAAATTCTCCCCCATGATTATGATATTTCAAGAGACAATCCCACGTCTAAATTTAGTAATTATCAATATGAAAAGGAGTTTTGAGAGCAGTGGTAGGCTAAATCGTCATTTAGCCAATTCAAGATGCCCTCTGATTAACTTGGATTTAATTTCATCCCACTACTAGCCTCAAATTAGTGTAATTACTAAGCGACCTAAAATTAATAGGGTTTTCTCTTCCAAATCCTAAGTTTATACTATTAATAAAATTATCTAAAATATATTTATTCTTGTAATTTGCAATATCACCTGTTAGTAAAGTGTAAGAGAAGTCACAAATTATATACTCCTGAAGCTGCACTATTGTTAAAATCCTGTGCACCTATCACCAGCAAGCATTAATTCGCCAAGATTTCAACAATCAATAAACTTCTGTTGTTGGAATCATAGGTTATTTAATTCACTAAACAATAACTAGTCATGATTATATGACTTAACCCTGAGAGTATATAGTTTAACAATGCATTTCTTAAAAGATTTAATAGAAGAATGGCGTATATTTTATAGTTATTAGATATAAGCAACCGCAGAAACATAATAACATATGATTATCACATTTAAAAAACTACAATGCTTGAGGAAGAGGCGAAGTATGTGATTGAGGAGCTGGCTTTTAGTGCAAGCCGCGCCTGAATCAATTCAGCAAAAACCTCTATTTTTGATCCTAATTACCTGAAACCCACTGGCGCATCAAGATATATACTTGTGTGCATGCTCTCATCACTTTTGCTGAGCATCAACTTGCTCAACTCATTGAATCGATGGACACCACCAGCCTCATTAATGAAAAAATCCACAATTATACCTCCTTATGCCACATGTAGCTGATGCTCCCACCCCAATGCTGTCAACCATGATCCATCAGCTAAATTGGGTGCCAAACAAAAGTTTCCCTAAAGCTTATTCACCTTCTGATATGGCTTCCTAGGCTGTTAGATGAGGTGCCATATTAGGCTTTTTTATTATAATAATCTTTTTATTTGGCCCATTTTCAAATAAAGATGCATGGCGGCTCCTCCTTTTGGGTTGGGCACCACAATTGCTAAAAAAACCATGATGCTTTTTTGAACATTGTAATAATGCACAGGTAAGATTTCTCAAAAATCGCAAAATAACTAACTTACCTAAAAAGCTAAATTTATTAATCACATAAAAGGATGCTCTTTTGGGTTAAGCAACAAGTGATAAACTTTTTTACTATAGATAACAAAGATGAGATGTTTTCAAAAATTTGGATACATGGGAAACTATCTTGGATTTTATCTTTCCAATGTTCTCCTCCACAACGGACTTAGTGTTGATAGTTTCAAGGTTCACCTTTCATCCTGAAATTTATAAAATCAATTGATTACATCGTTTAAAACATATTCACCTATGACTGATAATAAATACAATTTATATCTTTAATTTTTAAAGGGTAGATTAAGATTTCTTCTTTGAATCAAAACATCTTCCTCTAATCTAATTTATGTAAAATTAATGGAGAAGTATCCCTTTTTGTGATTTGCATGTTTGAACTCTTTTTTAAATTGAGCCAAGACTTTATTGTAGGTGCAGGTTAACTATAAATACCATAGTTGAAATCCATAGCTGTATAAAAAGTTTCAAATTTTATCTAATGCAAGTCACAAAGATGTTGGTTGACATTTTCTGGTAGCTCATTTGTGGTGTCAGGTTACTTCTAGTGAGACACGTCTCTCCAGATAAGGGGATTGCTCACTTTCCTGCCGTCCCATTGTCTCATATTGTGCTCAGTGTACTTAGAAAGTTGCCTTTTGACGATGTGCTCAAGTACACCACCCAGATGGACCTGATTCATAAATTCAAACTATTGCACGCCTATTTCTAAGGCCTATGGACATTGGTGGTTGGGTGCCCCAAATTGGCATAGAAAATCTATTATGACACTGAGACCTTCCCTAAGCCTATTACTGATGAAGATCTGTCCAAGAGTGTATTTGAAAAACTGAAAGGACATAGTACCATAAGTTTTAAAAAGCCACAAAGGACTCCTAGTGCAGGCAACTTTGTAGAATGAAGGACTGGGGTACTGTTCCCTACTGCGCTAGGGCTGTGTGAATCTAAACACCACCAAATGTGGGACCAACCGCAATTTTATTGTAGCTCACACTACCCCAAAACTAACATATGCCACCCTGTTAAAGTACTAGGCAGATTGTCTGGACCCCACTAAGACAGGCGATATGCCTCTCATCTCCCTTGTAAGAGACAAGACTTGATAAATCCTAGGTTTAAGGCCCTTGAGGGGGGAGAAGCTGAAGCCCTCCCCTTTACACCTGTTTTTTAATTAAAGCTTTGCTCCCCGGCCCCTTTTTGTCCAGGAAGCCTTGGAGTCCTTTCAGATCAAATGCAATTTCTTGCATGACCACTTTTGCTACTAGTCAGCTCATGCCAACCAAACTGATAGCTAGTCGAGCTTCAGGCTAACTCAGCAAACTATGGCATTTGTTGTAGGCAGGTGCACTGAAGTGCGGCCAACCAGGATTGCCCCTATCTTGTCCTGTGGTCTGCACCCACGCAACCACAGCTCATGAGGAAGCCATTTGCCATTCACCATGTCCAACTCATACTCCTCCCTTACTGCCCAGTTTCTTCTTTCAGGGAGTGGTAGACACCCATGAGAACAGGTCATCACAGTCATCACTACCATTTTAAACCCTTTCAGGCCACTACAGGGCTCAACCAATGTGCTTCTCTAGGTTCTGGTGTTTACTACTCACCCATATTTCTATGGGCTTTCTCCAGTTGTACCATAATGAGGCCCCAGATAACCTTATCTAGCTCCTACATAGTACTTTCTTCACTAGTTTCATAGACCAAGAACAAATATTGCAAGACACTCCTTAACGCCGCAGCTTTTACATCATAAGTTTCAAATATTACTACCTTGTCAAGCAAGAGTCTCAACTCATTGATGAGAAACTTGAACACCAAGATCAGTTTGTATAAGGGTACTCACATTGATGCATTAGATTTGATGCAGCGCTTAATTTTTGATTGCCTCTCACAACAACTCTTAAATTTTCAAAATTACTGAATCCAAAGATGACAAGTTAGCCAACTCCATACTAACCATATTTTATTTTGCATACACTTATGGCTTCACGCTCATGACCATTTTATTCCCAAGCCTCCAAATGAGTTGCAATCCATTTTTCAAGAAGGTCTATAAGGATATCCAAATATGTGAAGACAGTCTTACCCAGATTATCAACGTGACTAGAAAGACATTTGAGATTGAAGGTGCTTCTACTAAGCAGAAGAATATTTGTTACCAAGATGGTATTCACATAAAATCAGTCTCAGAGCTCAATTGAGGAATCTAATGAGGCCATTCCCAACAACTTCAAGATGCTTTTCCTACTAATCCAATCTCTTCCTCCTGCGCTTGGTAAATCTCTCCATCTCATCACACAAAATTCTGTAATTCAGTTGAACATCCTGGCCGAAATCAAACTAAACATCATTGGTTTTGTAAACGGTTTTGCTATCAATTAGAATCAGCTGAATGACATGCTTTATCTCAGAGCCATTGTAAGGAAACACTCCGTCTATATCCTATACTTTGCCCTCAACCATAACGGGTTGCCACCAAGGATGTGACCATCAGTGAACACTTCATTCCTAAGGGCCCCACATCATTATTGACATGTTTTGCATTTGATGTGATCCTAGCCTCTAGCCTAACCCTAAGAAATTTGACCCTTCAATATTACTCAATGAAATTAATGCTAACTATGCTTCCAAACCTAATGCACAAATTTGGTTTTCTTCCCTTTACCGCTGGATTCTGCTGCTTCCTAGATCACAACTAGTCCAATATCACATGATGAACTTCCTTGCCAACATTGTTACCAATCATGAGGTTTGTTACCCAACAAAACAAAGTTCAGTTGAAGTCATGCTGATCACCAACCAGATGAAATTGAAGCAAAGGCTCAAGTCAATCTCATCCCTGAGAACCTTAACTTAGAATTTGTTCCCAGGAACTACTAGTTTGCCTTATATTTTAGATTTTATCAAATTTTAGGATGTTTTTAACAATCCAATAAATTGAATTTTTAGACTATGGCTTGTTTAATTAGATAGCATCATTTATTGCTGAAAATTAATGCAAAAATATTGACTTGTTTAAGCTAAATATTATAATTTTTAGCACCATGTAACAATTTCATATAAAATTATGATAAATTCAAACTGAGCCGAAATGTACAAGCGTGCTCAGTTTAATTTAACTTACTGCTCACTAGCTTATAATTGTTTATAATTTGGCCAATGATGAACTTATGAACAAATATCATATACTCTGTCCATTTCAAAAGTTTAATTGCTATTTTATTTGCCTAATAACTAATCCTACCTAATTATGGATTAGATAGTTATTAAGCTAACTATAATTTAGGCTAAGAGTGACATTCTTTATATAAACATGCAATTAACGTCAGCTATTTTCATTTACTTCTAAATTTTAAAATGTATTCTAAGGAGTTTAATTAATTAGGCATAGATTTTGTTCTATGATAAGTTTAATAATAGTTTATCTTCAATTGTCATCTTCGTATTCAGTTTATATTAGAACTATTTTAACAAAATGCCTACTTCATATATCTTAATTATAATAAACCTAATAGTTTTATTAATTTGTTTATAAAGTCTATATAGAATAGATTTAGTATTAATATATTTTAGAATTTATTTGAGGTACACTAGCCAAGGGGATAGATATTAATAAATCATAGAAGATAAAAACTAATGGAAGCCAAACAAAACAAGCTGAATCACCCTACTGGGGTTTCTAATGCCCATATTTTCCAGCTGTTATAGATTACTAATGATTATCTGCTTTATCCTGCTTTGTTTTAACATTGAATAAGTAACCTTAATAAATGTTGATGTTATTGTTTATAAATTTATTTGAGGTACACTGACCAGGGGATGGACATTACAGAAACAGAAACACCAAGCAAACAAACCACAATTACAGAACAACCATTCTAAATGAGTAGTGAGACACACAAAAACAATAAAAAACTGACCAGGTGGAACAGCGGTGAGCTGCTTATCCCATCATGGTGGAGGGGGAGGGGGATCAGGCTGATGTTTGATTTTGTCTTCAACATTGAAGAGGAGGATCAATTCTGAGAGCAAGGGGGTTGGAGAGTCTATGGGATGAGGGTCAAGGCGAAGCAGATTTTGTTGAGACTGACACTGAAAGATTGGGCTTGGAGCAAAGCCTCCATGAGTTTGGCAACATGGTGTTCAGCTTGGATGTGGGAGTTGGGAAGTTGGGCTAATTGTGCAATGTTAGCTCTGGTGATGCCTGTTGCTGGGGAAAAATCTGCTAGTTCAGCAAAATGCTTGATAGTAGTGGTGGAAGTTTCAGCTAGGCGTTTGATCTCCTCTTTTGCAACAGCAGGAACTTAGGGGGAACGAGTGATGTGCAGCCCTTGCTTAAATTCAATGACAGAGAGTTCTAAGGCTTTGTGGAGGTGGCGTCTTTTGAGTGAGGCCACTGCGACCTTGGCTATCTAATGGTTGCTAAGGAAAGGGGTAACGGAGGGTTTAAGAACATATTTTTGGGCGGTAATGGGGCATCAAAGTCTGAATTAAATAAAGATTCTAAATTAACTGGAAGTCCAGAGGTGGGATAATTTCAACAGATCTGTCACTTAATTCATTAAGTCCCAGAGATTTTGGTTGATTAGATTGATTCAGAAGTACGTTGCTGTAGCTGGGTAGGTTTTGGGATGGTATATTTCTTGGGCTGAATATGGGTACAAACCTGCTCCTGATTGATTGAATTGTGAGTAAATTGGCTGGCTTGGGTTTTGGTCATAAAATTTTCATGATTTTTTGAGCGCTCAGCTGAATGGGGTGGGGGCAGCCAAATTCCCCTCTCAAATGCTGTTGGTGTGACCTCATGGTTGGGGTTGGCAGTTTTCGCATTGTTTGAACTGTATTGAAATGCCTTTTTGGAATGCTTAATTCATATCAGAGGGGGCAAACTGTTCAACCGTTGTCAATGAAAGCCCAAAAGAAGTGGTCTGGTGCAGATGGGATATAGGCACGTGGTGGGATGTCCTAGGCTATGGTTGGCAGGTGGGGGGTAATGGTGGCCATTTCCTGAGGTGCTGCTAGTCACTCAGCACCACTCGGGACAAGGAAGTGGAGGATGGGGTCTGTGCCATAAGTGGACAGCCATGACATCAATTCTTCATAGAGTATTTGAGGGGGAAGGTGTGATGGAAGGTTTGCAAAGGTCACCACAAGTGTATTATCATTGGGGAGGCATGTACAGGTGGTAATGGGTGAATTTTATAAATTAAGGGCGTTGCTGCTGCAGCGGCCACATCCTCTTTAGTGGGGAATTAATCTTAAAGTAGCCCTTGTAATGGCAGAAGTCAATAAACCCCTGATGGTGCAAAGGTGGCCGTTGCCTGTTCAATCATCACTTTTTTGGCATATGGGAAGAGATGTCCATACTTGACATGAAGGCAAAAGTGAATATTGGACTGGGGTTGGCTAAAGGGTGGGGGCAGGTTGGGTGGACTAGCGCAAGGTACAGTACTGAGTCCCTTGGAGGGACAAATCGGCCAGTTGCATTTGGCGAGCTGGATATGCCAGTCTGCACACATTTGCCTGCTGGGCGGTAAACGCTATTGGGTGGAGCACTGCTGCCCCACACTGAGGAAGCAGTTGTTGGATCCTATAACATGAAATGGAAAATTGGTAAGGTGAGGTGATGGTGGAAAATCAACTTGTTTTTTTTAAAATTCTCAAAAGTTATGGTGAGCGGAAAGAAAAGTTAATGTTGAAGTTATTGATATTTAATAACTATTGTTAGGGGATATTCTCATATGAGACATTAGTTAGTCTTATTTAGATTTGAATCTGATCGTGACTATTAATGGCTTTTCAGGTATAAAATTCAACAATGCTTATAAGGAATTTAATCAATGGTTTAATTATCAACCATAAACATCATTATGTAGATTAATCAGGTTTTTTACCAATTGATAAGGGTGTTTTTGAAGTTACTGAAGCATTGACAGTGCTTTTAATAGCATCAACTTGTAGGTTAGCCTTAGTAAAGTGGCCTGCTTCAAATGGGTAAATTATTTTATTACATAATCAGGCTGCTAGTATGTTAAGGGTAATCTGTTGGAGTTTTATAAAGTTATTGTGCATAATATTTAAATTTTTTCCATGGAGGGTTATAATATAGTCATATTTGGATATCAACTAGGTGGAAATAGTATTCATTGTCTAGATGACTCTTTAATTAAGTTCATTATCAAGGAATGTAGTTTTTATTAGTGTGCTAACTTAAGAGTTGAGCATCGAACTTTCCTATTTAAACCCCTTATTTTATTAATTAAATACAGACAGCGTTAGATAGTAATATATTTTTAAACTTTTGCTCTCTTGTGTAAGTGTATAAAGAAATAATTTCCTTATCTATTTTTTCTCATAAGTTCAAGAAGTGAGGTTACAATTACCTTCTATAAGAGGATACCTAAGTGGGAATTAAAATCACTTGCATAATAAGAAACTCAACTGGATAGTTATCTTCAAAAAACTAATATTTCTCATATTGTTAAGAAATTAGCTGCACAAAATTGTGATGTAAACCTAAAGTTTACATGCCAAAAATAAGTGGATCATGAATATAAACAAAAATTTACCAGGTGGGACAATGGAGAACACCTTATAAGACCATGGCAAAGGGAGGGGGATCAGAAGGCGTCTTATTGCGTGAACATAGGCACACCTGGCTCAGACAAAGGCAGAAAGCAAAGGTGAGGGGATCCATATAGTGTGATTTAGGGGTGCAAAGAGAGGGTTTATAATTTCCAGCTGGTCTGTGAAGATGTCTTAATATTAGTAAGGTGATGTTCTGACTTGATACAAGCATCAGGCCAATTGATAAACTTCAGTTGATTTAGGGGAGAAATCCTGCTCTTTAGTGTAAAATGATTTTTAAGCTAAATTTTTTTAATAACCTATTGTAGCTTATCAATTTAATATTTTTTTTGCTGCATGAGAAAGTAAGGGAAAAATAAACATAGGGTAAACCATGCTGCAAATGCCAATAGATTCAGCTTTATTGTAGAGTTGCTGACTATTTGGTGATGTGGCTGCGCCCAGGCTAATTTGATGGTTTTGTCAGACAATTGCCTCCCAAGCCTCATAATAATGTTGTGGGTCAAAATCCGCCTAGATGGGGAAATTTCAGCCATTTATGAGTCTGCAATGAGCTCAAAAGTAATTTAATTAATGTTAATAATGATATCAAGAAAGTTGGCCAAAAGGCTTTATCTGATTCTCAGTGGAACCCCATTAATTAGGGTAACACCATCTAGGAACCTGCATAGGCGCTAAGAATCAAATCAAACAGTCAGATTACTCCAACCACACAATGGACTTTGGGGCAACCAGAGGAAGGTACTCCCTCAACCATCATCAAGTCCTTCACAGCACCTACATGGAGACCTCCACCCTTTTATAGGCATGGCGGAGGTCCCCTAAGGTGAAATTATTTTCTCTAATGTTGACTGGTTGAAGTACATCAAAACTTTACCACATGGGTACATTCACCCAAAAACCCCAATTATTGTTTTTACAAAAAGTAGCTCATCTTTTCAATGATCTGATAGGATAGTTTATCATATTTCTTGATTTGATATGCATTGCACCTATTCTGAATCTATCTCAAATTCCCCTCAAACCTCAAAATCAATTTTAATAAGGATTGGGCGGATATTGAGGGGATCACTTTTTAACTTTACTCCGTTTTAAAAATAAAAAACTCATAAAAACACAAGTTTTATATTAGCGAATCTTTACTAAATTTAGTTAAACTTTTGTCAGATCCAGCGGCGTTAGCACCAAAGAGCACCTAAAAAGCTGGATTCCTACAAAATGGTGCTCATTACAGGGTATCCCTGTACACCAAAAATAGTTGCTCTTGAAAAGCAACTAACAAGCGCTTTGTTCCGCCTTGAGAAGCTTGAGCAGCGCTTTTACAAACTACCATTAAGGACAAGTTAACCCCTGGTGAAGGGAGCATAGCTTCCTTCTTATATGTCTATAAATTAGTAATGCAAGATCCATCAGTAAGCAAATTTTCAAACACATCCTCTTTTGCTTGAGTCTTTTTGACAAGAGATGAATATTCCTTATCTGAACCCTTTTTACACTTGGGCGGAGGTTAAGCAAGCGCTTTTTGATGAATTTGGCTCCAAAAAGAGTTTGCAACGGCAGAAACAAGCTTTTATGTGCTTAGTTTGCATGAGGGCGAGTCTATTACCTCTTATGTTGAGCGCTTCTATACAAAATCTCAACCTCTGTTGCTTGCCAAAATGCTCTCTCTTGATGAGGCAATTGCAACTATCTTGGCTGGCTTAGCATCTCATCCTCCCATTGTGATGCATCTGTCTTCTGTAAAGCTTACTTTCACAACTGTACAAGATATCAAGGAGGCCTTATTAGCAGTTTCTGGTATCTATAAGCTTTCCCTAACTAAGGATGTTTGAGTCATGCAGTTACGTCAACTAAGTTAGTTTCTACTACTGCTGTTACCCTTTGGAAACCTTCTCTTACAACGTTGCCAGCACAAACGGTTACTCCTTCCTATAACAATGAAAAGATGGTACTGTATGTGACAGGGTATTGCATCTTGCATCTTCAGATCAAAATACTCAGTCGGTGAAAGTCGTTGACCCTTTACCTTGTCTATCTTCCTCTTCAGAGTGGCCTTCTCAAGTGGTTTCAAAGCCTGCTCTTCCGCATAAACCCTTTCTTAGGTACCAATCCCTCCCAATAACAATGGGTTAAATGACCAGGTCACAAAGGCTGAACCGCCTGTTTCACAAAAGCACTCAGCCACTGAAAAACCAAAAGCTGTTGAAGATAAAGTATCTACTTCTCCAGTGCTATCTCCCTCAGCCTCTCATTCAGATAACTCTAGTCTGAAGCACTCTTTTAGAGGCAGCACCAACCCCCTGCTTTGAAAGTTGAAACTCAAGCGGTGGGAATTCCAACGCCTCCCCCAAAAATTAATAAGGTGGAGGAGCAACTCCAGGACCTATCATCCCATAAGGGAAGTCCAACCCTACTCCACTTCCTATGGGCTCCCTATACTGCATTGATAACCCCTCTGATGACGAGTCTGAGGGGGTGATGAATATGTTGGTCATTATGTTTCAGGAGCCCCATATGAAGTGGAGGTGCATGATCATTTGAATCTGGAGAGAGTAAATTGGGCTAAGATCCCTCATCACAATTATCTTCAGCATTTGATAAGGGGTATCAGATTAATTGACATTGTTGTGATGCGGACCTGTTTATTGCTATGTTTATCCAATCTATCTAGAGTGTGCTTACTGTTAGGATTTTTGCCTATATTCTCAGCTGGCTAGATTACAGTAATCGCTAGGAAATAATTCCCTAATTCGAAGTGAATTGGAAATTGGTTGACCCTAATTTCAGGGTAACTATGTTTGGGGATTTTAGGTTAATTGCCTGGTTGGATCCATCAGGGATCAATCTGGACGAATACTTAAGATCTTGTCAGGCAGAGTTGCAAACAAAATAGGTGAATTTGATAGTTGATTAACTATCATATGTACCGATTGGGATTGGTCAGGTTTAATCACCAACTGATTGAAAATGTAAGGAGTAAGTTGTGAGGCGAGTGATGCCACCTGCAACTAGAAAATCGATCAATTGGTTTACAACCTGCCTTAATGGGTAACAAGTCTCATTATCTAAGCTGTCACTAGCCAAATATGGTTGGTTTGCTTGGATCAAGAGGAAAACTTTATGGACACGTTTTTCAGACTCTTTCCATTTTAGGTCTCAAGGATGTCCGTCAATGGAATCCTAGTCAGGATGGGGAAGACCATCGCTGCTGAGACAATGATGGGTAATTCAATGGCAATGGCTGCCGTTTCATCTAAGAGGTGTCAACTAAAGATTGGGCACCTAATTCCCCACTATAAATTCCCTAGAATTCACTTACAATAAAAAACACAACATAGTATACAGTAGATATATTAGTTTAGTAAACTTTATCCGTTTTTTAATTGTTCTATTATTTTCTCAGGAATATTATTGATGTGTGCAGTAATTGGGAGACTCTTTAAGGAAAATAGTAAGGATCTGAGTGGAGATCCTAAGAAGAAGCGGAATCAAATTGGGGATTGCTGCTGACTATATGTCAAATTGGAGAAACTGTCACCAGGGAATCTCAGAGATGATCAGGTTGTACAGTATGAGGGAAAGGATCCCTATTCCAAACATCGCAAGTATTTTGAGTGGAAATACTGGCTGAGCGTGGGGCCAAGATCTAGGACTTCCATTCAACTACAGATAATAGTCATCATACTATTATCAAATGATTATACTAACTACCATAAAACGCGGACAAATTGCACACAAAACTGAACCTGTGCAAGTAATTAGTTTATAGGGGTTATTGGTCCGAAAATAATCAAACCCCATAAATTTTTACACTTACCTTGCAGACTATCCAGGAGAAATATCCTGAAACTTCAAAACGCCTTGCCTCCACTTTTCATATAAAAGAAGTCCTCGCTCTTCCCCCTCCTTGGGTGGTGCTTTAACTAAAGTGGATGTCGTTGTTAATGGAATGCAGGTTAAAGCTATCCTTGACACTGGGTCCCCAGTGAACGTTGTGTCAACAAAGCTCATGAAGAAAACTAAGCTGTCCCCTGACCTTAACTACACCCAAGAGTTTGGAACGGCTAGACCAAACAACACCCGCGCCATTGGAGCCTACTCTTCTCTTCCCATACGGTTTGGGAAGCTTCTCTTTTCAGCTCCAGCAGTGGCTTTGACTAATAATACCTACAACTTACTCATTGGAACACAATTTATGCTTGAATTTCAAGGTGTTATTAATTTAAAGCAGGGCTATCTCTCCCTGCTTAACTATGAGGTTCTTCTTATTCTGTCTAATGATGAGCTCAATAAAAAGAATTATGTTTGAACAGTTGAGTATCCCTCCTTCGCTTTATCCCTTCATTACACCACAGCAGGAAGGCATACCAAACTGTTGCCTTCCTCAGTGGACGCATTGGAGGGTATCCTTTTCTACGCTTCTGAAGATTTGGTCATTAAGGCTGGGGAACAAAGGGTAGTTGACATAAAAATTACCATGCAAATCCCTCACAACTGTTTACCGCACCTCATCAGCATAGATGGAGTTAGTCCTTTTGAGCCAAGAGTTTTGCCAGGCGTGTTAGACCCTGCCTATCATCGGCCTAATAACCTGTTACTGGGAAATCTCACCAAGAAAGATATGGTGGTAAAAAAGCATCAGGAGATCAGAAGAGGCCTGTTGATACCCGTTGAGGACATCAAGCAAGTCCACTATATTGGGTCTATGGCAGATATGGGCTTACCTGCTGACTACTCTATATGCGCCCTACCATCTGTTTAAATCTACGATGAATTAAACCCCAGCTGAGTTGTATAAAGTCCACACCTTATTTGAGGCCTACAGCGACATATTCTCCAAATATGACAATGACTATGCGCATATGAAGGGGTGGATGCATAAAATTGACATTGGTGATGCTAAATCTGTTCACTCCAAGACCTACCGCAGATAAAAAGTTGAGGAGCTACAGATGCAGACAGAGCTCAAACAGCTGCTGGATACCGAATTGCTGGTGCTTTCACAAAGCCCTTGGTCCTTCCCCTGTTATTAATAAAGAAGAAAAATGGAGATCATCAGGTAGTGATGGACTACCACAAATTTAAACAACCTCACCAAGAAGGATAGTTTCCCTATCCCTCGCATTGATGACGCTATGGCTCAACTTTCTGGGTCTAATACTTTTCCGCCATGGACCTAGCTAGTGGTTATTGGCAAATGGACCTTTCTCCACAAGACCAGGAGAAATGTGCTCTTATTTGGAGTGAGGGTCTCTTCCAGCCTACCTGAATCCCCCACAAGAGCTGTGTAATGCACCTGCCACTATCCAGCGAGAGATGGATCATATCATGCATGATCTAAAATTAAGCTGCGTCATTGTCTATCTCAATGATATCACAGTCTTCTATAAGACTCTCAGTGAACATCTTGCACATCTAAAGGAGGTTTTAACGCTTGCGGGCTTCTAATATCTAATTAAAGCCCTCTAAATGCACATTTATCCAGAGGAATTTTAATTTCCTTGGACACTCTATCTCTCAAGATGAGATACAACCGCTTCAGATAAAATTGAAACAATATCCATGATGCCTGCTCCCAAAACCCTTTGTGACATCCAGGTATTATTGGGTATTATGGGGTATTACCATCAATTTAAGCCAAAATTTGCGCAGCTCAGTGAGCCCCTAGTACGACTCTTAACTAAGAACACACCTTTTCATTGAGGTGCTAAACAAAAATCCGCCTTTGAGACCCTAAAGGCGCTGTTACAAAAAAGACCAATACTTCGCCACCCTGACTACAACAAACCCCTCATGTTGTTCATGGATGCCTCTGACTATGCTGTTGGTGCAATATTAGCTCATGTGGATGAGCATGGAGTTGATCACCCTGTGTCATACTTTAGCAAAACGCTTTCAAAAGCTGAGCGTAATTATAATGTCACGGAAAAGGAGTGCTTGGCTGTCCTGCTTGCTGTCAAACCCTACCACCCAATCCTATATGGGACTCCCTTCAAAGTAATTACAGACCACGCTTCATCAAAGTGGTTTCAAAATATGAAAAATCCCATTGGGCGGTTGGCTCGCTGGGCTCTTAAGCTCCAGCATTATGATATGACCATTGAGCGCCAAGCTGGGACACGCCATATGAACTTTGATGGGCTGACGCGGCTGCCTGTCCTTCACTTTGACAATAGCGAAGCTGAGCGGTTTCATGACCTCCTAATGACTCCTGACGCATGGGCTGATGAAGATGAACCAGTATAGAAGATGCTTGCTTGGCACTCCTAAAGTATATGAAGATGGAGAATGGAAAATTATATAAGAAAGTAGGAGTAAATTGGTTGCCTTACCTCGGCCATCTGAGTAAGTGCCTGTCATTTAGAGTCTCACATTCTCATGGGGAATGGTGGAGTGCGCAAAACCTATGAGTGGATAAAAGAGCGGTACTATTGGGAGGACATCATGGAAGCCATAATGAAGTCTTGGGCGCATGCCTAACCTGTAAAAAACAAACTAACTTCAAGACCAAATATCAGTAGCAACCTACGACGCCCCACCAACCCTTCCACACCATAAGTCTGGATGTGGTAGGTCCTCTTCCTCAAACTACAGATGTAAACCGCTATATTTTGGTTGGTATTGATCATTTCACCAAGTGGGTTGAAGCTGTTGCTCTTTCCTCTCAGACTGCTAAAGCCACGGCCACATTTTTACACCAGTACATCTTCATCTGGCATGGATGCCCACAGGTCCTCTTATGTGACAATGGGAAAACTTTACTTCTTAAGTGGTAAAGCTCCTCGCCACTTCTTTGGGAGCTTAACAACTCTTCTCAGCCTCATATAATTCATCCACAAATGGTGCGGTAGAAAGAGCTAATGGGACTCTGGTCACATTATTATGCAAAATGGCCACTTCTAACCCTCTCCACTGGAATCTTTATTTTCCCAGTGCACTCATGGCCTACCATATTAGCTATAATCACATCCTCAAAATGTCCCCCTTCCAGGTGTTATATGGGCGAGAACTGGGGGCGCCAGCACTATTAGGTAAGAATTTTTCCTCTGATTGGACTGATCCTGAAAAAGCCATGAAATAGTTGTCTCAACACATTATCCAGTTACAAGCAGAGGCAAGACTAACTTAGCTAAGACTATTACCAAAGAAGGCCAAGCTGCAAATGAGCTCAGGGCCCCTATCCCTTCATTCCAAGTATCTGACTTGGTACTTTATTATAACTAATCACACCTAGAAGTAAAAAGTTCAGTTCTGTCTGGGAAGGGCCTTTCTCAGTCACATACAAATGAGAGGATGAGTATTCTATCAAATCTCTCTCCTCTGGACTCGCCATCAACCATGTTCAAAGCCGTTTCCTCTGGCCCTACTCAACACCAACATTCTTGAGGGGGTAATGTCAGATAATTGCCTCCCAGGCCTCAGAAGAAGAATGTTGTGGGTTAAAATCCGCCTAGATGGGGAAATGTCAGCCATTTATGAGTCTGCAATCAGCCCAAAAGTAATCTAATTAATGTTAATAATGATATCAAGAAAGTTGGCCAAAAGGCTTTGTCTGATTCTCAGTGGAACCCCATTAATCAGGTTAACACCATTTAAGAACCTGCATAGGCGCTAAACATCAAATCAAACAGTCAGATTACTCCAACCACACAATGGACTTTGGGGCAACCAGCGGAAGGTACTCCCTCAACCAATCCTAAGTCCTTCACAGCACCTACATGGAGACCTCCACCCTTTTATAGGCATGGCGGAGGTCCCCTAAGGTGAAATTATTTTCTCTAATGTTGACTGGTTGAAGTACATCAAAACCTTACCACATGGGTAAATTCACCCCAAAACCCCAATTATTGTTTTAACAAAAAGTAACTCACCTTTCCAATGATCTGATAGGATAGTTTATCATATTTCCTAATTTGATATGCAATGCACCTATTCTGAAACTATCTCAAATTCCCCTCAAACCTCAAAATCAATTTAAATATGGATTGGGTGGATATCGAGGGGATTGCTTTTTGATATACCCCATTTTACTAATAAAAAACTCATAAAAAGTTTTCTATTAGTGAATCTTTATTAAATTTAGTTAAACTTTTGTGGGATCCAGCGGCGTTAGCACCAAAGAGCTCCTAAAAAGCTGAATTCCTATAGGACTATTAAAAAAGAATCAGTATTGGAAAATTAAACTCTTAGTTTGTATCTGGTATCCAAATTAGTGTTATAAATTATATTTAAGTTAATTTTATTGGCTGAGGCTGAAATAACATCGCCTAACTCAGTTATCTTGCCCAATAATTTCCTCAGGTTTTGGTTAAATTATTGTATGTCATAAGAAAGTGATTTTGGGTGAGTGATCAGTTGAGGCTTGGGTGCAAATGGAGGTCCAAGCATCCTCATAATTGAGTAGATCCAAATTAGGACAGTGAGGGTGATGGTGGACTAGTTAGCGGCACATTTCTCAGTTGGACCTGATTAGTGAGAGGGCTGAGTAGGTGGGGGCAACAAAGATCCTCAGTCAAATGATGGTGCACGGTGTTGAGGTTAGGTGGTGATAGGATAAGCGGCCTGTCAACAAGTCTTTTCAGAGTGGTCTAACTCAGAGTATAGGTAACAACTTTTTAACTATAATTAGCACAAGCTAGAAGAAGTAGTCTAATGTTGAAGCAATATGCACCTGTGGAGGGATTTGTTGGGCATTAGTGTGGTGATTGGTCTTATAACATATTTCTAAACAAGGAGAAATCACTAAAAGTTACATGAACCATTATAGATGTTAAAGGCTAAGTGAAAGATAAATTATAGTAATAAAAATATAGTGTAGACTAGATGGTATCAACCATTGAAGAAAAAGGGACCACTAGATCTATAGATTCTACATTTATATGCTTATATAATTATATAAGGTTTAGTTGGTTAAGATAGTTAAAATGGCACTACATGAGCTCTTAAATATCAATTTAAATGTCAAACTAAATAGACAAAATTTTAGGTTTATAGTAGCGGTGGCCTCCCCCCCCATTGCCCAACCTACACAAATCAGTGGCCCAATCAGTGACTCAATACCAACTTGGGCTGGACTTTTTTCTCGTTGCAATCACTTTTGCAACCTATTCAATTCAAGTCTTAATATAGTTTGATAATCTCACAGAGGAGATTGGTTTGCGCCCATGTCAGGGAGCAGCTGGGCAAGTAAGGTAAGAGGAGCAGGTGGAAGGCCTGCGGCCTCAAACATTCAAAAACGCCCCAGAGAAACTAGCGGGATAGACAAAAATTTTAAAAAACTGGTGGTCACTATTTCCCCCAGAAATCCTCGCATGGCAAGCATGATGCAACCAGTACATCAACACGCCACACTCCCAGCCACTTTCATCGGTGGAATATGGAGTCCACATGTTTCTGGACATCCAACAAACAGCCTTATGGGAAAATATTTTTGAAGATGTGCACACCTTTTTCCTGACCGCGGTGTACTTCGCACCTCACTCCATGTCACGCAGTTGGTTAGACCTAGTTTATGAAAACAAAGAGGTAGCAGATGTGGCTGCTGCGGTGCGTGTAGTGATTGACCTCCCCAAAGGGCAATGGGTCATTGAAACTAAACGCACCAGATGGATGAAATCAAACCAAATTTTCCTCACGTTTGACTTTTTGCCTACTATGGTAAAATTTGACATTTTGTAACAACATTTGAAAGATGGTCTCGCCGTATATGGTGAGATACAATCTTTCAAAATGCAACGCTTCACGCTGATGCCACACCTGTGCACTGGCAAAGCCATCGCAGTCCTGACCCCAACTGATGAGATCATGAAGGACCTAACCCAGATCCCGCACTCCACTTTTATTAATATCATAGGGCATACCACCCACCCATTCCAGGTGACCGTGGACAGCGCACCCCCCATCTGCACCCACTGTGATGCGTTCAGCTTTAAGGCACATGCATGCCCCACTAAGGAGTGCGTCACATTCCAAGAGCACCCCTCAGCAGCCATGGCCAGCGTAGAGGCACACTACAAACCAACCGCAAGCACCAAAGAGGCTTTCCCGTGGGGAGCACAAGGCTGCTACTTACTGGTAAAGCCTATCTCCCCGCAAGAGCAGAAGAAGGCTAAGCAGGCCCACAGGGCCATGGCAAAGGAAGCGGCCAAAGCCACCACCACTATCCCACACTCCCAACACCAGGAGGACATTGAAACCTTCACGGTGGAAGCAACTTGGGAATCCATCAACCAATCAGATTGGGAAGCCCATGCCAATTGGGCACAATCTGAGGATCTGATGGAAGACTCAATCTCACCCAATCATTGCACCCAAGCTCCAGTTGAAACTGACTTGGGGCCTATCCCAACTGAAAAAAAATTGACCCACTCAACGGTGCACCAAACTCATCTGCACCACAAAAAATTTGTCCAACGTTGGGGAAACAAAAAGTGAAGGCTAAAGCCAATGCAACTCTTTCCGCAAAAATTAACAAAAATCCCAATAACATTGCTGCTAACACCCACGCTGCTGTGAAGGCCCATGGGGATCTAGAGGAGGCTAGTGGGCCTGGGTGCCCACCCCTTGCACCTTAGGTGCAATGGGGGAAATTTTCACTTTAGGGATGTTGAATATCACCAGACTCAAGGCCTCCCCATCCTGGGCTAGGAAACTGAGTTTTTTACAACAAAATTTACCCATGGATATCCTGGCCATCCAGGAGTCCCACTGTCCACGAGGATCCGAGGAAGCTTGGAAAACAATGCTCCTCCCATCCCTATCCTTTTGGTCAGAGCACTGTGGGGTGCTAATTCAGAAAAATAATTTTTTCAAATTTTTATTGTCAGAAACCTTCCTCAATGGCCAAGTCCTCGTTGTCACCTTCTCATGGGCCAACGTGGTACATGCTATTGTCAACATCTATGCCCCAAATGGTGCATGAGAGCGTCAGGAATTTTTCTCGTCAGTCAAATCCCTCCTGCTACCCCCAGACCCTTTCATAGTTGGCGATATGAACTGCTGGCTAAACACTCCAATGGACTGGTGGCCTTCCTCCTCCCACGCCCCCCAGGGCCACATTGAACTTCACGTTCTAAAGGCCACCCTTGGGTTAATGGATGCGCTGCCGTGGCAAGCCCCGCTGCTCAAGAATATGATGCGCCCCCACATCCATAACGGCCAATTAAGGTCCATGTCCCACATCGACCTTATCCTTACGCTGGCAAAATTCCAACCCCACATATCCCACTTTAAAACAACAAAAATGGTCGCGTCACCAGGATTTTCCATGTGGGTGAAATCAGCAACTTTGGCAAAAGATTTTATTGAACCGTTTTACGCGGACCCCATTTCCACATGGGCAACTTTTAAAGATGATACCATCTGCCACTCTCGCCACCTCTCCTCCAGATGCTCACAAGCCACATCAGCTGTCATTTCGCGCACTCTGGCAGAGTTGGCACAACTGGAGTACAATATCCCAGCTACAGGATACAGCTCTGCATGGGGACAGAAGTGGGCAGAGGCAGCCGCCCACCTCAACTTGCTCGAAAGGCAACACAAACATCAGGTTTGTGTTCAGTACAGGGCCAAATGCATCACAAAAGGTGACAAGTGCACCGCATATTTTTTTAAAAATTTTTGCACCACGCCAGAGCGTGGCCTGCACACAGGTGCAAAGATCGGATGATTCCATTTTGGATATGCCAGCTGAAGTGGCAATCAAAACACAAAAGTATTACTCCAAGTTGTACCAATCTGATCCAATTCAGCTGGCTGAAATGGCGGAATTTCTCGACAGAGCTCATATCCACACCATTTTCTGATACCCGGAAATAATGAATTTGATTACTCTGAACGAATTATGGACAGCCATTTGTGGTGCACCAAACTGAAAATGCCCAGGCCCAGATGGCATTCCATATGAATTCTACAAAAAGTACTTCAAATATATATCCCAACTACTGCTGGCCTCACTTAACCAGAGCCTTTTGGAAACGCGCCTCCTGCCAGGAGGACAAGAGGCCTTCACCGTCACACTCTTCAAGAAAGGGGACAAGCTAGACTTAGCCAACTGGCGCTCCATTTCTTTAACTAACATGGATACAAAAATTTTAACCAAAATCATGGCTAACCGTTTAAGGATTGTAGCATCTGCCACCATCTCCCCAGAACAATTCGGTTTCATACCCAGAAGGTCGATTTGGGACAACGTGCACTCTGTGGCCAACGCGTGCCAGTCCACAGCCTCTGGGGCACTTGCATTCTTGGACCAACAGAAGGCCTATGATAGAGTAAACTGGGAATACCTCAGGGCCTGCCTCCATCAATTCTGCTTACCCCCTCACTTCATCAACTGGGTGATGCTGCTCACGGAATCTGCAACTATGGCAGTATGTGGCCCTGGCTTCCTAACGGAAGTAGTCCGCCCTCAAAGGGGCTTGCGACAAGGAGACCCCCTTAGCCCACTCTTATACAACTTCAGCCTTGACCCACTACTTCAAAATGCGAATGCCCAACTCACCAGGGTCCATGTGCCAGGCCAAGCCCCAGTCAAGATGATGGCATTTGCAGATGACTGTGTGGTTGGGGTGTCTAATAATAAAGATGCACGCACACTTGAAGCCCTCATCCAGGAGTATTCCCAGGTAAGTAACGCTGCACTGAATGCCTCCAAAACTGAAATCATCCTCCTTGGTCGGTATCATAACTGCTGGGCCCCTGCAACCAGCGTTCAGCCTGGCCCATCTGCTCGCACACGCGCTCGCCCTCCCAGCTCACCCCACACCGCCCCACTGGTGCTCCCCTTTGTGCCACGCCCTACCATAGGGCTGGTCCGCCATCTGGGCGTGTGGGTGGAGGCAGGCGGATATGCATCAGCAGTAATGGAGAGTCATATTCTAGACAAATGTGACGAAGCGCATCGCCTCCCTCAGAGCCCACCCTACTTCCCTTACTGGCAGGGTCGTTTTGGCCAACTCTATGCTCCTCTCCAAAGTCTGGTTTGGAGCCCACGCCATCCCCTTCTCCCCATGCTTCTTCAAATCCTTGCATGCCCTGCTGCAAGGATGGCTATGGTCAGGTCGCCCTCCACCAGTATGGTTAGAGGTCATGTTTGGCCCTCATCAGCATGGTGGCATGGGCCTGCTTGACTTCAGAGCCCATGCGGCCAAGATCTTGGGTACCTGGAATGCGGCCATCACTGCCCCTATGCTCCCCTCCCAACACTGGTCCCGCGCAGCCCGCTCCAACTTCTCCCGCGCCTTGGGCCTCAACAATCCATCGAGCCCCCACTCCCTGATGAACTACCTGGCTTCACACCCATCGGCCACAGGTCCTCACGGTACTAAAACCCACTACAAACGAACCCTCCTTTCCATGCAGAGCGCTGAGTGGAGAATTTGTATTAGTGGACATACAACCTGAAGAGGTCGCCCCTCACCCCAGTTCACACAAGAGGTACAGGGGCTACCCATCCATGATGGCGTGATCCTCACACGGCCCCATGTCCTATCCAGGGTGGACTGCCTGGACATGATAGACATCCCTTATGCCATTGAGACCCAAAAAACTATCTGGAAATATGCACACCATCCTCTGTTGCAGCCTTAAATCTGTTCCCATGTGTGGCGCTGCCTGAGGCGGGTGTACCGTACAGCTGAGCGCTCTAATGCTTTACACTCATCCTGCGTCATGTGTGGCCAGTATGGAACGCTGTTCCACCGTCTGGAGAAGTTTCCTACCTCTAAAGTGATATGGCGCGAAGTCCAACGTCTGCTTAGCCAGGATCATACACATCCCTTCAGCTTGTCAAGAGATATGTTTGCTTTATCAATAGCCTCCCCCTTCCACCCTCCCTCCATGCTCTGGTGGTTGCAATAGCCATGTGGAATATCCACACGATTGTCTTGGATGCCATCGCAGGCTCCACTCCCACCCTCCCAGAAGCTGTCCACAGATTCTGGTCTCATTTGGTGGACCACTTTCAGGCGTGGATGTTTGGATACCTCCCACCATGTCACTGACAGCTGGTCTCCTCCTGGTTCCCAGTTTGGTTCATCAAATCAGACCCTTTCCTCCACACATGTTCAATTATGGCTACGGCCCATTCACACGTTCCCTCCCCCTCATCATAAGTGGCATTCCCGCTTGCAACAAGAGATAGCATCGCTTCTCTGGGGTGCCTTCCATGTTACTAAGTTTTGTCTCTTTTGGGTTGACATTCGGAAGTGTCTGTCCCCTGGTTGGCCTTCCTTGCAATAAAACTAAATACCAACTTGGGCTGCCCACATTCTACTTCCCCCTGATTTCCCCAAATCATTATGCAGCAATATCTCAAAATTGGTTGACAATGCTGAAGCAGCTGTCATGCATGTTGCTAAACTAGCAGAATTTAACTCATCTGCTAAAATTACCCACCAAAGTATCTCATATTTTAAACAGCCCCTCAATGCCCACATTCAAGATGAGCATCACTTAGTGGAGTTTGTTGGAGCACTCTACCACGCTGATCTAGATAAAGAGGAGGAGAACTATTACTACACTGCCATCACCCTGTCAGACATTCTCTTTCTCGACTTAAAAGAATGTTGGAAGTAATAGGGCTCCTGAATCTGCCATTATGACTGGCACATCTCCTAGCTGACCATCAACTAATATTGTAGTCAACAATGATATAAGTATAAACAGCGAAAAACCTTGGCGGATTCTTGGTGGAATCCTAACCAACGGAAAATTATGATTTACCATAAAAATTGGCTTAAAAAGGTAAATACTAACAATAAGATTACTCCAACTCCTCGGTCAAATTTGAGGAGTATAGTATCGCACAGATCTAAACCTCCGCAAGGCAGGAAGATTCTATCCATCAATGACTGGGTTCAAGTTAACCAATCATTATCATCTGAGTCTAACCACCGCTGAGGTGCAAAGATTTTACTCGAGGATGATAGGGTAAAAATTAGCAATCATTACCATCTGAGTCTAACCACCGCTGAATTACCCAATCATTACCATCTGAGTCTGACCACCACCAAATTACCCAGTCATTACCATCTGAGTCTGACCACCACCAAATTACCCAATCATTACCATCTGAGTCTGACCACCGCCGAGGTGAAAAGATTTTACTCACTGGTGATTGGATACAATTTATCCAATCGTTACCACACGCATCAGTTCTGGCTAAAAAATTTTATCTTCCATCTGATAATCTAAATGCCATATATCCTAATTTAGATAACTGAGCTTTACATTCTTTTGCCTCAAACATTGATGGCTTTGAAATCTGAACTAGTTTAAATAGGAAAAACTAGTATTGAGAAAGGGGCTTTTTTTGGTTTTTCCATGCTTATAATAATAAAAAACATAAAAACTTTAAAAAAGCATTATCTTATACTTTTATTAAAAAGTAAGTTTCTCACTCTGAGAAATTATTTGTGGCCTCCATTAGCGGATTCCACAAATTGGTGCTCACTACAGGGGTTGAGCCCCCTGAATAATTCGATAAGTATTAACAAAATGGAGACTGTCAATGTGAACAGCTCTCCTGACTTGTGAATAGTTGCTCTCAAGAAGCAACTAGCCAGCTCTTTCTCCCAGCTCAAAAAGTTAGAGCAACAGCCATTCAAACTACCCATGAAGGACAGATACACCCCTGGTAAAGGGTGTGTTGCCTCCTTCTTGTACGTTTATGAAGCTGCAATGGATGGCGCTACTGACAAACAAAAAGTTCAGTACATTCTTCCCTGTTTAAGCCGCCAAGCTCAAGAGTTGATCGTCTCTCACCTGGATCCTCAGCACACCTGGCCAGAGGTCAAGAAGGCCCTCTTGGCTGAGTTCAGATCTGAGCAGAGCTTACAAAGGGAAAAACAGGCTTTTCTGCGCCTCACCATGTATGAGGGTGAAACCCTCTTTAGTTTTGCTGAGCGGTACTATCTCACCGCTCAAAGGTTGGCCATGTCTAACCTGCTTACCCTGGATGACGCCATCGCCGCCATCTTAACAGGGTTAGCTTCACAACCCTCTCTCACTAGGCATATCATCTTGGTGAAACGCCACTACATTACCTTCCGAGATATAAAAGAGGCTTTGTTAGACGTGGCCCATATTCCTTTATGTGCCCCTACCTATGATTAGGAGGTGCCACCATCTGCTCTAACTTTTGATGAGCTGGAGCCTGCTGAACCGTTGGAGGTGAGGCCACCTGTGCCTATCCTCCCCACCAAACCTGCTTCTTTGGTGTGACTTAAAACGGACCTCCTCATTCACATCAAGTGGAGATCTCTACTGTGGTTTCTCCTTCAGCTCAGTCGGAAGGTGCGCGCCTTAAGGGTATAACATCCAGAACTACTGGGGTTGTAAAAATGCCGGTTAAAGCGAAGCTGATTACCCCACCTCTCATGGCTTTCTCCCCCACTTCAATTACAAACTTGCTCATGGTTGAAAATACCCCTGAGGCCGACTCTGAGGGGGTTATGATAACGTTGGGTACTACTTGCTGGGAGCTCCCGCGGAAGTGGAGGTCCCTAATCACCTAAACGCTGAGGAAGTAGATGAAGCCACCATACCTGAGGATACTTACCACCGCCAAATTCTAGGGGAGCCAATCATTATTGATACTGCCAGCGATGCAGATGAGGTGTTGTCTCGCCCTATTCGCCCTATCTCACATGGCCATACCATGCAGTCCAATCAGGAACACCCCTCTTCCGCTTTGTCTTATGTCACCTCCAGGCGCAACACTAAGAAATCACCCAATTCAGTGGAGGCTAGGGATGGTATTCCAAATTCTGTGGCAGATGAGGTGGTGATTAAGCCAGGTGAACTACGAGTGGTTGACACAAAAATCATATCCCAAAACCCCTCCAAACTCTTAAGCAAGGCCAACTTCAAAGGAGAAGTCCAGGCTCCTAAAGTACAGCCTAAAAAAGAGAATTCTACCTTTAAGCCTGCAGAGGCAACCGTTTCTCATCCCAAGGCTCAAGAAAATCGCTCTTCCAAGGATGCTACCCCTCACAAATCTTGGTTAAACCTTTATGCACTGAGGATGAAAAATTATATGCTGGAAAGTCTAGCCAAGCAAAAACAGTGACTAAAAAAGGTCAAGCTGCCAATGAGCTCCAAGCTCCTCTACCCTCTTACCAAGTATCAGATAGGGTTTTATATTACCACAATTGCACAACTCCCCAAAGTGGCAAACTTGGATCAAATTGGGATGGGCCATATATCATCATACATAAGAGAGGAGATGAGTGTTCCATAAAGTCTTTGGCTACAAGAATTATCATAATCTGGGTACATGGCTGCTACCTTTGACCCTACACCCCTTCCAACATTCTTGAGGGGGCAATGTTGGACATTCTCTTTCTTGACTTAAGAAAAAGAATGTTGGAAGTATTAGGGCTCCTGAATCTGCCATTATGACTGGCCCATCTCCTAGCTGACCATCAACTAATATTGTAGTCAACAATGATATAAGTATAAACAGCGAAAGAACCTTGGCGGATTCTTGGTGGAATCCTAATCAACAGAAAAATATGATTTACCATAAAAATCGACTTAAAAAGGTAAATACTAACAATAGGATTACTCTGGCTCCTTGGTTAGACTTGAGGAGTATAGTATTGCATGGATCCGAACCTCCACAAGGCAAGAAGATTTTACCCATCAATGATTGGGTGCAAGTTAACCAATCATTACCATCTGAGTCTAACTACTGCCAAGGTGCAAAGATTTTACTCGAGGATGATAGGGTAAAAATTAGCCAATCATTACCATCCAAGTCTAACCACCAAATTACCCAATCATTACTATACAAGTCTGACCACCACCAAATTACCCAATCATTACCATCTGAGTCTGACCACCGCCAAGGTGAAAAGATTTTACTCGCTGGTGATTGGATACAATTCATCCAATTGTTACTACACGCGTCAGTTCTGCCTCAAAAATTTTATCTTCCATCTGATAGGCTAAAAGCCTATATTTCCTAATTTAGATAACTGAGCTTTACATTCATCTGCCTCAAACATTGATGGTTTTGATATCTGAACTAGTTTAAATAGGAAAAACTAGTATTGAGAAAGGGGCCTTTCTTGGCTATGCCATGCTTATTATAATAAAAAACATAAAGACTTTAAAAAAGCATTATTTTATACTTTTATTAAAAAGTAAGTTTCTCACTCTGAGAAATTATTTGTGGCCTCCATTAGTGGATCCCACACACCCACACTACGCTGATGCCCCAATGCACTGGCTATCTGCTTTGGTCTGTTTCTTCAACCAAAATGACATTGTCATGATGGATATGTCTACAAAAAACCTGCCTGACCCCCCTCACCCTCTGCCATAGTGGGTTAGCAGTTTCTGCCCCGTCAGGTTGGAGGTTTTTATTTTGTCTTCCCATTCATTCTTTTGATTAAGTTCTTTTGTTTTGTTTTGATTTTTGGTACTATCTGTCTTCTGGTTGGCATACCACAAATAAAATTTAAAAATTTTAGTTTTAGTTTTAGTTCTAATCATATACAAATATAAAGCATAAAAGTAAAGCATGAAGCTTAAAAAAATTGTCTTTCTAGTTGATTTCCCTACAGAACCTTGACATAAGATGTAGTAACTATACTAGAGTTATACACTAATCTTAATAGAAGATAAAAACTACAATTTTATTTTTGACTTTTCTCTCTCTTATTAGAGCATATAGAGGGTTTCATTTATTATTTTCCTTCTCTAAATTCAACTTTTTATTATAAAAGCAAGGTATAAAATCCTATAATTAAATTTAATATAGCAATAAAATAAAAATTAGGTTTTTTAAGTGTTTTATTCATGTTACATATTTTCAACTATGTTATGAAAAATTATAAAAAGTGAATAGTGTCCTATATTGGAAAAGTAATTATTTTCAATGGACTAGAATCAGAAACTATGAAAAAGTAGTTACAGATATTAGGATGCGGATATGAGATTTTGATTATAAAATTCTCAAGTGAGGAGAAAGTTTTAGTTATATATGTATTTAAATAATGAATGATACGTCATATAATCAACATAAAAAAGCTTTTACTATAAAAAATAGTAAAATAAAGTATATTATTAGAGGGTGGTTAGCCGAGCGGGTAAAACTGCTTCAACCCCTTATGCAGGTTTTGAGTTCGAAACCTGTACTGGCTAGAAAACTTTTCGGTGTGATATATTTGTCCCAAGGTTGACCCACCTCAAATAATTTTAATATATTATTAATATTGCTTATTTTAGCCTTACTATAAAACAACATATACTTTTTTGTAATTTTCAATCTTCTTTTCTTCTACTATGTTTTACTTTAATTAGTTTCACATCATGCAAAGTATTGATATTCTTATCCACATATTTGAATTATCCAACTATTTTTTCCAAGTTTATGAACTAAAAAATGCTAAATTAGCTAATAAGGCTTTTCTAGCATACTGCAAATTTATTTTTCTATTAACTGAATACTATATAAGATTACAATATTTTTTACTTTTTTATATGAAGTTTTTTTAGGCTTATATTTTATTAGGTAAAGTCATTAGTCAAATACAGTTATACATATTACTAAATATATAATATGTATATATAATGGAAGTTTTGATAAGGTACTATTGAAGATAAAATAACTATATTATAAGAAAGTCTTGGGTTTAGAGCCTTACCATATATTGTTGGGACTTAGGGGGAGCAACTCCAACCTGGCCCCTATTAATCAGGGCCTTAAAGCTCCCAGCGAGTAATAGTCCATTAATCCCTTAAGTAAATCTAAAATTGAAAAAGAGATAAATGAGAAATGGTGAATTTATTATAATGATCCTCAATGTATTTATAGGACCTCAATGAATTGAGAAGGAAAGGAATTGGAATGGGAAAGTCTCAGCAGTGATTGCTAACAACAATCAAGATAAATGAATAAATAATATTACAAGGGATTGGGAGCATCCTTGGCATAATTTGCCAATGTAGCCTAAAAGTGTAACTTGAATGAGGTGTGAGTGCCAAAAGGGATTTTGCTACGACCCAATTGAGTTTTAACATCCTCAGCATTAGTTGCTGGTGTCAAATTAAGAATTTTTAATTTTAAATATTATTGGGGCCAATCCCCAATACTTTGGATTGGGATAAACCCAAGCTAATGGGGAGCCCAATCTGGCATCCACCCTTAGCAGGTCAGAACCCCTAGTTGCTTTCCCCAATAAAGGGATAATCCCAACAGAGCCCCCTTCAAGACTCAACTAGGAGTCAGAACTGGGAGGGACCATTGGCGTAGAGCTGGCATCAGGATTGGCACCTGGCATAGGCATGGGGGCCAGCATTGGGGTGACACCCAGCATCAGTGCTGGGTCTGGCATCAGGAGGAGGTCCCAGCATTGGGGATGACACCCTGGCAACCTGAGATTGGCCGACCAGACTAGTTTTGGGGGACATTAGCCCCCTCATCCTAACTTGCCCTCTTGGGTCAGATGCCAAGGACCACCACTCCTCCTTCTGATTTTAGCTCTCTCTGAGAACTCAGGGGCCCCTGTAGTGAGCACCACTTTGTGGGATCCAGTGAGTTTTAGACTCACAGTTGCTGAATTCAGCTGAAAAACCACAAATAATACTTAAAACTTAAAAAGGGTACTCTTTTTAATAAAGATAAAGGCTTAGCTCTTTAGAGTTTTTTATTTGGGCGCAGCTAGGGAGAAAAAGTGAGTGCTTCAATAGTTATGCTCAGTATTTAAACTATCTCAAGTACTGAAGGTCAAAGGAATTCAATGTAGTGTTAAGAATAGTTTAGACACATCCAAATTAGGAAATATGGTAATTTATCCTATCAGAGCTTGGGAAATTTGTGTTACTTTTGGTGTAATGACAGATGGGAAGGTATTTTTGGGCAGAATGTACCCAAGTGATAATGATTTGATGTAATTCGTTCAATTACCATTTTAAAAAATATTTTACCTTGGGGACCTCTGCCACGCCTATAAAAGGGTTGGTCCCCACTTAGGTGCTGTGATAGAATAATGCGGCTAGGGTAGAACTGTTTGATGAGCACCCCAGAATATGCCAAGTGGTCAGAGGAATCCAATTACTTGATTTTGAGTTAATAGTCCATTTGGTATTTGGATTAGTTTTCCCCAATTTGTGGGGTTTCACCAAGAATCATTCAGGGTCTTTTTGCTGATATTGTTGTAATTTTCATTAGAATCAATATTACTTGGAGATTGGGCATGTAATCGGCCAATCATATGTGTTGAATTGGGAATATTCTTCCTTAAAACAATCTTTTGTTGAAGTTGAGAAAGCAATTTTCTGACATATAAAACGTAATCCTCACTATTAATCTTCTGACACTTGTGCACAGTTTTCTTTTGATACACTGTTTTTTATAATATCCCATATATTTTTTCTTGTAAGCATTAATATAAAAATTGTTAGCCATTATAAAGATTAGTAATTAAATTAATCTTTAGTGTATCAATAAATAATAGATGAGTAAGCTATAGAATTATATTTATAAAACGCAATTTTTTAAATGTAGCAAAGGGTATAGTTTGGGTTAAAAGAAAACTAAACAATGTCAGCCAAATGCAAAAAGGGATCAAATCCCCAGCAACTAACTTAAGATGAGCAATGGTTATCACTTGTAAGGCAACATTCAATGGTTTCCCCCAAGTCCTCTGACAAATTTATAGTGCGCATGACATTTGTTATAGAAAGACCCTTTACGCTATGAAAAAGTATGTTCATCAATCAAAATTGGTTTTCATGATAAATAATTATCACTTATAAGCTTACCATGAAAAGAGTAGACATTGGCCCTTAAGCATCATAGAAAGCATACATAGCTGTATCAAAGCTTTTTTATTGTAACATGTACCATGCTATTCCAAAGTAAAGAACTAAAACAATTAGCAGCCACTATAACTCATATCACACATGTTCGTTTGTTACAATAAATTACATAGTTTTGGAATGGAGAACTTCTCTGTACAGTTAGTAACATATTCATGGTGTTGAACGCTCCACTAAAGCAAAGTTAAATAAGCCCTTGGAGCTAAGTCCAGAACTCCTAAAAGTAAATGATGACCTCTCTAAGGTCATTAACTGGAAATGAGTTCTGGCTTTGCCAGCCAGGGCTGAGTAAAACAGTTCTTCTGAGGCAGAAAATCTGGCGGAAATTGACCCTAAAATATGGAAAATCACGCGTTATGAAGTTACAGAATTAAGCTGAATTTGTAACATTTCAATTTTGTTAAAAAGGCAAAATGTTTACAGCTCAGATTGGGTTTTTTGATCGCTTTGAAAATTTTGTAAATCTTCCTTTTAAATTTTAGGCCCAAGCTGAGAAAGACTTTGCTTTTCTAAGATAAAAGGTTAATTTGATAACTTTTCTTTCTCGTTGCAAACACTTTTGCAACCCATTCAATTCAAGACTAAATCTAGTTTGATAATCTCATAGAGGGGATTAGTCTGCGCCCATGTCTGGGAGCAGTTGGGCAAGCAAGGCAAGAGGAGCAGGCGGAAGGCCCGCGGCCTCTAACATTTGAAAACGCCCCAGAGAATCCAGCGGAATAGAAAAAAATATAAAAAAACTGGCGGTCACAATTTCCCCGGTCATACTCACGTGGCAAGCATGATGCAACCAGTACATCAACATGCCACATTCCCAGCCACTTTTGTCGGTGGAATTCAGAGTCTGTGTGTATCTGGACATCCAAAAAACGGCCCTATGGGAAAATTTTGTGAAGATGTACACAACATTTTCCTGACCGCAGTGTACGTTGCACCTCACTCCATGTCACGCAGTTGGCTGGACCTAGGTTTCAAAAGCAAAATAGCAGCAGACAAGGCTGCAGCGGTGCGCATAGTGGTCGACCTCCCCGAAGGGCAATGGGTCATCAAAACTAAATGCACCAGATGGATAAAATCAAACCAAATTTTCCTCACGTTTGACTTTTTGCCTACTACGGTAAAACGTGCCATTTTGGAGCAACACCTGAAAGATGGTCTCACCATATATGGCGAAATACAATCTTTTAAAATGCAACGTTTCATGCTGATGCCACACCTGTGCACCGGCAAAGCCATCACAGTTCTGACCCCAACCAAGGAGATTGTGAAGGACCTAACCCAGATCCCACACTCCACCTTTATTGACATCGCAGGGCACACCACCCACCCATTCCAGGTAACCATGGACAGCGCGCCCCCCATTTGCACCCACTGTGACATATTCGGCCATAAGGCGCATGCATGCCCCATCAAAGAGGGTGTCACATTCCAAGAGCACCCCTCGGTGGCCATGGCCAGCAGAGAGGTGCACTACAAACCAACCGCAAGCACCAAGGAGGCTTTCCCGTGGGGAGCACAAGGCTGCTACCTATTGGTAAAGCCCATCTCCCTGCAGGAGCGGAAGAAGGCCAAGCAGGCCTATAGGACTGCAGCTAAGGAAGCAGCCAAGGCCACCACCACCATCCCACACTCACAACGCCAGGAGGACATGGAGACCTTCGCGGTAGAAGCAACTCAGGAATCCATCACCCAATCAGATTGGGAGGCCCATGCTGAATGGGCCACTCAATCCGAGGATCCAATGGGAGATTCAATTTCACCCAATCGCTACACCCAAGCCCCGGTCAAAACTGACTTGGGACCTATCCCAACCAAAATTTTTTTTGCCCCACTCAATGGTGCACTGAACTTATCTGCACCACAAAAAATTCGTCCGACATTGGGAAAACAAAAAGTGAAGGCCAAAGCCAATGTGACTCTTTCCACAAGAATTAACAAAAACCCCGATAGCGTTGCTGCTAATACCCGTGCTGCTGTGAAAGCCCGTGGGGACCTGGAAGAGGCTGGAGGGCCCGGGGCCCACCCCTTGCACCCAAGGTGCGATGGGGGAAACCTTCACTCTAGGGACGCTAAATATTGCCGGACTCAAGGCCTCCCTGTCCCAGGCTAGGAAACTGAGTTTTTTACAAAATAATTTACCCGTGGATATCCTGGCCATCCAGGAAACCCACTGTCCACGAGGTTCTGAGGAAGCTTGGAAAACAATGCTCCTACCATCCCTATCCTTTTGGTCAAAGCACTGTGGGGTGCTAATTCAGAAAAATAATTTTCAAATTTACATCTTCAGAAACATTCCTAAATGGCTGAGTGCTCATTGTCACCTTCTCATGGGCCGATGTTGCACACACAATTGTCAACATTTACGCCCCAAATGGTGCACAAGAGCATCAGGAATTTTTCTTTGTCAGTCAAATCCCTCCCGCTACCCCCAATTCTTTCCTTATTGGTGACATGAACTGTTGGCTAACCTCACTAACAGACCAGTGGCCGCCCTCACCCCACGCCCCACAGGGTCACGTAGAACTACGCGTTCTAAAAGCCACCCTTGGGTTAATAGATGCACTGCTGTGACATGCCCCACTGCTCGAAAACATGACACGTCCCCACGTCCACAACGGCCAATTAAGGTCCATGACCCACATTGACCTTATTCTAGCACCAGCGAAATTCCAACCCCACATCTCCCGCTTCAAAACAACGAAAATAGAATTCTCCGACCACCGACTGGTCTCGATAACATACCACTTACCCATCACAGTTGCAAAGGCCCCACATTGGTACAAAATCTGCCCCCCAGAGCTCGCGTCGCCAGGATTTTCCACGTGGGTGGAAGAGGCAACTTTGGCAAAATTGTTTGTTGCACCGTTTTGTGCGGAACCCATTTCCACATGGGCAAATTTCAAAGAAGACACCATCCACCACTATTGCCATCTCTCATCCAGACGCTCATGAGCCAGATTGGCAGTTATATTGCGTGCGCTGGTGGAATTGGCCCACTTGGAGTCCAATATTCCAGCCTCAGGATATAGCCCTGCATGGGGCCAGAAGTGGGTGGAGGCAGCCGCCCACCTCAACGCACTTGAAAAGCAACACAAACATTGGGTTTGTGTCCAATACAGGGCCACACGCATCACTAAAGGCGACAAGTGCACCGCATACTTCTTCAAAAAAAATTTTGCACCACGCCAGAGCGTGGCCTGCACACAGGTACAAAGATCAGATAATTCTATTGTGGATACACCGGCTGAAGTGGCAATCAAAATGCAAAGATATTACTCTGAGTTATACTGAGCTGAACCAATTCAGCCGGCTGAAATGGTGGAATTTCTTGACAGAGCTCATATCCGTACCATTTTCCAATACCCGGAAATAATGAATTTAATTACTCCGAACGAATTATGGACTACCATTTGCGGTGCGCCAAATTGAAAATGCCCAGGCCCAGATGGCATTCCATATGAGTTCTACAAAAAATATTTTAAATATATATCCCCATTGCTGCTAGCCTCACTCAACCAAAGCCTGTTGGAAACGCGCCTCCTACCAGGAGGACATGAGGCCTTTACGGTCACACTCTTCAAGAAAGGGGATAGGCTAGACTTAGCCAACTGGTGCCCCATTTCTCTAACAAACACAGACACCAAAATTTTAACAAAAATCATGGCTAACCATTTAGGGACTGTAGCATCTGCCACCATCTCCCCAGAACAATTCAGTTTTATCCCCAGAAGGTCGATTTGGGATAATGTGCACTCTGTGGCTAATGTGTGTCAGTCCACAGCCTCTGGGGCACTTGTATTCTTGGACCAACAAAAGGCCTATGATAGAGTAAACTGGGAATACCTTAGGGCCTGCCTTCAACAATTCCGCCTACCTCCCCACTTCATTAACTGGGTGATGCTGCTCACGGAATCTGCAACAATGGCAGTGCGCGGCCCAGGTTTCCTAACGGAAGTAGTCCATCCTCAAAGGGGCCTGCGACAAGGGGACCCCCTGAGCCCACTCTTATACAACTTCAGCCTTGACCCACTACTGCGAAATGTGAATGCCCAACTCACTGGGGTCCATATTCCAGGCCAAACCCCAGTCAAGATGATGGCATTTGCAGATGATTGCGTGGTGGGGGTGTCCTAATAACAAAGATGCATGCGCGCTTGAAGCCCTCATCCAGGAATATTCCCGGGTAAGCAACGCGGCACTGAACGCCTCCAAAACCGAAATCAACCTCCTTGGTCAGTTTCAGAACTGCTGGGCCCCAGCAAGTAGTTCCCAACCTGGCCCATCTGCTCGCCCATGTCCACGCCTTACTAAGTCAAAACACACCGCTCCACTGGTGCTCCCCTTTGTGCCATGACCTACCATAGGACCGGTACGCCATCTGGGCGTGTGGTTGGAGGCAGGTGGATACGCGTCAGCAGTAATGGAGTGCCATATACTGGACAACGTGACGAAGCGAATCGCCTCTCTCAGAGCTCACCCTACTACCCTCACTGGCAGGGTTGTTCTTGCCAACTCTATGCTCCTATCCAAAGTCTGGTTCAGAGCCCACGCCATCCCCTTCTCCCCAAGCTTCTTCAAATCCCTGTATGCTTTGCTACAAGGTTGGCTTTGGTCAGGCCGCCCTCCACCAGTAAGGCTAGAGGTCATGTTTGGCTCTCATCATCATGGTGGCATGGGCCTACTTGACTTCAAAGCCCATGCCGCCAAGATCCTGGGCACCTGGATTGCGGCCGTCACTGCTCCTACACTCCCATCCCAACACTGGTCCCGCTCAGCCCGCTCCAACTTCTCCCGAGCCTTGGGCCTCAACAATCCATCAAACCCCCACTCCCTGATGAAATACCTCGCATCACACACATCAGCCACAGGTCCTCACGGGACCAAAACCCACTACAAACGAATCCTACTCTCCATGCAAAGCGCAGAGTGGAGAATTCATATTAGTGGACATACAACCTGAAGATGCCGCCCCTCTCCTCAGTTCACACAAGAGGTACAGGGGCTACCCATCCATGATGGCGTGATCCCCATTCGACCCCAAGTCCTATCCAGGGTGGACTACCTGGACATGATGGACATCCCTTATTCCACTGAGACCCAAAAGACTATCTGGAAATATGCACACCATCCTCTGTTGCAGCCTCAAGTCCGCTCCCATGTGTGGCGCTGCCTGAGGCGGGTGTATCATACAGCTGAGCGCTCTAATGCTTTACACTCATCCTGTGTTGTGTGTGGCCAGTATGGAACGCTGTTTCACCGTCTGGAGAAGTGCCCCACCTCTAAAGTAATATGGCACGAAGTCCAACGTCTGCTAGGCCAGGATCAAACACATCCCTTCAGTCTGTCAAGAGATATGTTTGCTTCATCAATGGCCCCCCTCCCACCCTCCCTCCATGCTCTGGTGGTTGCAATCGCCATGTGGACTATCCACACGATTGTCTTGGATGCCTTCGCTGGATCCATCCTCACCCTCCCTGAAGCTGTCCACAGATTCGGTCTCATTTGGTTGATCACTTTCAAGCGTGGATGTTTGGATATCTCCCACCGCGTCGCCGACAGCTGGTCTCCTCCTGGTTCCCAGTCTGGTTCATCAAATCAGACCCCTTCCTCCACACGTGCTCAATAGTGGCTACGTCCCCTACACACGTTCCCTCCCCTTCCCATAAGTGGCGTTCCCGCTGGCAACAAAAGAGATAGCATCGCTTCTCTGGGGTGCCTCCCCTGGTACTAAGTTTTGTCTCGTCTGAGTCATATTCGGAAGTGTCCATCCCATGGTCGGCCTTCCCCACAATAAATTTAAAATTTAAAATTTAAAAGGTTAATTTGATAAAGTTTTGGAATTTTTTTATAATTTTACCATGCTTTTTCTGCTTATTTTCATAGATAATACCTCTTTTGGAACCATTACAATAGCCAGAATCTTTTACCCACTTTGGTCTAACTCCCAAAATGGCGAAAACCTGACTCCCACTCCATAGCCTATTCCGCTGACTCTGCTGCATCTTATTTTGCTGTGTTTCGCTGCAGTTATTATGTTACCTTCCCCAGCTCTAGGGATTCATGTCCTTGATAATTGTCATCAGCTAGGTATGCGTTTTATGTATCAAACTTATATGGAAACATAACAAAGATTGACTGGGACATTTCTTCCTCTTTCTAGTCACTTTGCCTTGTTGTTACACCTTTTGCCTGTCACTCTTACTTCTGCGACCTCCTGCACTCCAGTTTCAGTGACATACCCAACCATGGAGCTACACGACCATATGAAAGGAATAATTGTAGAAGTATATTGTATATATGACACAATATCAAACTATGAAATTGAAAAAGACTGACTTCTCCTTCACCTGTTGACAAACAGAAGACTTATTATGTTAAGTCCTAGAATGGAAACAACAGAAAGATTGATACAGTCCCTGAAAGGCTTTTTATCTTCCAATCTAAAGACAACCAGTATTTTCTGTTATCTGTGCACCCTTAATAAAATTCCCATATATCCTTTTTATCTACAATAAAAAAGATCACAAGTTCAACGCCTTCCCAGAACTTTGGAAGGCTGCAGATATATTGATTTGAAAGCGCATGAAGATACTAAGAATCTAGAAATGCAATGATGAAACACCTGTGGAGGGCATGGAACAAGTATATAGTGGTAAAATAATTTTCTCCAAACAATGTAAAGAAGCAAATAAAGCAAAGATGGCCATGGAAAAGGCCAAGCAGATAATAGAGAAAGATGGGAAGGAAGAGGCAACTTTATAGGAAGACTATAGACAAAAACTTAAACTAAAGCATAACCACATATCCACATAGCCATTATTCCTGTACCTAGGAACATTTAAATACTTTTAGTAATTGTTTCCATGGACATCAGAAAGCCAAGAGCGGGAAACATTTAATACCCTTCTAAAAATGGGGCACATGATCTAATGTCTGGCACAACCTCAATCAGACAAACAAGTAATTTTTATCCTTTATCAAAATAGATGAATATAATACAGACAAAAAAGACTCAAACGAAAATTAGCAGACCCCATAATGGCAAACAAACTTTCTCATCCCATCCTGAATGATTATAATGGTCCACTGACTAGGGCATAATCCACAAAAGCTTCTATGATTTCTTCCTAGAGCAATCATATTCTAGTCAGACATACCAGTGCTCTAGGCTCTCAAACAGTTTGGACTTTAATATTTTAGAACTTTCATCTAATTTGCAATTGATAACAGAAGGCTTCTGCAAAATCCACTTATAGATTTAAGGCTATTAAAGAGAAAGTGCCACGTCAGGAATGTGGAAGAATGCCATTAAATTTCCGTCCTAGACAAACTTCCTATATAGCTCTTGTAGTTATGTTCAAAGTAAACGCCAAAATTTATATTACAAAATAAGTTAAATCTAGAAGGTAAGGTTGTAGTTCTACTCTTAAATTTTTGAGACAATTATATGACGTAGCATCATTATAGGCTTCTGATAAATTGAAAAACGGTAAATTAATCTGGACACTTTTATCAGTTGAAGTTTTTAAAAGATATCATTTACATATAGGTATTTCAACTGTTGCTTAATGGATGAAATGACAGATGACCAATTGTCATGAACCCACAAATAGAATAAAACAACTAAAATTGATGATATAGAAATGCTTTAGATACTAACCCTGTCTTTAGGAAAGTACTTTTTTAATTAGAAGCTCCCTTAATATCATCAACTTTTAAGTAAGTAGGGAAACTTGAATTAACAAAACTCATCACCACCTCCTTAGATCAAAGGTGAAGCATTACAACTGATGATCAGCACCCATTAAATTGTAAGATGGTTAAAATTAGCATCTAATTACATAAGATCTTTCAATACAAAGATAGAGTCTCTAATTATAATTTGAATATAAATAAGAGTGAGGATATTACTATAGAAAAAGAAGAAGAACTATATTAGTGTAATGACCTTAAATAATTATCATGGCAATGGCAAAGTTAAAGAAGTAAGTAAGTAAGTAATTAAGTACATAACTATATTATGAAGCCTCATGACGCACAAGAAAGAATATAGCTGAATTGGATAAATAAATAAAACAAACTTAGCACATCAAGAGCAATATATGCCATGCTGCGGATAAAGTCACCAATAATCTGGGTTATAGGTGATTTGTATCTGTTTATTAAAAACAAAAAAGTCCAAGTGCATATGTAAGTGCATAAAGCATGGGCAGGGAGGCAACTCAAGGTGATTTCCCCTCTTCATTATTTTAGACCAAAATTGAGATACAAAGAATCAGGTCTCAATACTTCAGCACAGTATGGAAAAACCCATTAGCAATTTAGAAACAGTATCCTCCATTACACATAGATTTTACTCTGAGCTGTCTGTTGAGTTTTTAGCTGAATTTAATTGTCAGATATTCATTAGGGACATAATAATGTTAACAAACTTAATTTTTTATGAATCATATCAGATATCAGTGATATAAATCAGGACTATTTTAAGCTTATGTACAGCTTAAGATTTGTGGCCTAGCGATTCCACTTAATAATATTCAACTATGATGACATGGGCATGGGGGCTTTGTTTGTTTAGTTGGACCTATAATAATAGCTGACTAAATAACCTGGGCACGTGGGCTTTATTGGTCTATGTTGAAATTAGTTTTTAATGTCAATTGAGTTTTTGAATAAATTAATTACTAATTTGTGGTATGAATCACCTTGGTATGTGCTGCTGATTGCTTGAGATGAGAATCAGTTCAGCTATTTGCAGACATGTTAGAAACGCTGTCTTGAGCATATTTCCAAGATTGAGACTGACTCTGAGATGTTTGGGATGTCTCAAGTTGAATGAATTGTAGACCCTAAAATGAACTTGTTACTTTCTCTGACCAAGTGCTATTAAAATTGAGGCGTCATGGGTAAGATGTGGTGAACTTCAAACCCTATAAATTATCCCAAGTTAATACTAATAAAAAAAGCAAATATTCCTACAGTTCTATAACATAATTTATAAGCTTTTGTATTAATACTTTATGTTGTATTAAGTTGAGGATTTACTTGGTGTAAAAATCTTACTCTTAGGAGTTGATTATCAGAGGTCAACCCTAGTAATCTTTCTACTGCACAGGTTCAGTTTCCTCATGCACCTCGTGTTGTAAGAATATATATAATCTGATAATAGTATGATGATTATTATCTGTAGTCAAGTTAGAATTATCTTCAGGACCAACGCTTTGGCTGGTATTTCTAAAGATACTGAATATTGCACTCTTAGGGATTCGTTCCCTAAATCCTGTCCACTCAATCTTTACTAAGATCCTCTGATGACAGTCCCTTTGGCCCAACACACAGTCAGCAGCAGTCCCTTAGCCATGGTTCCCTTCATCTCTAGATCCCCGCTCAAATCTCTACTCTTCTCTGAGAGTCTACTAATTATTGCCTTCTGCAATAATATCCTTGAGATGGAATCTTCACGCTAGATGCTGATAGTCCAACTATTACCAAATATACAGTCAAACTAATAATGTTCATTATTAGTTCTTTCCTGACCATAGACTTGTGTCAATCAGTGAGTAATTTTCAGTGTATTACTGTTTTCTACTTGAGTGTTTTTGAGTGTTTTTCTACTTTTATTATAGTAAATTCTAGGGAATTTATAGGGGATTCAGCTGTCAAACCCTCATTTGACACCTCTTCAATGAAATGGCAGCCATTGCCATTGAATCACCCTTCCTCGTCTTGGCAGCAATGGTCTTCCCCATCCTGACTAGGATTCTGATGTTAGACATCCTTGAGACCTCAAATGGAGAGAGCCAGAAATGTATCATTAACATTTTCCTCTCAATCCAAGTGAATCATCCATAATTGGCTAGCAACCAATCGATTAGCTAGTTTCAGGTGGCATCACTCGCCTCACAACTCATTAAACATTCCCAATCAGTTGGTGATGAAACCTGACCGATCCCAATTGGCCCACCTGATAGTTAATTACTATCAGATGCCCTTATTTTGTCAGCCACTCCACCTGATGAGATATTAGGTCTTCATCCGGATTGATCCCCTATGGATACAACCAGATAAATATCCTAAAATCCCCCAAACGTAGTTCCTCTGAAATTTGGGTCAACCAATTTCCAATTCACTTCGCCTTAGGGAATTTCCCCTAGCGATACCAGGTAATCTAGCAGGCTGGGAATATGGGCAAAAATCCCAACACATCCCCCCTCTTGCCTAGATTTCCAGCGAGGAAAGGACTGGGCATGGAAACACCGCTTCAGACACCTGGTCAAATACTTCATTGGTTCAAGTGGAGTACTTCATCAATACTCAACGCTGCTTGGGACGACCTTCAGCATATGGCATTTCTCCTCTTCCTCCTCGCTACCACCTACTCAGAGCGCGGTCCCCATGACCTCTTGTCATGCCAGGCTGATCGATTTACTCATGACAATCTTTTTTCCAGGATCCCATTTTCCCCCTTCAGGGTATATGACCCTCTGTCATATTCAGGTTTCTCGGTCTGGCGTCCTAAAATTCCTGATTCTCTCCTCGTCCTAGACAGGAGACTCTTGCCATCGATATTCATCTCATGGTTTAATTAAGAATACTTATTTATATTCACCTTCACTATTTCATTTATAACCTCTTGGATGTAAGTCATTCTTCCCTCGTAAAGCTTATTTCATTAATTTTATGAAATTAATTTCCCAAAATTGGAGCCTAATGGAGTGTAGGGTGCATAATGTCAACTTCTATATCAGTCCAACATCCCCCTCTAGTCCTGCTCATATGTCAAACTTGGAATCTCGCTACCAACAGCTTCTTAACAGTCTGTCCAATTTAGACCTCCACCTCTTCCAGCAAATGAGTTGGGATGTTCAGTGGACCCTCTTCTATGGTTCCTCCAGGACTCATACGCCTAGCCTGGCACAAGCAGCTAGTCCTTCTGTCGAGTTACTAGAAACAGTATCCAATCCCATCAAAACCAGGCGTGCCATTGTTTCAAATAACTCTCGGCTGACTCTTCCCATGCAGTCAATCCCCAAGTTGGACTTCAAAACACCTCTGGATTCAGCTCCTTTCACTGAGGCTCCAAACATCATTGTTGATGCTCCAGAGGTTATAACAACTGCTCTAGATCATTTGTTCCTGGCTGGGTCAGATTTGCTTCCTGAGTTCCTCTTCCAACTTGGTCAATTCTACAAACCCGAAGTACTGGTTTCTGAGCTTACAATTGGGAACAGCATTTATACTAAGCTCCCCTATGCTGAACTTCAAATGCAAGTCACTGAGGCATTGTCATTAGTGCTGAATCCCTCAGATCTGGACAACCTGCTGGATCAGGATACTGCCACTTATCCTCTCCGCTTTGCCATCCAAGTTCTTCAAAGTTGGTTGACGAAGCTTCCAACCTCACCTGACTTTCATTGGTCATTCAGCTTCAGCTTCCGTGAAGCCCGTAGTTGTCATTTACAGGATGCAATCCATTTGTTACATGACTACCTCTTCTCTGGAGCTTCCCATCACTATCTTCCGTTGATGGCACTAAATGGTGGTATGATTTGACAACCTCTCTCGAGTATTCCTTCTTTGCTGCTGGCTCACATGTCCAGTGTTCTTGATGAGGCCCGTCAGCAGGCACTCAAGACAAATCTTCTGGCGCTGGTGCCTTATTGGGATTACTCGGGGTTATTCTTAATTGCCTCTTCCTTTATTGCTGCTTTCCACCCTGCTCCAGGGTTTCATGTTTGGCATCCTCCAACATATCTATTTATCTTCCCCTAGTTGCGTTCTCTCAAGGCTCAGCGTCAGCTCAATGAACGTGGTTTTGAGTAGGACTTGCCCTTGCAAGTGTCCAATCGCATATTGATTTTGGTGGGCTATTCCTCCCTACTGCAATCCATCCTCCCTCCCCCAAGAGGCGACATAGACGGAATCATCCCCGCACTGAGGACAACCAATAAAAATAAAAAATTTATTAAAATATATCGGCTTTTTTATCTACACTTTATATATATATATTTCCTATGGGACTTGAACTTGTTTCAGTTCAGAGGTCCATCTTTTCCCCAAAACTGGATCCTAGGCACTTAAACCTACCAGTTTTCTATGGTTCAGAGGTCCCTTTTTCAGACTTAACCATCTAGATTGGTTCAGAGGTCCTTTTTTTGGAATTGACCTAATCATTAGGACATGACAAACTTAATGGATCATCAGTCCTTTGGGAACTCTTTTTTTATTATTTTTTCCATCACTTTATATATTTAGCGTGGACTCAATTTACTACTCTTCCATTAAAGAGATTCTTGATGGAATAAGCATCAGTCACCATCTTGCAAATACTTTGAATGGACCTGACCATAATGCATCCAACTTGTTTCTTCGTCCAAAACCATGCTTATCACAATAGACAACTCTTTCTCCTATTTGATATTCTTCTAATGGCGGTCAGTTTTTATTATCTATCGATTTCACTCATATCCTTTTCTTCAAGGTAGTATCAAATGCTTGCAATTGCATATCGATCAAGATACTTGCTAGTCAGTTCAGGTATTGTTCAGTACTCATACCCAACATAGGTTCTACTACCAAATATAATATTGGCGGTAATGTGGCCTTCCTCCCATAAAGTAATTCAAACGGCATCTTTCCCGTCACTGTATGATGACTGATGTTGTAGGCGAATGTCACCAAACTCAGGTACTTTCCCCATGCAGAAGTTCTCCCTGTGACTAGCTTCCTCAGCATTGCGACCAGCGTCCCATTGACCCGTTCTACCAGTCCATTTGTCTCTGGCCGATATGGTACTGACACAACTCCCCAGATCCCCATTATTATTATTTTAACCTTATGATCACATGGGATGTGAAGTTGGTCCCATTATCTCTCAGTATAACTTGTGGACACCCAAGTTGGTATACTACTTGATACAGGATGAATCTCGCAGTACTGGTAGCATCTACTCTGGTTAGGGCCTTTGTTTTAACCCATCTTGTCAGATGGTCAATGGCTACTATGATGTACTTGACTCCTCCTGTGCTCATTGCCAACAGTCCCATCCTGTCGATAGACACTGTGTGCCATGCAAATCCAGGTCAGACTAGTTGGTATCCAGTTTTATTCTTGTGTGGTTTATGCAGTTGGAATTCCACACAACAAGCCAGATGATCCGTGACATCATAATTAATCAATTTGCAAGAATAATACTGGTGAATATGGTCAGTTGTTTTTCTCAGGCCTCTATGCCCAACAACCTTATAAGCAGCTAGAACGATCACTACTCTCTGATGGTTTTTGAGAATAATAGCCATTTCCCATTTATCATTTTAAATATTTGTCCATCCATGGTCTCAGTGTTTTCTATCGCTTTTCAAAGCACCTTGAATTTCTCAAGGCTCATCCTCAATTCTTCCTTTGACCATTCTCTGGAATAGCTCATCCGCCTGCAGATATACCAACTGGACCATTGGTAACCGCGATAAGCCATCCACGTTCTGATGAGAAGCCCATACTCGGTGGACTATCTCATAATCCTAAGCCTGAAGTTAGAGTGCAAATTGGGCCTGTCGTCCTTCAGGTTCCCTCAGATTGTGCAGCCAACACAATGAAGAGTGGTCCATCACCACCTTAAAGTGCGTTCCATGGACATACACCCAAAACTGTTTACAGGCATAAATGACTGCAAAGCATTCAATCTCAGTTATGGTGTAATTCCTCTCTGCAGCAGAGAGTGTCCAGCTCACATATGCCACCGGATGTTTGTCCCCAAGTTCATCTACTTGGCTCAGTATGGTGCTAATCGCTGTCAATGAAGTATCAGTTTGAATGATAAACTCCTGATCAAAATTTGGATATTTCAGATTCAGCGAATTTATCAGATACTGGCGTAACTTATCAAAGGAGTCCTGAGCCTCTTTATTCCAAATAATTTCTTTTTTGGATCCTTTAATAAGTGAAATAGGGGCTCAGCCTTTCAGGAGAAGTCCCAAATAGATTCTTCTATAGTATCCAACCATCCCAAGGAATACTTGATTGTCTTGGACACTCTTTGGCACAGCTATCTTTTCAATAGCTGCTATCTTCTGGGGTTGCGGCTGCAATCCATTTGCATTAATCACAAATTCAAAACATTCAAGCTCCTTCTTGAAGAAGTGGCACTTCCATGGCTTGATCTTCAGGTTAGCCATGGATAGTCTCTTAAATACTTCCTCCAAGTGCTGAAGGTGATCATTAAACGTCATACTGAACACGTTTATATCATCCAGATATACCAAAATTCACAACAACTTCAGGTCGCTTAATACCACGTCCATGGCCCTCTGGAACATAGCGGGCACATTACAAAGACCCTGGGGCATCCTAGTCAGCTGGTATAACCCTTGTGTGGTGATAATCGCACATTTTTCCTGGTCTTCTGCTGGCAAGTCAATCTTCCAGTATCCTGAGATTAGGTCCATCGCGGAGAAATACTTTGCTTCTCCTAATTGGTCTAGCACATCATCAATCCTCGTTAGGGGATATGAATCCTTCTTCATAATTTTATTCAGCCTCCAATAGTCAATCACTACCTGATTTGATCCATCTTTTTTCTTTATGATCAAAATCAGGCTTGCCCAGGGACTTGACGACGAAACTGGAAGCCCATGCTTTACTAGTTTGCTGATCTCATCTTCCACTACCACTTCAGCAGCTTTTGATCTTCAGATTGGTCTCATTCTTATTAGTAATCTTTCTCCAATGTCAACTTTGTGATTTATGCCTTGCACACATCTCAAATCGTGATCATCTTGCACGAATATTTCCTGATATCTCTCAAATAATTTGAGCACCTTCTCCTTCTGCCCTTCCAGCAGATCTGCGAGCTGCTCTCAATCAACTAATAAGTTGATTTTTTTGGCTGCTCCGGCTGGTAATCCCATTTCCTCAAGAGATCCAAAATCATGGAATTGTCTCTATTCTGCCATCATGATTAAATGAATTAATTCAATGATTTGTTTTTTCTTAATCTTCATCATTTTTCGCTTAAATTCGCCAAGAGAACTTGTATTTCTCCATGACCTGGCATAATTATCCCAGGAGCCACCCAAGGCTCCACTCTGGACTTCTTCCAGGGGCTTCCAACTTCTCCAAACAACAACTCCAGAATCTCTAGAGTCAACCCTGTGTCAAATATTATCTATGATCCAGCCAGTATGGTTTCTTCCTTTTTGATCTGAAAAGGAATTCCCCAGTTCTCTAGGATTTCGGCCAGCATCTCCTGTCACTTCCTACCAACTAATTGGTACTGAATTGGTATAATGCCATCATTGTATATCAAGTTGATGAAGTTATTTCTCCAGTTCAATGGAACTTCACCATTATTTTGATATACTAATGGTAACATCTGACCTAATATGGTCAATGTATTATCCTTAAAGTTACATTTAACTCTGTATTTCCGCAGAAACTCCGTTCCAATAAGGATATCATAGTTTTTTATTCGCCAAAACTATTGCTGGTGCAGATACCACCAATAATCTGAATCGTAGTGGCAGCACAATATATGCTCCACAGGAAATGGTGGTGTTTGGCCCAGCCGTTCCATATTCCTTCTTGTGTTCCAAGTCCAGAGAGATCTTCATCTTCTTCACCAGCTTGGTTTACACAATGTTGATGGGCGCTCCGCTGTTGACTATCGCCTGTACCCTTACTCGATTCACCTGAATATCTATATATGTACACTCAGAGTATTGTAATAGGGTATTTAATGAGTGAATTGTGGAGTTATTAGCTGAATCTAGGGTATTAATTATCTGCGCCAATAATTCAAGAAATGATTCCTTAATCATGCCAAGGGGAATTGACAGGTTGGCCTCATCTAACCAAATATTGGTTAACTCATCAGGATTTTTGGCAGTCTTAAATCTTCTCCACTAGTTGTTGGGCGTATGGCCAGGCAACCTCCTGAACTATCTCAGGGCTGATCTTCTTTGCCCCAGCTCTGGTCATGGCATTTGTGTCCATGCTGACCACTTGATATATTGGATCCTGCTCGTCATCCATGAACAAATCGCTAATATCTATTTCTTTGTTTATAACATTGGGAGGAACAGGCTTCTCCGCCATCATAGACTGTTCCTTGTCTAGACAGCAGGAACTTTTCCCAAATCCTTTGTGGCTGCTATTTCCTTAGCCTGGACCATATTAACTTGATCCTTCAGCTTTTTGCAGTATGCAGCGAAATGCCCTTTCCCACCACACTGAAAGCAGACCTTTTCCTTCTTGTTTAACCGATTGTAATCCTTGGGCTTATTCCCCAGCACAGTTCAGTTATAAGTCTTCTCTACTCCTTCGCCTCCCTTTGTGGGATTTGAACTTCAGACCAGATTTGACTTGAAGCTTTTATTAGGAGCATCAAACGTTGCTCCCAAAATCTTCAAATTGTCTACCATTTGTGAGGTAGTTATCTTGGTCGCGAATACAGTAGACATCATTCAATGCAAATTGCAATAGGGCCGAAGAGCCACTTGCAAAGCGATTCTTACATCAAAGTCATCTAACACCTTCGCTCCAGCCAGGATCTGTGATTTCTGGTAGAATCAATCTGCGAAGCTTTCAAGAGACTCATCTTTACAGAATTGAATTCCCATAAAGTCTTGCTTGTGTTTTGACATGCAGGTTGGACTGCCAAATTCCTTCATTATTGCTGCCTTAGCCTCAGCATAAGACCAGCTGTCCCCTTCCAGGTGGGGTAACACCAGATTCTGGAAATCTGTGTTTAAGCAGTTCATGACCATCAGCGCCTTCTGACGATCCCCATATCCATTCATGGTCATGTCAAATAGTTGGAAAAACGCTGGGGCGTTATCCTGATGGAATGTAGGCAACTAAGGGGTTGCCCTAAATTCCTCTGAATCAGTTTGGGCCGACTCTCTCAGTTCAGCTATTCAGTTTTATGGAGTGTCATTGGGCATCATCTCCAAAATAGCATTGAATGCGGGCAGCATATTTCTTGGGGTATTCATTTTCCCAAGTATCATTCAAAGACTTCCTTCTTTGACATCATTGGCCGCTTCAGACTCACTTGCACTTCTGTGTGCGATCAATTTCTCTACTTCTTTTAATAACTTCTCAAGGTCCACACCAAATTTTCTCAAACAAATGCGATCCGCTTCATCTTCCATTTTCAGAAATAGGATCTCTTGAACAAGGTCTCCTTCTTTCTTCTTTAACGGGTTTACTTTGCCAAGTAACTCATTCCCAAAGTTGGCTACGTTGTCAACTTTTTCCTCCACCTTGGTTACTCATTCCTCCAAGGCTGCAAACTCCCAGTGGTCTGCAGAGTTTAAATTGTTCTAGTTCACTGAGGCAATCTCAGTCCACAACCTATAAATTCCTTCTTTGTACGACATTCTGGATAAATTCTTCTACTCAACTACCCCTGTAGTGAGCACCAACTTGTAAATATTTTACTCTTAGGAGTTGATTATTGGAGGTCAACCCTAGTAATCTTTCTACTGCAAAGGTTCAGTTTCCTTGTGCACCTCGCGTTGTAAGAATATATATATAATCTAATAATAGTATGATGACTATTATCCGTAGTCAAGCTAGAATTATCTTCAGGCCCAACGCTTCAGCCAGTATTTCTGATAATACTAAAATATCACACTCTTAGGTATTTATTCCCTCTATCCTTACCACTCGATCTTTGTTAAGATCCTCTGATGACAGTCCCTTTGGCCCAACACACAGTCAGCAGCAATCCCTTAGCTGTGGTTCCCTTCATCTCTAGATCCCCACTCAGATCTCTATTCTTCTCTGAGAGTCTGCCAATTATTGCCTTCTGCAATAATATCCCTGAGATGGAATCTTCACGCTAGATGCTGATAGTCCAACTATTACCAAATCTACAGTCAAACTAATAATGTTCATTATTAGTTTTTTCCTGACCGTAAACTTGTGTCAATCATTGAGTAATTTTCAGTGTACTACTGTTTTCTACTTGAGTTTCTTGAGTGTTTTACCACTTGAGTGTTTTCGAGTGTTTTACTACTTTTTATTATAGTGAATTCTAGGGAATTTATAGGGGATTCGGCTGTCTAACCCTCAGTTGACTCCTCTTCAATGAAATGGCAGCCGTTGCCATTGAATCACCCTTCCTCGTCTTGGCAGCAATAGTCTTCCCCACCCTGACTAGGATTCTGATGTTAGACATCCTCGAGACCTCAAATGGAGAGATTCAAAAATGTATCACTAACGTTTTCCTCTTGATCCAAGTGAATCATCCATAATTGGCTAGCAACCAATCGATTAGCTAGTTGCAGGTGGCATCACTCGCTTCACAACTCATTAAACATTCCCAATCAGTTGGTGATGAAACCTGACCGATCCCAATTGGCCCACCTGATAGTTAATTATCATCAGATGCCCTTATATCGTCAGCCACTCCGCCCAATGAAATATTAGGTATTCATCCAGATCAATCCCCTACGGATACAACCAGATAAATATCCTAAAATCCCCCAAATGTAGTTCCTCCAAAATTTGGGTCAACCAATTTCCAATTCACTTCGCCTTAGGGAATTTTTCCCCTAGCAATACCAGGTAATCTAGCAGGCTGGGAATATGGGCGAAAATCCCAACACTTGGGATCAGGAAGATCAGGGCAGCGTGCCATCATCTAAGTAATGACAGAATAATACAACTTCAAGTAGGATTACCAAGGAGTTATATCTTAATTAATGTCACCATCTGGTCTGTTGTCTTCATACAATAGACTTTGAAACTCTGTCTTACCGCATAAGAAGAACCAGTCATCCTCAATAGACCAAAAATTCAACACTGTCATTATTAGACCAATGTAAATTATAGCATTTGCGTTTTACATGACTTGACAGAGAGCTTACCTTCCAGAGCTCAGAGTAATTTTTGATATGAACTGTTGGACCTTTAAGTCATGCATCATTAAATTTTTCAGACAAAAATTTTTTGTTTTTGAGTGCATGCGTTGTGATTTTTGCCCATATTCCCAGCAAGCTAGATTACCTGGTGTCACTAGGGGAAAAATCCCTAAAGTGAAGTGAATCAGATATTGGTTGGCCCAAATTTTAAAGGAACTAGGTTTGGGGGATTTTGGGATATTCGCCTGTTCATATCAATCAGGGCTTTATTCGGATGAATACCTGATATCTCATTGGGCGGAGTGGCTGACAAAATAGGGGCATCTGATAGTGATTAACTATCAGGTGTACCAATTGGGATTGGTCAGGTTTCATCACCAACTGTTTGGGAATGAATGGTGAGTTGCAAGGCGAGTAATGCTGCCTGCAACTAGCAAATTGATTGGTTGGTAAAGTGACTTGCCATAATGGGTAATAAGTCCCATTACCTAAGCAAGTCGCTAGCCAATTATGGTTGGTTTGCTTGGATCGAGAGGAAAACATTAGGGACACGTTTTCAGACTCTTTCCATTTTAGGTCTCAAGGATGTCCGTCAATGGAATCCTAGTCAGGATGGGGAAGACCATCGCTGCTGAGACGATGATGGGTGATTTAACAGCAACGGCTGCTGTTTCATTGAAGAGGTGTCAACCAAGGGTTAGAGGGCCAAATTTCCTATAAAATTCCTTAAGATTCACTATAATAAAAAACAACTATTACTACAAACCCGATTACTACTAAGTTTAACATACATCAAAACGTTATTAGTTTTATTGTAGATTCAGTTATAGTTGGACTATCAGCATCCAGAGTGAAGTTCCATCTCAAGGATATTATTGCAGAAGACAATAATTGGAAGACTCTCAGCGAGAAGAGTAGAGTTAAAGCAGGGATCTAGAGATGAAGGGAACCTCAAATCAGGGATATCTGCTGACTGTGTGTTGGGCCAAAGGAGACTGTCATCAGAGGATCTTGATAAAGATTGAGTGAACATAATAGAGGGAACGAATCCCTATGAATATGACTTGTAAAGTATTTAATCAGAAATACTGGCTGAAGCGTTGGGCCTGATAATAGTTCTAACTTAACCATGGATAATAGTCTTCATATTATTATCAGATAATATATTCTTTATAACGCGAGGTTCAAAATGTAACTGAACCTGTGCAGTAAAAAAATCACTAGGGTCGTTTGCCAATAAGAACAAACTAATAAATTTTTACAAGTTGGTGCTCACTACAGGGGTAGTTGAGTAGAAGAATCTCCTATAATGTCACACAAAGAAGATGTATCCAATTTTAGAAATATATTACTGAAGGAAGTAACAAAGATAGAACGTGAAGAGGTTCACGTTCAGTGGCGTTCACCCAGATCAGCAGTGGCGCTCCAAGTGAAGCAAAATGAAGATACTCAAGTTCAGGGAAAAGGACTTGTAGCCTAGGTATGGAACTAAATAGTGATGCAAGGAAACCAGTTCCACCAGACATCTACTGGAAATGAAGAGTTTCAGCAGGGCCAACTTGGGTTGGAATTGGACCCACTGTAAATAGTCCCAAGGAACAGCAGGATCAATTCAGGTTGAAATTGGATCCGCTTTAAATAGTCTTGAGGAGAGGGTTTTTAGATGAGGCATAAAATGAAATAAGAAGCAATTAATCCGGAGAATTGGATTGCCATACCAATGAAGAGATGAAGTCAAAATATGAAATTATTGTTCCAAGATAGTGGAGACTTAATAACACTCAATCACTGGTCAGAGTTGCTGGAGACGAGTTCATCAAATCAGGAGAAATTGGATGAAGCAAACGAGGCCAGAACGACCTGTGTAATTAAGGATAGCCATGAAGGCTGAAAATTGTTTTAGGAGAAAAATGAGCTGGACAATTGGACGAAACTGTTTGCTGATGACATACAAAGATCTGAAAGCATCAGTTGCCAAATAAGAGATGAAATTAGGGCCTATTGGACAAATTTCCAGTCAGGATTAAAGGCCTAATTCCGGAGAACTTCCCAAATTTGGCTAGTATGCCCTATACATGAGAAGACAGCACTGCTGGTTGTATAGGGAGAAATGTTAATACTAATTGGTAGTATTGAACTTTAAGAAAATAATTGCAATGTTCCCAGTGGACCTCTGAACTATTAAATGCTTATGTCCTATGATTTTGGTTAAGTCCCAGAAGGGGACCACTGAACCAAATGGTTGGTTAAATCTTAAGAATATAAGATTTTGAACCATGAAACTGTTAGGTTAAAGTACTCAGGTCCCAGTTAGGATGAAGGGGAAAGAAAGGCCTCTGAGCCTTTTTTGTAGGTTGCAAGTCCCATTGCAAAAGAAAAATACAAAAAATATATAAAATATTATAAATGTCAATTTTTTGGTCTATAAGTTCAGACCTAAGAAGCGACAAAAAATCCTAACAGCTGATTGGAGGAATTTCCACCCTCAATGAGATGAAATTATTGGCTGAGGGTAGCTAAAAGTATCAAATATTGGTTGATTAGGCGCAACTCGCTGATCTGTTAGAAGGCCAGCAAGAGGAGATGCTCAAAGTATTGAAAAGTATCAGAGAAAATTCGACTAAAAACGACCAGGAAATTGGGATACACATGAAGTGAATTGCAAGGTCAATAATGAGAAAATCTGCCGATCAGGCCTAATTGAGATGATTCTACGATTTAGGGTCTCTCAACGAAATAGGATTACCAGCTGGGGTGGCCAAAAGCATCAATCTATTGGTTGATCGTGAGAAGCTCGCAGATCTGACAGAAGGATAGAAGGAGGAGGTGCTCAAATTATTTGAGAGATATTGGGAAGTGTTTGCTCAGGACGACCACAATTTGGGATGTGCATGAGATGTAATTCACAAGGTCAACACCGGGGAAAATTTACATAGTAAGGATGAGACTGATCTGAAGATCAAAAGCCACAGAAGCAGTAGTGGAAGATGAGATCAGTAAACTAGTGAAGCATGGGCTTCTAGTTCTGTCATCAAGTCCCTGGGAAAGTCCAATTCTGATCGTAAAGAAAAAGATGGATCAAATTAGGTAGTGATTGACTATTGGAGGCTGAACAAAATTACAAGGAAGGATTTGTATCCCCTACCAAGGATTGACGATGCGCTGGATCAATTAGGAGAAGCGAAGTATTTCTTTGCAATGGACCTAATATTGAGATACTGGCAGATTGACTTGCCAGAAGAAGACCAAGAAAAATGTGCGATTATCACTGCACAGGGTTATACCAGCTGACAAGTATGCCCCAAGGTCTTTGCAATGTGGCCGCAACATTTCAGAGGGTCATGGATGCAATATTGAGTGACCTGAAGTTGTCATGTGTCCTGGTATATCTGGATGATATTAATGTGTTTGGTAGAACGTTTAAAGATCACCTCCATCACTTGGAAGAAGTTTTAAGAGACTGTCCGTGGCTAACCTGAAGATAAAGCCAAGGAAGTGCCACTTCTTCAAGAAGGAGCTTGAATGTTTTGAATTTGTGATTAATGCAAATGGATTGAAGCTGCAAACCCAGAAGATAGAAGCTATTGAAAAGATGGCTGTGCCAAAAATGTCCAAGACATCCAAGTATTCCTTGGGATGGTCGGATACTATAGAAGATTTATTTGGGACTTCACCTGAATAGCTGAGCCCCTATTTCATTTATTAGAGGATCCAAAAAAACGATTCATATGGAATGAAGAGGCTCAGGACTCCTTTGATGAGTTACGCCAGTATCTGTTAAATTTGCCGATTCTGAAATATTCAAATTTTGATCAGGAGTTTATCATTTAAACTGATGCTTTGTTGATGGCAATTGGCGCCATACTGAGCTAAGTAGATGAACTTGGGGACAAACATCCGGTGGCATATGTGAGCTGGACACTCTCAGCTGCTGAGAGAAACTACACCGTGACTGAGCATGAATGCCTTGCGGTCATTTATGCCTGTAAACAGTTTTGGGTGTATGTCCATGGAACGCACTTTAAGGTGGTGATGGACCACTCTTCATTGTGTTGGCTGCACAATCTGAGGGAACCTGAAGAATGACTGGCCCAATGTGCACTCAAACTTCAGGCTTATGATTATGAGATAGTCTACCAAGTGGGGGCCTCTCACCAAAATGCGGATGGCTTATTGCGGCTACCAATGGTCCAGTTGGTATACCCACAGGTGGATGAGCTATTCCAGAGAATGGTCAAAGGAAGAATTGAGGATGAGCCTCAAGAAATCCAAGGTGCACTTTGAAAAGTGATGGAAAACACTGAGACCATGGATGGACAAATATTTAAAATGATAAATGGAAACAGCTATTATTCCCAAAACTGTCGGAAAGAGTAGCAATAGTTCAAGCTGCTCATAAGGTTGTCAGGCATGGAGGCCTGAGAAAAACAACTGATAATATTTGCCAATATTATTACTGGAAATCAATTTACTACAATGTCGTGGATCATCTGGCATGTTGCGTGGAATGCCAACTGCATAAACCACACAAGAATACAACTGGATACTGACTGGTCCAGCCTGGATTTTCATGGCACATGGTGTCCATTGACGTGATGGAACCACTGGCGATGAGAACAGGAGGAGTTAAGTACATCATAGTAGCCATTGACCATCTGATGAGATGGGTTGAAAAAAAAAAGCCTTAACCAGATTTGATGCTACCAGTACTGCGAGATTCATCCTGGATCAAGTAGTATACCAACTTGGGTGTCCACAAGTCCTACTGAGTGACAATGGGACCAACTTCACATCTCACATGATCCTGAGGCTAAACGAAATAATGGAGATCTAGGGAGACATGTCAGTAACATACCGGCTGGAGAAAAACAGACTGGTAAAATGGGTCAATGGGACGCTGGCCGTGACGCTGAGGAAGCTAGTCACAGGGAGAACTTCTGCATGGGGAATGTACCTGAGTTTGGTGACATTCGCCTACAACATTAGTCATCATATGGCGATAGGAAAGATGCCGTTTGAACTACTATATGAAAGGAAAGCCGCGTTGCCACTGATATTATATTTGGTAGTAGAACCTACGGTGGGGATGAGTCCAAACAATACCTAAGCTGACTGACGAGTATCCTAATCGATATGTAATTGCAAGAATTTGAAACAACCTTAAAGAAAAGGATATGAGCTAATTTTATGGATGATATAAAATGACCACCATTGGAAGAATATCAAATATGAGAAAGAGTTGCCTATTGAGATATGCATGGTTTTGGACAAAGAAACAAGTTGAATGCATTATGGTTGGGTCCATTTGAAGTAATTTCCAAGATGGTGACTGATACTTACTCCATCAAGAATCTCTTGGATGGAAGAGTAGTAAATTGATTCTATGCTAATTATCTAAAGCGTTGGATCAAAGAAAAAAATAAAAGAGTTCCCAAAGGACCAATGAACCATTAAGTTGGTCATGTCCTAATAATTAGGTCAAGTCCGAAAAAAGGACCTCTGAACCAATCTAGATGGTTAAGTCTGTAAAAAGGACCTCTGAACCATAGAAAACTGGTAGTTTAAGTGCCCAGGATCCAGTTTGGGGGAAAAGATGGACTTCTGAACCAAAACAAGGTCAGGTCCCATAGAAAGAAAAATAAAAAATTGATAAAAGATATTGGGAAAAAAGGAAATTTTTAAATGCATTGAAAAAAAGCCAATATATTTTTATAATTTTTAATTTTATTGGTTGTCCTCAGTATGGATGATTCCACCTATGTCGCCTCTTGGGGGAGGAAGGATGGATCACGGTAGGAAGAAATAGCCCATCAAAATCTATATGTGATTGGACACTTGCAAGGGCGAGACCTACGCAATACCACATTTGTTGAGCGGACGCCAAGCCCTGAGAAAACATGACTAGGGGAAAGGAATTTGATATGTCAGAAGAAGCCAATTGTGAAACCCCAGAGCGGGGAGGGAAACAGCAATATAGGAATAGGAAATTGGCGAATAACCCTGATTAATCCTGATAAGGCACTGGCGCCAGAAGATTTGTCTTAAGCGCCTGCTGATGGGCTTCATCAAGAACACCAGACATGTGGGCTGGCAGCGAAGAAAGGAATACTCAATGAGAGTTGTTGAATCATGCCCCCGGATTAATGTTATCAATGCAAGATAGCAATGAGAAGCTCTGGAGAAGAGGTAGATGTGTAAAAAAAGGATTGCATTTTGCAAATGAATATGGGCTTCACAGAAGCTAAAGCTGAATGATGGATGGAAGCCAGGCGAGGCTGGAAGCTTCATCAACCAACTTCGAAGAACTTGGTCAGCAAAGCTGAGAGCATAAGTGGCAGTATCCCGATCCCAAGGTTGTCCAGATCAGAGGGATTCAGCACTAATGTCAACGCCTTGGTAGCTTGGGCCCAAAGTTCAGTGTAGGGGAGCTCAAAATGTATGCTGTTCCTGATTGAAAGCTTAGAAACCAGCACAGCGGGTTTGTAGAATTGACTGAGTTGGAAGAGGAATTCAGTGAGCAAGTCTGACCTGGCCAAGAACAAACGATCTAAATTGACCGACATGACCTCAGGAGCATTGATGATGATGTTTGGAGCATCAGTTAAAGGAGCCAAATCCAGGAGGGTTTCAAAGTCCAACTCAGGGATTGACTGCATGGGAAGAGTCAGCCAAGAGTTTGAAATGATGGCAAGCCTGGTTTTGGAGGGATTGGTTACTGTTTCCAGTAATTTGATGGAAGGACTAGCTGCTTGCGCCAGAATAGGCGTATGAGTCCTGGAGGGACCATAGAAGAGTTTCCATCAAGCATCCTGACTCATCTGCTGGAAGAGGTGGAGGTCCATATCAGACAAACTGTTAAGAAGTTGCTGGTAGCAGGATTCTGAAAATGACATATGAGCAGGACTAGAAGGGGGATGTCAGACTTATATAGAAGTTGATATTATGCACTCTATAATCCAATAGGCTCTAATTTTGGGAAATTAATTTCAAAGTCTAATAAAATAAGCTTTCTGAGGGGAGAATTAAGAATGACTTACAGCCAAGAGGTTATGAGCAAAGTAATGAGGCGAATAGAAATAAGTATTCTTGATCAAGCTGTGAAACAAACATCGATGGTAAGAGTCTCCTGTCTAGGATGAGGAGAGAATCAGGAATTCAAGGATGCCAGACTAAGAATCCTGAATATGACAGTGGGTCATATACCCTGATGGGGGAAAACCGGATCCCAGGAATAATTTCATCATGAGTAAATTGATCAACCTGGCATGACAAGAGGTCATGAGGACCACGCTCTGAGTAGGCGGTAGCAAGGAGGAAGAGGAGGAATGACATATGCCAAAGGTCATCCTGAGCAGCGTTGAGCATTGACAAGTGTACTCCACTTGAACTAATGAAGTATTCGACCAGGTGTCCAAAAAGGTGTTCCCATGCCCCAGTCCTTTTTTCACTGTAAATCTAAGTAAGAGGGGGATGTTTTGGATTTTTGCCCATATTCCCAGCCCGCTAGATTACCTGGTGTCACTAGGGGAATAATCCATAAAGTGAAGTGAATCAGATATTGGTAGCCCAAATTTTAAAGGAACTAGGTTTGGGGGATTTTGGGATATTCGCCTGGTCGTATCAATCAGGGCTTTATTCGGATGAATACCTGATATCTCATTGGGCGGAGTGGCTGACAAAATAGGGGCATCTGATAGTGATTAACTATCAGGTGTACCAATTGGGATTGGTCAGGTTTCATCACCAACTGTTTGGGAATGAATGGTGAGTTGCAAGGCGAGTAATGCTGCCTGCAACTAGCAAATTGATTGGGTGGTAAAGTGACCTGCCATAATTGGTAATAAGTCCCATTACCTAAGCAGGTCGCTAGCCAATTATGGTTGGTTTGCTTAGATCGAGAGGAAAACATTAGAGACACGTTTTCCGACTCTTTCCATTTGAGGTCTTAAGGATGTCCAATGACAGAATCCTAGCCAGGACAGGGAAGACCATCGCTGCTGAGACAAGGAAGGGTGATTCAACAGCAACGGCTTTTTCATTGAAGAGGTGTCAACTGAGGGTTAGAGGACTAAATCACCTATAAATTCCTTAGGATTCACTATAATAAAAAAACAACTATTACTACAAACATGATTACTACCAAGATTAAAATAAATTAAAACATTATTAGTTTTATTAAAGATTTGGTTATAGTTAGACTATCAGCATCCAGTGTGAAGTTCCATCTCAAGGATATTATTGCAGAAGGCAATGATTGGAAGACTCTCAGAGAGAAGAGTAGAAATCTGAGTGGGGACCTAGAGATGGAGGGAACCACAGATCAGGGATAGCTGCCAACTGCGTGTTGGGTCAAAGGAGACTGTCATCAGAGGATCTTGACAAAGATCAAGTGGACAGTAATAGAGGGAACAAATCCCTATGAACACGACTTGTAAAGTATATAATCAGAAATACTGGCTGAAGCGTTGGGCCTGATAATAGTTCTAACTCAACTATTGATAATAGTCTCCATACTATTATCAGATAATATATTCTTTACAACTCGAGGTGCATGAGGAAACTGACCTGTGCAGTAAAAAAATCACAGGGTTGTTTGCCAATAACAAATAGTAAATTTTTACAGCATGTAACTCACTGGCTCCTGTCATGACTTAAAGATGACATCATAATAGGGACAAATACTAAGGCAAATCCATGTCAGGAGGCCAAGAAGATGAAGTTGGAAGGCCTCCCTGACCTCAAACAAACCTTGGATCAACACTGGGTGAAGGCAAGGTATTCCCAGGTTGGTCCTAGGGATGTAAGAGAAGTTTGTCCCTGTATAACAGCAGGTGTGTTAGTATGAACCAGCTTTGAAAAAAATTATGGTTCACTTCAGTTTCTTGGTGAACGGGGTCTTGAAACTTGATCATTTTTAAAATTCCCAGCTCAGGTCAGCCTTGCCTACAATCAATAACACCAAGTTTGGTTGATTACCAAGTATAGTTTACTGACTGATGAAAGCGTTAATTTATTGATGTACCTCTGCTTAGCACCACTACCATTAATTAATTGTTCCCCAAAATTCCCTTAGAATTGTTTTCTCAAGACCAATCTCTCTCATTGGTCAACTTTCCTAATAGTAAAAATCCTTCGCTAGTATACTTTTTAAATAAGATATCTTGGACAAACCTGCGCGTGGCCTCTTTGAGAGAATCTCATATAACATTAGAAATTTAATTTTCACAACAGTAAATCTCTCCTCTCATGAACCGTTAGCCGCCTAGGTTCCCTCCACCCTGTGCCTCCTATACACTCCCACTCAGAGCACCATTTGGGTATGAACCCCTCTTTGGGGTTCACTCCCACCTTGTTTTTTTTAATTTATTGCGGTGAAGGCTGACCAGGGTATGGACACTTCCTTTAAGACACCATAGAAAACGAAACACATGTAAGAGGAGGGCACCCCAGAGAAGCTAATGCTGTATCCTGTTGCCAGCGGGAATGCCAATACTGGGAGGGGGTCACATGTATAGGGGTAGGCACCACTATTGAGCACGAGTGTAGGAAGGGGTCTGAATTGATGAACCAAACTGGGAACCAGTATGAGACTAACTGGCGGCGACGTGGAGTGAGGTATCCAAACATCCACGCTTGAAAGTGGTCCACTAAGTGTGACCCAAACTGGCGGACAGCTTCTTAGAGGGTGGGGGTGGAGCCTGCGATGGCATCCAAGACAATCGTGTGGATAGTCCACATGGCTATTGCAACCACCAGAGCATGGAGGGAGGGTGGAAGAGGGGAGGCCATTGATAAAGCAAACATATCTCTTGACAGGCTGAAGGGATGTGTTTGATCCTGGCCAAGCAGACGTTATACCTCACGCCATATCACTTAAGATGGAGGGCACTTTTTCAGGCGGTGAAACAGCATTCTGTACTGGCCACACATGACACAGGATGAGTGCAAAGCGTTAGAGTGTTTGGCAGTATGGTACACCCATCTCAAACAGCGCCAAACATGGGAGCGTGTCAGGGTAAATCATGACAGTAGTGGAATTCCTGAGATTATAGATATTGTCAGTCAGATCAATATGATATGTGATGAAGTTATATTGAGTAATTGCATATCAAATTAATGATTGTAGTGAAAATATTCGATTGATCGGTTAATTACTTCATTTTCAATAGTATTCAGTCATTTAATCGCACCAAAACGAATTTATGATGAGACTGAGACGATTCCCACTGCCTTTTAAAATCACATGCAAGTTGCAATCCCATAAGCCCCAGAGAATAATAGTGCACTGTTTAAAATCAATTAAGCTTAGGTAAGTCCAGGAAGTTGGATGGTATATAAAACCAATGCATTCATTTGGTTAATCTTTGCGGTCAATAAAATTTTTCTTATAATGCAAACACTATTAAGTTTATTTACTAAAGTGTTATCATTACCGATCTACCACCCCAGCCTACAAGAAACTCCCTTCCAACTTTCTCCTATTAAAAGTCATGTCTTTAAGCAACTCCCATACCAGCTTACCCACCATTCCTTATACCTGGACACCTCTAATGTCCTTGTCATACTGGGCTAAACCACTTGGTTATGCTAACTCATGGTTAGCTACCCCCAACCAGGTCAGTAGTACACCAGTACCTTACAGAGCGGATATGAGGCTGCAGAAGAGGGTAATGGGTGTACTTCCAAATGGCTTTCTGGGTATCAGGGGATAGGGGATGTCCATCATGTCCAGGTAGTCCACCCTGGACAAGGTATGGCCTCATGGGTATTACTCCATTCAGAATGGGTAGTCCCTGTATCTCCTGGGTGAACTGAGGAGAGGGGCGCCCCCTCTAGGCTGTGTGCCCACAAATACGAATCCTCCACTAAGCGCTCTGCATGGAGAAGAGGATCCATTTGAAGTGAGGTGTTGTCACATGTGGGCCTGCTGCCGAAGGATGGGAAGCCAGATATTTCAACAGAGAGTGTGGGTGGGACGGGTTAGTGAGGCCCAGTGTGCGGGAGAAGTTAGAGCAGGCCACGCGGGATCAGTGTTGGGCTGAAACTGCAGGGGTGGTAACGGCAGCGGTCCAGGTGCCAGGGATTTTGGCAGCATGGGCCTCAAAGTTGAGTAAGCCCATACCTCCACTATGGCGAGGGCCAAACATGACCTCCAGTCGCACTGGCAGTAGGCGGCCTGACCAAAGCCACCCTTGCAGAAGGGCATACAGTGATTTGAAGAAACTTGGGGAGAAAGTGATGCCGTGGGCCTAAACCAAACTTTGGAGAGGAGCATAGAGTTGGCTAGTACAACCCTGCCGGTAAGGGAAGTATGAAGGGCTCTGAGGGAGGCTATGCGTTTCATCACGTTGTCCAGAATATGGTTTTCCATCACCGTTGAGGCATACCTGTCTGCCTCCAATCACACCCCCAAATGGCGGACTGGGCCAACGGTGGGGCTTGGCACAAAGTGGAGCACAAGCGGAGCAGTGTGGGGTGGGCAGGGTAAGCCAGAGCGTGCGCTAGCTGATGAGGCGGATTGGAAACAAGGCGCCGGGGCCCAGCGGGCTTGACACCAACCAAGGATTTTGGTTGTGGTTTTGGTTTTGGAGGCTTGAGTGCAGCATTACTTACCCTGGAGTAAACCTGGATAAGAGCTTCAAGCGCGCGTGCATTATGATTGTTAGACACCCCAGCCACACAGTCATCAGCAAATGCCAACATTTTGACTTTGGCTTGGCCTTGCACATGGACCCCAGTAAGGCAGGTATTCACGTTTTTAAGAAGTGGGTCAAGGCTGAGGTTATACAAGAGTGGGCTAAGAGGGTCCCCTTGGCGAAGGCCCCTTTGAGGGCGGACTACATCTGTGAGAAAGCCAGGGCCATGCACAGCCATTGTGGCGGATTCCGTTAGCAGCATCACCCAATTGATGAAGCGAGGGGTAAGCGGAATTGATGGAGGCAGGCCCTGAGGTACTCCCAGTTAACTATATCATAGGACTTCTGTTGGTTTAAAAATACAAGTGCACCAGAGGCTGTGGACTGACAGGCGTTGGCTACGGTATGTATGTTGTCCCAAATTGACCTTCAGGGTATGAAATTGAATTGTTCCAGGGAGATGAGAGAAGAGGCAACAATCCCTAGACAGTTAGCCATGATTTTAGTAAAAAGTTTAGTATCAGTGTTGGTGAGAGAAAATTGGGGCGCCAGTTGGCCAAGTCCAACCTATCCCCTTTTTGAACAGGGTAATGGTGTAGGCCTCTTGCCCTCCCAGTAGGAGGCACATTTACAAAAGGCTCTAGTTAAGAGAGGCAAGCAGCAATGGGGATAAATCCCTGAAATACTTCTTATAGAGCTCATAAGGAATGCCATCTGGGCCTGGGCATTTCCTATACGGTGCATCGTGGATGGTGGACCAGAGTTCGTACCAAGTAATCAAATTCATCAATTCCAGGAAATGGGAAATGGTGCGGATGTGTGCGCTATTGAGAAAATTTGCCAATTTGGCTGGCGGAATTGGTTCAGATCAGTATAATTTGGAGTATTAGTTTTGTGTCTCAATCTCCATTTTGGCCAGTTTATCCACTACAGAATTGTCTGTCCTTCGCACCTGAGTGCAGGCCAAGCTCTGGCGTGGTGCAAAAATTTTCAAAATTAAGCAGAGCATGTGTCGCCTGCTGTAATGTGTTTAGCTCTGTATTGAACACAAACCCGATGCTTGTGTTGTCTCTCTAAAGCTTTAAGGTGGGAGGCTACTTCCGCCCACTTGTGACCCCAAGCTGGGCTGTAGCCCGCGGCTGGGACGTTGGACTCCAGGTGGGCCAACTCTGCCAGAGCGCGCGAAATGACCGCCAAGGTGGATCATGAGCGGTGGGAGGAAAGGTGGTGAGCTGGGAAGATTGTGTTCACATTTTGAAGGCAGACCAAGTGGGTATTAGAACAGCACAAAATGGTGCAATAAACTCTGGAGCCACGGTTGTGGATTCCATCCATGAGGAAAATCTTGACAACGCAATTTAAGCCAGGCAATGTTTGCACCAACTTGGAGCCCAAGCTGCTGGGTCAGATAAAAGGAAGGATATCAAAACCATCCTGTGGTCAGAGAAATCAAACTTTGTCATGGTGAAATGGGAAATTTGGGTACAAAATTTCAACGGCGCGAGATTAAGGTTGATGCAGGACATGGGCCTTAAATGGTCATTGTGGATGTGGGGGCATGACATGTTTTCAAGTAGCAGAGCATGATGCAGCAAATTATTGACCAACCCTAGGGTGGCCTTGAGAATGCAGAGTTCTACGTGTCCCTGTGGTGGTGAAGGTGATAAAGGCCAGCGGTCTGTGGATGGGCTCAACCAACAGTTCCTGTCACTAAGACAAAAGGGTCAGGGGATAATGGAAGGGAATAAACTGACAAGAAAAATTCCTGGCATTCTCAATCACAGGTCAGGACATAAATGTTGATGATAGCATGCACTTTGTCATCTCACGAAAAAGTGACTATGAGGCATGGCAATAAAGGAAGGATTCAGATGATAAAAATTCAAAATTATTGTTCATTTAAACTAGCACCCCACAGTGCTCAGACCAGAAGGAGAGGGAAGGGAGGAGCATGGTTTTCCATGTTTCCTCAGAACTGCACGGACAGTGGGTCTCCTGAATGGCCAGGATATTCACGGGAAAACTTTGTTGTAAAAAACTCAGTTTCCTAGCCCAGGATGGCAAGGCCTTGAGTCCAGCGATGTTCAACGTCCCTAAAGTAAAGGCTCCCCCCATTGCACCTTAGGTGTGAGGGAAGGGCACCCAAGCTCTTCAGCCTCTACAATTTCTTTATGGCACTTGATGGCGCCCCCAGGTATGTGATACTACTGTGTAATTGTTGGAATGGGTAGCTTTAGCAGTTGGGTTTGTGTTGGCTTTTGCCTTTACTTTTTTCCCGCTGCGGGATGAGCTTTTGCAGTGTGTGCATATGCGGTGCACCAATGCTTGGAAGTGGATTGTCAGCAGGAAAGTTGGAGACCAATTTGGTTCCAATCAATGCTTGGGCGCATTGGTCAGGTGAAACTGACTTGCCCAGCGAGTGATCAGCTTGGGGGTCCTAATTGGCTTGGGCATCCCAATATGATTGGTTGAGGGATTTATGAGCTGCTTCTGCCACAAAAAGACTTGATGTCCTCCTGGAGCTGGGAGGGCGGGATAGCAGAAGCAGTTTTGGCCGCCTCCTTGGCCACCGCCTTGTGGGCCTGTTTGGCCTTCTTCCGCTCTTGGGGATATTGGCTTTACTAGGATGTAGCATCCTTGCGCTCCCCACGGGAAGGCTGCCTTTGTATTGGCGGTCAGTTCATAATAGGCTTCACCTCCACCCATTGAATTTGAGGGAAACTCTTGATATTTAATGCCCTCCTTGGCAGGGCAGGTGTGGGCTTTGTGGCCAAAAGCGCTACAGAAAGTGCAGATGGGAGGTGCACTGTCCACGGTGACCCTGAAAGGGTGGGTGGCATGCTCCTCAATGTTGACAAAAGTGGTATGGGGGATTTGGGTTAGATCCTTTGCTATCCCCTCGGCTGGGGTTAGAACTGCAATCACTTTGCCTGTGCACAGGTTTGGCATTAGCGTAAAGTGCTGCATTTCAAAGGATTGTATCTCGCCATATATGGCGAACCCAGCCTTCAGGTGTTGTTTGAGTATGGTGCATTTGACCATAGTGGGCAGAAAGTTGAAAGTGACAAAAATTTTGATTTGATTTTGTCCATCAGGTGTGCTTAGTTTTAAGGACCCGCTGACCATCTGGGAGGTCTACTACAACATGCACCGTTGCAGCTTCATCCGCCACTTCCTTAAACTCAAAGCCTAGATCCAGCCAACCGCGTGGCATGGAATGAGGTGCGACGTACACTGCATTCAGGAAATGAGTGTTTACATCCCCACAAAACTTTTCCCAAAGCGTCATCTGCTGAATATCCAGGAATACCCGCACTCCATGTTCCAATGATGAGAGTGGTTGGGAGTGAAGTATATCGATGTACTGGTTGCATTGCACTTGCCAAGCTAAAATTTCTGGGGAAATGGTTACCGCCAGTTTTTTATTAAGTTTATCTATTCCACCAGGTTCACTGGGGAATTTGAAAAATTTGGATGCTGCGGGGCCAACACCTGTGCCCTTGACCTTACTCGCTTAACTGCTCCCTGACATGGGCGTCAACTAATCTCCTTAATGAGATTATCAAACTTTTTAACAGACTTTAATTAAACGTTGTTAAAGTGATTACAATGAGAGAGAATTGTTCACTCACTCCCACCTTGTTGTTAATTCAATTTTTGTTCTTCCCTTTACTGATAACCACCCTCACCCTAGATTATTTCAGCTCCAGATTCTCTGCAGGGCTCTACTTTCTTTATTAATGACTCTTTCCCTGGCGTTGGCCCTGTGCACCCTGCACTACCACGCTGGGAACAGGAGAGTTATAGTCACTCTCCTTACATTAGTCAATTAACCTCTAAACTTTAAGTGCACAAACTTTTTCCTCATGTGACTTTTATGAAGTGCAAACAGTGTTCACCAGCTGGTAGCCATGGCTGCGGTGGGGCTCACCAATGTTTACTCTTTTTCCTAAAGGTTGGAGCATCTCAGCGTTAATCTTGCTACCTCCAACTGGAAAGTACCCACCCTTCTTGCTCGTACCCAGTAGCTACAGACAATTTGTGATCTGAGAGTTGTGATTTCCTGACTTTTCACCAGAATTAATAAAATTGACTCAAATGAATTTGTTTTTATTTGGCGCTAAATTTGGATGGTGCAGATGGTATCCTTAATGGAGAGCCTTGTGGTGATGGCCTTGGATAACGTTGGACAACCTGTTGCCAAAATGGGAATAGGGTCATTTATTACCAAAAATGCGTTTTATATCATCATTTCCATATACACTACCAAGCTATATATAATCCCTTATGGATCAGATATGGGCCCCATTTCAGTATATCAAAGCACCCAGAAAACCCACGCTTGACCACCACAATGATACGCAGAACCCATGAGGTGGAAAAGAATTTATTATTGCAATATAACAACGTTTATGCAGTTGCTGAAGATATAGTGAGATATGTGGCCTCAGTAGTAAGATTAGCCCAATATCCATTTACATTCTTTGATGCAGAAACGTACCCTGAGGGTATGTTTGACCCTGAAGAAGATTTTGTTGATGAAGTGTTGGATTTTTCTGCTATAAATAAAGATCATTCGTGTTATTTTTTGTTAACTGCTACCCTTTCACCCCTTTCAGGTAAAATTAGCACTACTATCTTGGTGGATTTGGGAGCCTCTGAGAACTTTATTGACCAAGACAGGCCGACTACCTTGAGCTTAGTTACTTTCCAGGTGGTATGGTTAGGGGAGGGGCTTATCAAGGTATTCCCACCCTGAAGGTAATAGGGTAGTGAATTATTATAATGGCAAGTATCTTTAAACAGATCGTCTTCAAGCCTTTAAAAACCTTTTGTACCCCATTATTTTGGAAATGGAATGGTGGAGAAAGCTTGACGTCAGTACCAACTTGAGAGACAATACCCTATCCTTATCATTAAAGAATGGTCATATACTAATCGTTCCCTTGTCTGAGGCTAACTTTCAGGGCGATTTGCCCCACTGGCCCAATATCCACACTCTCAGTCTCACTCCATTGTTGAAGCCCTCACCTGAGATACCTTTTTCTTCCGGTTTGGAGGGTATGGAATCTTCGTTTGATGCGGCTTCAGCTAATAAAATACCTGCTCATTCAAAGGTTGATTGCAAGTGAAGCTCACCATTGATATGGTGCGTATATCTTCCTCTATTTACCCCTTGACCGTATGGAAGGAAGCAGAATTATATGTGTGGGTTATGAAGCAGTTAGCCAAAGGCGCGATTTTTCAGCTTACCTCCACAGTATGCTCCTCACTTCTCTTTGTGGGGAAAGCTGATGGAACCTTACGCCCTTTCATAGATTATAGGAACCTAAACAATGTTACTGTACCAGATTTACATCCCGCTCCTTAGGATTCACGGATTGCGTGATATGTGGAGAAGGTGAAAGTCTTATCCAAATTAGATTGCTTAAATGCGTTCAATCAGATCTGGATTAAGAAATTCCACGATTGGCTAACCGCATTGCATACTAGAAAAAGGGATTTTTCAGTTTCAGGTCATGTCCTTTGGGCTTAAGAATGCCTCTGCTATCTTTTAACGCATTTTGATGCAGCTTTGGGGGACCTGCGGGGGTATGTGCAGTTTCCTACATGGATGATATTTTGATATTTTCCCCTGATCATGATTTTCGTGCAGTACAACTTCAGCAAGTGGTGGAACGGTTGAAGGAAGCCAACCTTACGCTGAAGATCAGTAAGTGTGACTTCCTCAAGTCTCAGGTTACTTTTCTGGGCAACGTCGTTTTCGACCAAGGCCTTATGATAACTCCAGACAAGGAGAAGGCTATTTGTGAGTGGCCTACCCCCACCTCTGTCAAGGAATTGAGGAGTTTTTGGGGTCATATAGGTTCCTTAAGAAGTTTACACTGAATTTTTCTGAAGTGGCAGCACCCTTATATAAGGCCAGTGGTGCAAAGGTGCTTCAGTGGTCCCCCATTTTGGAGGATGCTTTCCAAGCAGTGAAGTGCACCCTGTTGTCCAAGCCCAACCTTTGCTATGTTGATCCTAAAAAGGAGTTCATTGTGTCTACTAATGCCTCCAACTTTGGCATCGCGGCCGCCTTATTACAAATATGTGAAGATGGAATAGAGCATCTGGTGGGATATTTTTCTAGGAAGATGTCTCTGCCTGAGTTAAACTATGCTGTTTATGACAAAGAGTTATTAGCAGTGGTGGAGGCGTTGACTTATTGGCATCATCACATGCATGGCTCTTTCTACCCTTAAAAATACGTACAGATCACTGTGCCTTACTGTACTACCGCGCACCTCATGTCTAGACCCCACGGAAAACCTGATGGCATGAGACCTTTTCCCAATATGCTTTTCATATGAGTTTACTAAGGGAAAGGATAATGGGTTGGCGGATGCTTTGAACCAAAACCCTGCTTTAGCTCCTGATCCAAAGGAGATGGAGGTGCATAATACTCAGTTAATGGTTCCCTCAAGTAATATTGTGTCTCAACCTTCCTCTCCCTGGCCCATGGGCCAGCTCTCTCTCCTCTAGAAAATGCAAAGGAATACAGTATGTTATATAATGTTGTTTTTCTTCAGCCGTTGTCAGCTGAATTTACTATGATCCTTGCTAAGAGAGCGCTGAATCAGGAGGATTAACCAGGGGTTATCACTTAAAAGATGAGATGGTGTGGTTTCAGGGGCACCTATGGGTGCCCGATGGACCACTTCTCCTGGAAATCATCCAGGACCATCATGATAGAATCATCATAGGTCATCCTGGAAAGGGGAAGACTCTGGAGATTATTTGACCACATACAATTGAAAGGGCTTACCCGCTCAGGTGGTCAGGTATTGTAAAGAGTGCCTGATCTGCACTCTAATGAAACCAAATCAACAACCACTAATGGGGTTGTTGGTACCAGTTTAAAAGGCTGAAGGGCCTTGGACTTCCTTATCAGTGGATTTCATTGTGGAATTACATGTTTCTGATGGTTATGATGCCATCATGGTAGTGGTGGACCGTTTTATAAAGGTTGCCCACTTTATTACTTGCAGAACCACGTAACCACGGATGTGATGGCTAGGTTCTTCATCACTCATGTGTTTGCGCTTCATGGGGCCCCCAAGAAATTACTAGCGATTGGGGACCCCAGTATATCTTTTTGGGAATAGTTGTGTAAGCTCTTCAGATTCGCCCCTGCCGCTCAAGTGCCTATATTCCCAACTAGATGGGCAGACTGAGCGAGTGAACCAGTGCTTAGAACAGTTTCTGTGGTGTTACATTGCAGCAGATCATTCAGATTGGGTTTCTCACCTTCCTATAGCCCAGTTTAGCTATAACAACAAGTTAAATGGGTTTTATTGGTTGTTACCTTTATTTTGCCAACCATGAGTTTAGCCTCGCCTTTAATATTGAGCCCATCTTTGGATCCAAAGTTGAAGCAATGGAGGACTTTGCTAAGACTATCAAGAAAGTACACCAGGGGTTTTAAACAAGTTTGGAGGCGGTAATGCAAGTATATAAGGAGAACACTAATGGTATGAGACAAGTGGGTCCAGAGTACAAGGAAGTGGACCTCATGATGCTTTATGCTCAAAACATCCTTATCAAGCAGCCATGCAAAAGCTGGGACAAAGAGGATTGGCCCTTACCACATGTTAGAAAGGTGGGCCATGTCTCATACCAGTTAGATCTTCCCTCTACATTTTGGATCTTTTCTGTCTTTCATGAGAGCAAATAGATGTTGTTTAAGGGCCCCCTCACCAGAGACTCCCAAGGTTTATCTCATGGATGGGGCGCCAGAGTGTGAAGTGAAGGAAATAGTAGCCTCCCACAGAGTAAAAAGAAGGCTTGAGTATCTGGTATCCTAGAAAGGGTTTAATGCAGCAGAAAACAGTTGGGTATCAGCATGCAAATGTGAACATTCCCAAGGCCTGATTGACATTTTCCACAAGGTTTTCCCCAGGCCACTGGGCCTCAGTCAAAGCAAACTGTTGCCGCTGTCAGATTTTTAACCAGGTGATATTCCTCACATATTAATGAAATTAGTAAAATAATTAATTGGGGATGATTTCTTATTAGTTAGCTAATTTCAATTTATTATTTAATTATAATACCCCAATTTGTGCTCCCCATTTGGTTGGGTTGAGTTGTCTTGATCTGCAGGATCAAGAAATTATTATGCATCATGCCTGATAGAAAATTGGTGGGTCTCAACACCAGCGACTAAGGCCAAGGATGTTGAGATATATAATAGTATCAACTAAGATGACGAATTACTTAAGTTCAACATCAAAAAATATTGGGAGTTGATCCAGATAGTAATCAGTTAATTTTGACACCAGCGACTTATGCTGAGGATGTCAAACTATTAATAGTAATTGTTTAAGCTTGGCAGGCTTTTATCCCCATATCAACTCCATGTAAAAATGATTGTGGGTTTTTTTGGCAAAAAGTCAATTTTTGGAGGACTGTCAACTTATGCTAAGGATGCCAAACCATTTAAATTAATTAAATAAAGTTGAATATCATTTTGACTTTGTGAGAGTATTGAATGGAATCCCCAACAGTATTTTGGGTTTAATTTGACACTGGCGACTTATGCGAAGATGTCAATATATTTAATTAATTCAGATTATGACAAATCAAGGATTGACGTAATTATGGACATTTGAGGATAACAAGTATCACCAGTGAGAGTGCTGATGAATGCTAAGCAGGGATAATTAGCAGTGAGAGTGCTGAAGAATGCTAGTCAGGGAAAATCGCCAGTGAGAGTGCTGACAATGCTGGCAATGAATGCCAATGATGTTACAGGCAAGAAATGCCTATAAATAGTTTGATCTCCCTCTTAATAAAGATATCTTCTGTCTTCAATCTTTATTAAGTTTTTAGTTAACATTAGTTAGCTTAGCTTGTAGAAGTGGGGCTCAATATCCCCAGTTGTTAGGTGCTGGGTTAAAACACCTGGAGTGGTCAGCGCAACCAACTCTCAACCTTGAACTAGATGGAAACCCCGCGGGAACTTGGGCAACTAGCAGCCACATTGATGAACTGAGAATATTGAAGGGGAGAAACAATGAGGGAGTCAATAGAGGTCACTGAACCACAATTGTTGGACAATTCCCAAAGAGGACCTCTGAGCTATAACGAGTGGTCAAGCCTCAGAAGGAGAAGTTGTTTGGTCTTCTGGGTTGGTGGATTGCCCTGAGAATTTCTAGGGAAAGGTTGCCAATGATTGTGAAAAAGCAAGGGCCAGCATTCTTCATACTGTTTGGTTTGGCACATTAATAGAGTTACCTAGTATTGAGAAAATAAAATTCTCAACAGCCGCTATGAAGTTGGCCCCAGCCATGATAACTTTTCCATGGCACAAGCCCCTGGAGGGGAAGGAGCATCAAAGGAACTAGAGGGCAATGTCATGGCTTGAAGATGAAATTATAATTGAGACCAATGTTAAGGGCAAAGTTGCATGTCAGGAGGCCAATGAGGTGAAGTTGGCAGGCCTCCCTGACCTCAAACATACCTTGGATCAAAGCTGGGTTAAGGAGAGGTATTACCAGGTTGCCCTAAGGATGTAAGAGAAGTTTGGCCCTGTATATCAGCAAGCGAGTTAAACGAACCATCTTTGTAATAAAAAATGACAGTTGCTTTGGTTTCTCAGTGAACATAGTCTCAAACCCATTTGGTTTTCGAAATTTTTAGCTTGGGTCAGCCTTACCTACAATCAATAACCCAAGTTCAGTCAATTATCAAGTATAGTTCACTGCCCAATGGTGTGTGTGCTTATTGATGTATCTTGTCTTAGCACCACATCCATTAATTGATTGTTCCCCTAAATTCCCTTAGAATTGTTTTCTCAAGACCAATCTCTCTCATTAGTTGACTTCCCTCATAATAAAATCCTTCACTAGCACACTTTTTATATATGCTATATTGGACAAACCTGTGCGCGGACTTCTTTGAGGAGGTCTCATGCAACATCAGCAATTTAACTTTAACAACAGTAAATCTCTCCTCTCATGCTCTGTTGGGCCTCCCAGGTTCCCTCCAACCTGTGCCTCCTATACATTCCCACTCAGAGCATCGCTTGGATATATCCCACTTTGGGTTCACTCCCACCTTGTTTTAATTCAATTTTGGTTCTTCCCTTTACTAATAACCACCCTCAACCTAGATTATTACAGCTCTAGCACTCTCTGTGGGGCTCTGCTTCCTTTATTACTAATGACTAGTTCCCTGGCGTTGGCCCTGTGCACCCTGAACTACCACGCTGGGAACAGGAGAACTTTAGACAAACTCCTTACAGCTCCTTTTAATGAGCCACGAATGAATTAGGAAGCAGGACCCCTAGTCAAAGATCAAAGGATGGATAAGGTTCCTAAAAACAATCTTCTAGTGCGTTTGCTACAGGCGCTGTGGATGAACATCTCTTGGAGGACAATTACTAGTCTGCTTCCCCATGCAACTTTCCCTGACCCCAAGACAAGGTTTATTGGGATTCAATGGCCCTCCCAAACTCACTCTCAAAGTTTCCCTTCCTGTTTATGAGCACCAAACATGGTCACTGTTAGATTAAATATACCAATGCAAACCCCAAGAAACAATAATAAGATATATAAGCAATAATCTAACGGCTTTATTATGTTATTTAGGCAGGTTGATAGTAAACGGAACTAAAGACTTTCAGTTCTCAGTCCCTTTCCTTATAGCCCTCTGCTGCAAGAATAGTTCAGATTCCTTTGTCATGCCTGACACTATGTCCTTTATTGATATTCCATAACCAAACTCCCATTGTCCTAGTCCAATTAAATTTCCTGCTGGATGAGCACTACACCCATGACTCAATGCGGTTTTTATTTAATACAACTTAAACCTCAAATTCACCCCTTTCAACACCACCTGGTTTGATCTCAACTTTGACGCAAGTTCTAAAAGTTGTCTTGCCTCAGTCTTGACCCCATCCTGAGTTTAGCCAGAACCAACGTTCCCTCACCTCCTACTTAATTCACACCAGCTTGTCCTGTTTTATCAAAGATTAGGCCATTGTGATGTTGAGGGAAAAACAAAACTGTCACATCACCCTCCATAGACAAGAAGAACTCTCAGGGCCTCCCAGGACAGTGGGAACAATCTCTGGACATCTGCCACGTGGCCTCCTAAACTAAATGACCCACCCACTGTACCAAGAATGACCAATGACCCCGCACAACCTTCATGTTCAGAATCTCCTACACCTCGTACTCCTCAACACCCCATCAGTGGAAACAAAGGAGAGACCTTCTCAGAAAGCTGCCCTAAGAACAGTTTGAGATACAACACGTGCAATACTGGATGAGCCTGCGACCACTCTGGCAACTTCAGCACAAACGCCACCTCATTCACCGCCCTCACTATCTGGTATGGGCCTAACGTCACCAGCCCCAACTTCCAGCTCCTTACAGGTATGGCATAGGTATTAGCACCTACCAAGACCCAATCACCTCTTTTGAAGATGCTCCCCTCCAACTGCTGACTACCTGCCTTCCTCTTCTGAGCTGTGATAGCCACCACCAAATTCTTTCTCAGGAGCCCCAAGTTATCCTGGGTCTCACATGAGAGTTCATCCGATGCTGGGTTCTGATCATGCTCCTGGGAACCATACTCTCTGAGTGCTGACCATGATTTGCGAAAAAGTGGGGTCATACTTATAGATGCGTGCTTGTTGTATTCAAATTGCGCCAACTTCACCCATCTCACCCAATAAGCATGTCGCCCCAAGATGTAGCACCTCAAATATTGCTCTAATATCTGATATACCCTCTCAGTTTGGCCATTTTTTCTGGGGATGGTAAGATGACAAGTGGCAGGCTTTTATCTTTAAGTTTATTAACAGATGCAGCCAGCCCCAAGATGTGAACTGCGGACCCTGGTCCAACACAATTTCTTCCAGCACCCCATGTCAGAAAAAACCTCATTCATAAAAATCTGACTTGTTATCTTTGCAGAAGTAGTTGACCAACAAGGAAAAACTCTGCATACTTCGTCAGGCAATCCACTACATAATTAGGGTGGCAATACCCTGGGACATGGGCAAACCCATGATGAAATCCACACTCACAGAGGCCTAAGCCTGGACAGCATCTGAAGCGTCTTCAGTTTCTTTTCTGGCGCCACATAATGGGACTTTGCTCTTGCACACACCACACATTACTCCATATACTTCCATACTACTGCACCCACTCCCCTCCATGAGTACTGAAAATGAACCCTGTCCAGCGTCTTTTTCCTCGTCTGGATGTCCTGCCAAAGGGTGATCGTAGTTAACTGCCAAAACCTTCAGCTGCAGACTTATCACTGGAACCCAGATCCTTTCCTCATGGCGAATAAGACTTCCCCAGACTGATAACCACATATGTCTCTTGTTCGCCTCCCCTTCTCTCATCTCATCCCATATCCGCCCACCTAAATCGCTCCTCCGCTGCTCAGTCTTAATTATCCCCAACACTCCTTCTCTCCACTCTTGGATCATTTCAAAAAGACTTGATAGCAACATCATATTTTTAAACCTTATCAACTCCTACAAATAGCACCAACCCTGAATCATGACTTAGCAAATCTGACAAGATAATCTCCTTACCTGGCTTATACTCATCTATTAAGTAATACTGAACCAAATCTAATTGCCACAGGGCTGTCTCTGATTCATCAGACGCGGGGAATTTATAATACTTTAAGGCTCAATAATCAGTCTGGATTACAACGAAATGCCTGATGTACAACAAGTGGTGTTTCCACTCCCCCAATGCCGCCACTATTGCTAAACGTTCCTTATTGTAGACCAGGTAATTAGTCTCATTGGGCACTATCTTCAAGCTGAAGTATCAGGAAGGATGCTCCGCCCCATCTTCACCCTCTTGAGATAGCACCTCTCTAAGTGCAAAGTTTGATGCGTCAATCTCCACTACATCCGGCTTGATGGGGTCAGGATGGTCTAGAATTGCTGTCAGCAGACTTGTCTTCACCCACTGGAATGCCCTCTCCTAAGCCTACCCCCAAACAAAGGGTATATCCCCAGTCAACCTTGTCAATGGCATGGCCCACTTAGCCAAATTTTGGGAAAATATCTTCAAAAAGTTCACCACCCTTATAAACTCTGCATCTCAATCCATTGCCTGTGGGCCTTCCACTCCTTCACCGCTCACACCTTATTGGGACACATCGCTATCACCCCTGGAAAATTACATTTCCCAGGAAGGACACAGAGTCCCTAATAAAATAACACTTGGATGGCTTTAAATCCAAGCCCGCCTGAATTACTGTCTCCAGCACATTCCTTACATACTTCACATGACCTTCCTTTGACCTGGAAAATATCAGAATGTCATCCATATAGGAAACGCAACACCTACCCGCCAAGCCCCCAACACACAATCAATCATACGTTGGAAGACTATGGGAGCATTGAGCAAACCAAATGGCATGATATGATATTTAAAATTCCCCAAGTGGCATTTGAATGTGGTATATTGATGATGCTCCAGCCACACGGGAATTTTATTGAAAGTTTCAACCAGAGCAAATTGGTGAACGCCACACACCCCAAAATCATAGGTAGAATCTTTTCACGAGTGGCATCAGATACAGATCAGGCTCTGTCACTGTGTTGAGCTGCCAGAAATCCACATAAGAATGAAGCTCCCAACTCGCCTTTGGCACAAGCAGCACCAAAGAAGCCTCAGGCATTTTGATGGCACAATCAAACTCAGAACTAGTATTTTTGACATAAAGATCAAGAGCCTCCCAAGCCTAAGTATTTAATTGACAAATCAGGCACCCACTTGGAAACTCAGAGCCCTCCTAGTTCCAAAAACCAAATTCAAGTCCCTTATGAGCGAAAAGGGCGCCTCACTCTTGACTTTAAACTCTGACGCAAAATCCTGGTACTCCTCTGGCAAAGCCTCTAATAGTGTGACTGAAGATATTCCTCCATACGCTTCACTGAAGACCCCTGGGGCTAGAACTCCCACTCCCAAATATATAAGCCCCTAGGTGAAAACAGCACTTTCCCCTCCAACATATCAAAATCGCAAATAAAACGGTGCCACCACCTCATCCCTAGAACCATTGGATAAAGCAAATGTGCCACAGCATTAAATTTCTCTTTGAACTTATATGGGCCTTGTATCAACAGAATCCTGGCCTGCACCCACCAGACTGAAGTCCTATTGGTGGCATGTGATAATAACATAAATCCATCCTCCTGTAACAGCATTCCAAATCTTCTTGCCACTTACCATCCACATAATTCTTATCAGCCCCAGTATACACCAGGTCCAGGACCTTCCCGCACTCCTTCTTCCCAAGACCTTCCCACACCTCCACTGGTAAAAACAAATACAAATAAAGCAATGTAGGTAGTTTATTCTGGGACACCGGATTACCAGCTTCTTGTGAAAATAATAAGAAACATTCTTCTTCTGGACCTCAGGAACCTGAATGGGGACTTCAAACGGAATCACCGCCTCTGGAACCTCACCCCCTCCCCAGGTTCACCATTACTCTCCCCTTCCTCATCAACATAACTAAACCCCTTGGAGCGGCTCACCGGCCACAGACCTAGTGTTCTCATTGCATTTTAAACGCGTTAACCCTTTGGGACCGCACCAACTCCCAGTGAACCTAGGCCAAAGCCACCTGCAGCTCCACCTGCAAGGCCAAGATCACCTCTTCCTCCAATGTCACCGTAGGTCTCACCGCCGCCATTGCCAACAACAAATTAGCCAGCAAATTTTGACAGAACATGTGAATAAGATATGACTCTGGCGCCTTTACTGTTTTTGCCAGTGCATGGAGCATCTACCATTTCTCCCCACGGTCCTCCCTCCTTGACCACACTGTAGCAATGCTGACCAGGCTGAATCTTGCACCTCATCTGAACATGCATCCAGTCAATCAAATCCAAACACTCCTCCATTGAGCCTGGCAACCCCGCCTGCTCCTCTAAAAGTTCTTATACCAGTTGAACTGATTCACTGGCAAGGTCACAAAAACTTGGCTCAGCTGTAGGTGAACAAATTCTCAGCTCCTGCCACCTTTGTCAACCACCCCTGGAACTGAACCTGGCCAAACATCTTATTGATCAGCTCCAAGCCCTCTGACACAGCATTTATAAAATCCTTTCTCCGGCCTCCACTGGTCCTAGAACTTCACTACTCTGGGACACAAACTCTAGCACCTGGTATATCTCACAAAGCAAAAATCCTAACAAAACATCACTACCAAAAGTGTCACAGTATGGTGATACTACACAGGAAACACAACTGCTCCTGGCTCCTCTTTTGCTCACCACCACAATGATAAGAAAGTAAATAATTTTCATTTAATGTAATGCACTGGCTCCTTCTAATAAGCCACAAATGAATTAGAAAGAAGGACTCAAGTCAGAGACCAAAGGGTGGATAGGGTCCCAAAACCATTCTTCTAGTGCATGTGCTACAGGAGCTGTGGATGAAAAATCTGTTGGGATTTTTGCCCACATTTCAAAACGTCTAGATTTTCAGTGGTCGCTATAGATAATTCCCTATAGCGAAGTAATATTGGATATCAGTTGACCCCGACTTCAGGTTAACAATGTTCAGGGAATTTATAGGTAATTTGGATGGTTCAAATATGTCAGAGGATTGATCAAGGTAAATGCTTAAGATCTCATCAGGCAGAGTTGCCAACAAAATGGGGGCATCTGATAGTTTTTTGATGATTATTTTCAGGTTTAACAACTGGGATTGATCAGGTATCATCACTGACCAATTGGGAATTTAAGGAACAAGTTGAAAGTTGAGTGATCCGCCTGCTTTAGCAAATAAATCAGTTGGTTTTTGACCTGCTTTAATGGATAACAAGTCCCATTACCTAAGCATGTCGCTTGCCAAATATGGTTGGTTTGCTGGGATCAAGAGGAAAACGTTAGGGACACGTTTTCTGACTCTTTCCATTTTAGGTCTTGAGGATGTCTGACAACACAATCATAAAAAATGATCGGGAAGACCATCGCAGATGAGATGATAAAGCATAATTCAATGGCAATGGCTGCCGTTTCCTCGCTGAGGTGCCAACTGAAGGTTGGGCGCTGAATTCTCTCTATAAATTCCCTGAGAATTTACTGAATAAAATATATACTTTAGCAGAATTCATTAGTTCTATTCATTTCAAGGGAAATCATTGCTTGTGTGCTTTAATTGGAGACTCTTTTAGGATAAAATAGTAAGGATAGAGGATCCAGTGAAGAGAAGATGAGCTAAGGAAGGGATTGCTACTGACTGTATCACTAGAAGAAAGGCCGTAAAGGAGAATATGAGCTTGGATCAAGTTAGGCGAATAATGGAATAAATCCTTACTGAAGACATCTAGAGTATATTGAGGAGGAATACTGGTTAAGCGTTGGACCTAACACTAGTAATCTATTCAATTATAAATAGTTTTTATACTATTATCAATTGCATATATATCTAAAGACAATGCAAGAATTGCACAACATTGAACCTGTGCATTTATCAATTTAGGTGGTTAATATTTTTGAACTAGCAGCAAAGCTACTAAGATTTTTAACAATTGATTCTCACTACAGGGGTTGTAGTTGCTTAAGATACTATGACCAGATGTTTTACAAGGACGAGTTAAGAAAACTCTGAACAGAGTTGGCAACTATCAAAAAGACCGCCTTGAATTCAACATATCATCCAGAATTTGCTGCCTTGGAGGAGAGAGTTACCAAGGTCAAGGAAGATGTTGAAAATGTCACTAGCTTCGGCATTGAGATACTAGAAAAAGTAATTTTAATGAAGAAAAAGGAAGGAGATTTAGTTTGAGAAGTATTATTCTTGAACATAGAATGTGAAGTGGATTGCGTTTGAATATGGGCATTCAGCGCAGATAGAGTGGCTGATTAAACAATTTGAGGAGTTGAATACTCACAAATATGAATGTGAGCCCTATGCGGTGACCAACGCCAAAGAGAGGACCCTGAGAACTCCAGTTGGAGAGATAACTATTATAAGAAATATGTACCCTCTTTCACAGCCATTTCAGAGATGACTCCAAAAATTACTCCTCAAGTTAGTTGAGTAGCCATACCAAGAATGGTGGCTAAAGAAACTTAAGAGGAACTTAAAGCTACACCAAAGTAACCTAATTTCCATTGGGATAACTCCCATGCGTTTTTCTAATTATTTGACATGACAATATTCAGTTCTGGCGATCGTCAAAAGGCAGTGACGGTGATGAATTACTTGAATACCAATTGTCAGAACCTAGTGTTGCCCCATCTAGAGGAGGACAGATGGTCGTACTCCAAGACCAAGGCAGCCATCATGAAAACATTTGGAGTCCCATGCGCATGTCAAAGTGCAAGCAAGAATTTATGAGAATTAAATTTCAGAAGGATGAATCCTTTGCGAGTTTTGCGATCACTTCTACAAAGAAAAGCAGTTTTTGGTTGGAGTGAAAGTGCTGGATAATTTTGATACACAGATCGCGCTGCAAGCAGCCCTTCATCCTTATTGTAATTTACATCAAATGAAGTCTTCTGTGTTCACAATTAGATTACCACCTTACATATGGTGGATTATTTGAAAATATTAGGAGCTACCTTCGATGCTCTGAATAGAGGTTTCAAACCAAATCCAGTACAAAATCAAATCTTACAAATGGTATGAAGGGCGTTAAGGAATCCGCTAATTGAACCATGCTGGGAAATAACACTGAAGATTTCAAGCAGATTGTAAAAGAAAAACGCTAGTTCCAATGCGTAGAAAAAGGACACTTCACTGTGCACTGCAAGAAGTCTAAGGAACAGATCAATGTGGTCCAAGTGAAAGAGTCTAAACCCGCACAGGAGTTGGGAAAAGGGCTCATGGCCTAGATGAGGAACAATTTAGAGCTGCGGAAAAAACCCATTCCCCAATATCATGCAAAACTGAAACTGATATTAGTGATCTGTTTGCCAATGATGATGCGCAGGATCATCTATATCAAGTGGTCAAAACTAGATGTGAATGTAGTAACCAGATTGGAACAAAGTGGATTGACTCCAAAATAATTAAGGAAGTTTCTTGGCCATTTGTGCAACAACTAGCGGACAAGATTTGAGCCACAGAGAATCTGAAAGGAAGGACTAAAGTCAAATTAGATGAGGCTAAACTGTCTATCCCCCTTATCACGATTATGGAATCATTCCCTGATCTATCAGCTCAAGTTATTCACACCCATGATTTAACAAATAGAGCCTCTATACAGTCAGTAAATATGATTTTACAATACTCCATTTGTATGTATATAGATATACTAGTTAATCAAGTACAAATGCAGACGGTAGTTGACAGTGGAGCGCCCATAAACATTGTTTTTACAAAGCTGGTGAAGAAGATGAGGATCTCGCCTGATTTAGAACACATGAAAGAATATGGGACAGCTGGTCTTAGTACCACCTTCTCCTGTGGAGCGTATAGTGCTCTAACACTTTGATTTGGATCCTTAGTGGTATCCGCCTCAGAAATAGTTTTGGCCAACCAAAACTATGATATTCTGATTGAGATGGTGTTTCTATGAAAATATGGAGTTAGTGTAACATTGAGGATATTATGTTGAACATTTTGGGTCAGACATTACCATTATTTATCAGAAAGATGGGGAAGCTTCACTGACTAGTAGAAATAACTTCATTAATCTGATCTCCAATGATGGCATTATCCCAATTTGATATAAATTAGTTGGCCGGAAGAACGAGAAATGCTGACGGAAATCCTGGAAAATTTGGTAATTTCGTTGGGGATTAAGAGTTTCAGAACCATATTGCCAGATCATAGATAATAGTTGACATAGGGTTGACATTGGAGATACTTGAGCTGCTGTATGTAGAGGTCAGAAGCCCCTGAAAGAAGTCCAGGTCAGAGCCTTGGGTGGCTCCTGGAATAATTATGCTGGATCATGGAGAAATTTGAGTTCTCCTGGCGAATTTGGGTAAAAAACTGATGAAGATTGAAAAGAATCAGATCGTCACGTTTGTTTATCTAATCCTGACAGCTGAATTGAGTAAATTCCACAATTTTGGGACCCTCAATGAAATGGGATTACTAGCCAGGGTGACTGAAAGTATCAATTTAATAGTTGATCAAGAGCAACAACTGATCTGACAGACAAACAGCAGAAGGAGGTGCTTGAGCTATTCACCAAGTATTGGGACGTATTCACCCAAGATGACCATGATTTGGGATGCACAAGGAATGTGATCCACAAGGTCAATACCGGGGAAAGTTTGCCAATAAGAATGAGACCACTTCAACGGTTGAAGGTGGCTGAAGCGGTGTGGAGGAAGAAATCAGCAAACTAGTGAATCATGGGCTTCTATTTCCGTCGTTGAGTTCCTGGGCAATCCCATCCTTATCATGAAGAAGGAGGACAGCTCAAATTGGGAGGTTATTGATTATCAGAAGCTGAATAATATTACAAAGAAGGATTTATATCCTAAACCACGAATTGATGATGCACTAGATCAATTGGGAGAAGCGAATTAATTCTCCACAATGGATCTAATATTGAAATATTGGAAAAATCGATTTGCCAAGAGAAGACCAAGAGAATTGCGCGATTATCACTGCGCAGGGGCTTTATCAATTGACAAGGATGCCCCAGGGTCTATGCAATGTGCATGCGACGTTCCAGAGGGCCATGAACGCTACCTTAAATGAACTGAAGTTGACATGCGTCCTGGTGTACCTGGACGATATAAATGTGTTCAGTAGGACATTCACTGACCATTTATACCACTTGGAGGAAGTTTTCAAGCGACTATATGCAGCTACCCTGAAGATCAAGCTGAGGAAGTGCCACAGTTCAAGAAAGAGTTGAAATATCTGGGATCTATAATAAACTCTAGTGGACTGCAGCTGCAAGCCCAGAAAATTGAAGCCATAGAGTGAATGGCTGTACCAAAAAGTGTTCAAGATATCCAAGTGTTCCTTGGAATGGTCAGATACTATAGAAGATTTATTTAAGATTTTGCAAGAATTGCTGAGCCCTCTTCTATTTATTGAAAAATCCAAAAAGGATTTTTTTGGATTGAAGAGGCCCAGAGTTCTTTTGATGAATCACGCCAGTATCTAATAGATTCTTCAAAATTGAAATATCTGAATTTTAATCAAGAACTTATTATACAAACCAATACTCCATTAAACTTGATTAGCGCCATCCTGAGCTAAGTGGATGAACATGGGGATGAACATCCGGTAGCATGTATGAGCTGAACACTCTCAGCAGCTGAGAGGAATTACGCTGTGACTGAGTGTGAATGCCTTGCAGTAATTTATGACTATAAACAGTTTTGGGTTTATATCCACGGAATGCACTTCAAAGTGGTGATGGACCACTCCTCATTGCGTTGGCTACACAATTTAATAGAACTGGAAAGATGATAGGCCCAATGGGAATTAAAGCTACAGGATTACGATTGTGAGATAGTCCACTGAGCTGGAGCTTCTTATCAGAACGGTGATGGCTTATCAAGGTTACCAATGGTCCAAGTGGCATACCAGCAGGTGGACGAGCTATTCCAGAGAATTATTGAAGGAAAAATTGGGAATGAGCCTCAAGCAAATACAAGGTGCACTTCAAAAAATTATGAAAAACACCAAGATCATGGATGGGCAAGTTTTCAAGATGATTGATGGGAAAATATTACTATTCCCAAAGCTGTCAGAACAAGCAGCTATCATTCAAGCCACTCATAAGGTTGTTGAGCATGGAGGCATGATAAAGACAACCACTCATATTCGCCAGTATTACTACTGGGAGTCCATCAACTATGATTTAGTGGATTATCTGGCTTGTTGTATGGAGTGTTAGCTGCACAAGTCACACAAGAATATGATGGATACTGACTGGTCTGCCCTGGATTTTATTGACACACAGTGTCCATCAACATGATAGGACCATTAACTATGAGTACTGGTGGAGTCAAATACATCATAGTTGCAATTGACCATCTGATGAGATAGGTTACGACAAAGACCCTGGTGAAAGTAGAGTCTAAAAGCACTGCAAAATTATCCTCAATCAAGTAGTATAACGACATGGATGGCTGCAGGTCTTGTTGAGTGATAATGGAATGAATTTTACATCTCATGTGATCCCATGATTAACTAAAATAATAGGAATTAAGGAGTTGTATCAGTACCTTACCAGCCAGAGACAAAAGGACTGGTAGAATGGGTCAATGGGACGCTGGCCATGACGCTGAGGAAGCTGGTCACATGGAGAACTTCTGTGTGGGGATAGTACCTTAGTTTGGTGACGTTTGCCTATACATAAGTCATCATATGGTGATGGGAAAACGCAGTTTGAGTTTCTATATGGAAGGAAGGCTGCTTTATCACCAATTTTATATTTGGTGGTAGAACCAACATCGGGGATGAGTGCCAAGCAGTACCTGAACCAATTGTTGAATATCCTGATTATAATGTGATCATAAGCATTTGATACGACCTTAAATTAAAAGGATCAGAGTGAAAAATGATGGTTGATAAGAACTGACCAGCCTTATCAGGTTACCAAATAGTTGAAAGAGTTGCCTATTGCGATATTCATGGTTTTGGGAAAAGAAACAAATTAGATGCGCTGTGTTTGGGTCTGTTTAAGATTATATTAATCTGGCAACAGATGCTTATAACATCAAGAACCTTTTGGATGGAAGGATAGTAAATCAAGTCCATGCTAAATACTTAAAGTGATGTACCTGTCAGGATTTACCCTAATTTGGGTAAAGCCTTGACCTATGGTTTCCCCATTAAGCATAATTGCTTTTTGGGCTATATTTATATCTATATATTATTACTGTATTAATCCACATATGCGCATTGCGCCATTGAGTTCAATCCCTTTTAATCCATTGGGCAATGCTCCAATGTTTCTAGTTAGAATGGATTATACAATCATTTAATTTTATTCCTGATATCACAATTGGGTTGTATGACTTACAACGAAATTAATTCCTTTCTAATTATGCATAATTAGCATTTTGAGAATGCTACAATTTTAACAAAGTTGATATCTCATTTATTATTTTATATCAAATCTAATAATCAATCTTATCAGTTTCTGATAGAAAAAAATTTATCCTTTATTTAATATAAGGATCTCATATACTATAAATATCCCTAAGTATTTTGAATAATAAAGTAACTTTCCTTGCAGTAAATTTACTCTTTGAAGTTTGAAAGGCATATTCATATTTTGATTTCAGGGTGAAATTCAACAATCTTTATTTTCATCCTGGAACAACCTCTGAACCATCGCCAACTGGTTAAGTTCCAATATTAGGGAATTTATTTGGACCTCTGAACCTCTAATAAAGATTAAGTCATATATTTATATATTTTTTTCAGAGCGCAATCCAAGACTGTCCACCACCTTAGTAAGCTTTGAAGGACCTAACTCAATTTATTTTTGGATCAGTGCAAATTCTGACAGTACCAACGAAAAAATAATGAAAAAAATATTCTTAAGGGACCGCTGAACCATTAAGCTGGTGATTTGATGATTTGGGTTAATCTGAAAAAAGGACTGCTGAACCAAACTAGATGGTTAAGTCTTAAAAAATAAGACCTCTGAACCATAGAAAATTGGTAGGTCTAATTATACTTAGGAACCAGTTTGAGGGAATATATAAAGATGGACCGCTGAACTGAATGAAGGTCAAGTCCTATATAAAAAAGAAGAATAAAATAAAAGATTGATAAAAATATAGGGGAAAATTTATTAGAGAACACAAAAAAGAAATTTTTTTATAATTTTTTATTGTTTATCCTTGAGTCAGGGATGATTCTGCCTATGTCACCTCTTGGGGAGGAATGTCAAGAGAATGTCTGTAACTCTCTCGTTCCCAGCAAGGTGATGTGGGATGCAAACCCACATTGCTATGGAACTAGCCGTTAGGAGAATGGGAAGGAAGGCCCCTCAAATGGTGCCTGTGCAAAAGGCACCCCAGGCAAAGGTGTACAGCGCAACATAAAGTAACAGGTAAGTCAAAAACATTACAGCTTGAGTGGACCCCAGAGGGGAGTCCATAATCAAGTGCAATTTGGCGTCAGGGAGCTTGGGTGCCTCAATCTGGAGGGGATCTGGGCGGCCCAAGGGAGTGTCTGGGATTTTGGTAAATTGCAATAAAAGGTAATGGCCCACATAGTTGGAGACCTTCCCGAAGAGGTCCACCACTAAGTTAGCCCAAGGAATCATTGGTAAAACATAAAATAATGGGTAAATTTTTTTAAAAAAGTCGACCAACAAGGAATGTTGGTCACAAAACCATGTTTAAAGTGGGCTGGGGAAATTCAGGTTCTGTGGAAGTGCGCCCAAGCCTTGACACTCCAATAAACAGATGCTTCCATCCGTTTTGGTAAAATATACTGAAAGTGCCTTCACTTGAGTAATTGATTGAAGCTGTATTTTACCCGAGCTTAAAGTTTCATAACTTGAGCAGGACTCGAACCCTTACTCTCCAATCAACTGAATCAAACCATCTTTGTTTATAACATAAATTGTTCGTTTTAGGGCCTGGGCCGAAATAAGAGGCTGAGCGTTTTGCATCCCATTAGTATCAACCTGGGCTGCTTGGCTTGCACCCAGCGTTGATCTAAGGTGTGTTTTAGGTCAGGAAGAGCCTGAAGTTTCACCTTCTGGGCCTCCTGTCGCTCATCCTTGTCTTTAGCATCAGTTCTTACTATAAAGTCATCCAACCATGACAAGGAAGGATTGATCACAGTAGGAGTAAACAAACCATTGAAAATCTATGTAAGATTGGATGCTAGCAAGGGCTAGACCTACTCAAAGCCAAGTTTTCTGAGTGAAGGCAGATCCCTGTGATAATGTGACTAATGGAATAGAAATGGAAATATCAGGACTTGTCAAACATGGTACCCCATATTGGGGAGGGAAGCAAAAGAACAAGAAGAGGCAGTCAGCAAATAACCATGAGTAATCCCAATATGGAACAGAGCTGGAAGATTGGCCTTGAGTGCTTGCCAATGGGCTTCATCAAGAACATTGGACATATGGGCTGGCATTGAGCAAGGGATACTATGTGGGGGTTGCTAAATCATGCCCCCAATCAAAGCCATCAGTGGAAGATATCAATAGGACGCGCCAGAAATGAGATAGTTATGCAGGGAGTGAATGGCATCCTGCAGGCAATGACTACAAGCTTCTTGGAAACAAAAGCATAAGGAGTGATGGAAGCTGGGAGAGTTGGGAAGCTTCATGGCCCAACTTTAAAGAACTTGGCTAGCAAAGTGAAGAGCATAGGCTGCAGCACCTTGGTCTAGAATGTTTTTGAGATTGGAGGGGTTCAGAGATATGAAGAGAGCCCCATTTACTCAGGTCCTTAATTTTGCATAGGGGAGTTAAGAATGTTTGCAGTTTCTGATGACCAATTCAGTTGACAGAACAGCTGGTTTGTAATACTGGCTGAGTTTGAAAAGGAACTCAAGAAGTAAGCACAATACAGCAAGGAACAATCAATTGAGAGCAGAGGGCACTGCTTCCAGAAGTTCAATAATTATTGTAGAAGTATCCACAAAGGGATCTGAATCCAGGAAAGTTTCAAAGTCTAACTTGGGAATTAACAACAAAGGAGGGATTGGTTGCAAGCCATTTGAGACAATTGCTAACCTGGTTTCATCAGGGTTGGATACCGTTTCCAGTAATTTCATAGAAGGACTGGCCATGAGCACTTGATTGGGAGTATGCTCCTGGGATGACCATAGAAGATGTTCCATCGTGAAGATCTGGACTCAATCAGTTGGAAGAACCAAAGGTCTTTATTGGACATGCTATCAAGCAGTTGTTGGTACTGAGACTCCAAAATTTGCCATATGAGCTGGATGAGAGGGGGGAAGTTGGACTTTTATTATAGTCAATATTATTTTTCAGGAGTCAATTAAGCTCTAATTTTGGGGAAATTAATCTCAAAGTTAATGAGATAAGCTCTCCAGAAGAATTAAGAATGATATGAGCTATGAAGTTATTATGAGAAGATAACAAGAGCAAATATATGTGAGCATTTTTAATGGATCCATGAAACAAAAATTGTTAGCAAGAATCTCCTATTGAGGATGAGGAGGAAAATCATAAAATTGATGACGCTGGACCAAGAATTCTGAATATGACAGTGGGTTATATGCCCTGATGGGGGGAAAACTGGATCCCAGGATTATTATCATCACAAGTAAATTGATCAGCTCGGCATGACAGAAGAACATGGGGACCATGATCTGAGTAGGCGGTAGCAAGGAGGAAGAGGAAGAGAGCCACATGAAAAAGGTCATTCCAAGCAGTTTAGAGTACCAATCAAACGTACTCCACTTAAACCAAAGAAGTATTTGACCTAGGGTCCAAAGCGCTATTCTCCTGTCCTGATCCTATTCTCGCTGGAAATATAGGCAAGAGGGGGGATGTGTTGCATTTTTGCCCGCGTTTCCAGCTGTTTAGATTACCAGGGGTCGCTAGAGGATAATTCCCTATAGCAAAGTGAATTGGATATTGGTTGACCCCAATTTCAGGTTAACAATGTTAGGAAATTTTAGGTAATTCGCCCGGTTTGGATCAGTTGGGGATCAATCTAGGTGAATGCTTAAGATCTCATTGGGCAGAGTTGTTAACAAATTTGGGGCATTTGATAGATAATCAATTATTAATTATCAGGTTTACCAACTGGAATTTGTCAGGTTTCATCACTGAACAATTGGAAATTTAAGAAGCAAATTGCAAGGCAGAGTGATGCCACCTGCAACTAGAAAATCGATCAGTTGGTTTGTGACCTGCTTTAATAGTAACAAGTCCCATTACCTAAGCATGTCGCTTGCCAATTATGGTTGGTTTACTGGGATTGAGAGGGAAATGTTAGAGACACGTTTTCCAACTCTTTCCATTTTAAGTCTCAAGGATGTCCAATGATGTAATCCTAAACAGGATGGAGAAGACCATTACTGATGAGATGATGAAGGATAATTTAATGGCAACAGCTGCCATTTCATTGCTGAGGTTTCAACTGAGGGTTGGGCACCAAATTCCCCCTATAGATTCCCCTAAGAATTCACTTAATAGAATATACTTAGCAGAATTCATTAGTTCTATTAATTTCAGGGGAAATCATTGCTTGTGTGCTTTAATTAAAGAGACTCTTTTAGGATAAAAAGGTAAGGATTGAGAATCCAGTGAAGAGAAGCTGAGCTATGAACGGGATTTCTGCTAATTGTGTCACCAGAGAAAAAGCCGTAAGTGAGGATCTGAGCATGGATCTAGTTAGGCGGATAAGAGGAATAAATACCTGCTGAAGACATCTAGAGTATTTTAAGGGGGTATACTGGTCAAGCATTGGACCTAACATTAGTGATCTATTCAATTACAGATAATGGTCTTCATACTATTATCAATTGTATATATCATTAGACAACGAGAGAATTGCACAACATCAAACCTATGCTTTATTAATTTTAGTAGTTAATATTCTTAAAAGAGCAATGAAGCCACTAAGATTTTAACAACACCTCTTGGAGGACAGTCGCAAGTATGCTTACCCTGAGCAACATGCCGTGACTCCAAGACAAGGTATATAAGAAGTCAATATCTCTCCCAATTTCACTCTAAAGTCTATCTCCTGCTTTAAGTGCCAAACATGGCCACTGTTAGTCTATATATATCAATATGAACCCCAAAATTTGGTGATAAGATAATTAAGGTTTAAGGCTAGCCTCTTATTGTGTACATTAGGCATATCAATAGTATATGGAGCTAAAGAACCTCTAGTTCACATTCCCTTTCCTCATAGCCCTCTTCTGCAATAATAGTTCAGACTCCTCCATCATGATTGATACTTTGTCCTTTGGAACATTAAATAACCAAGCTCCCATCATCCTAGTATGATGGAATTCCTTGCTGAATGGAAAACCACACCCATGACTTGGTGTGATTCTGACTCAAATCTAACTTAAACTTAAATTCACCCATTTCACCATTGCCTTTTTTGATCCCAGCACTGATGTAAGTCCCAACCATTAACCTGCCTCAGTATCAAACCCATCCTGTGGCCTAGCCAAAACCACTACTTTTTCACCTCCTACTCCGTCCACAATAGCTTGTTTTAATATTATCAAAGATATGAGCAATGTGATTGTCAATATTCTGATATGACTAACAATAAGCCCAAAATAGCAATGGCAGAATGGCCATAATTCGCCAACTATGATTTTTGTTATGAATTTAAGCACCTTGAGATGAGACGATATTGGGTCAGAAGACTAGTTATTGGATCTCCTCCAAATCAGGTGCTAAGGTGATACTGATATATGGAAAATAATAAGATATCAATGTATGATAAATAATGAGTGGATTGCCTCAAACTAAGCTTATTGTGAATTTAATAAATGGTAAACTATATAGGAACCAATGATAATAAGACGGAATGAATAGTCTAAGATGAGGGTTGGTATCAACTGAAGTCGCTGATATATAAGAAATATGAGAAGATTGAAGGAGAGAGGATTGTGATTAGAAGAGAGCGAGTGGAACAGCAAGTATCTGCTGTATATATTGTTTAAATAAAATAGTGTTGTCAGGGCAATTACTCCTATTTATTATATTGCATTTATTTTAGGTGTTCTAAGGACCAGCAATCTCCATAGTGTCTTTCCTATTTCTCAGTGGGCTTGACTCTGCGCAAAAGCCCTTTGGCATATTTGCAAACTATCACCAAATTTATTACAGTGGTGCTCACTACAGGGAGCCCATTGATCAATCACAGAGCAATAAAAATTTCCAGTTGCCGGCCATCTTGCATCAGGATTTCTTTAACAAGAGATTTTCACAACATTCTGCACCAGTCAAATATGCAGAACTCAAACTTGCCTGGATGCTGTGCTCAAAAGGCAGGATGAGCTTCTTCAGGAGGTTTTTAGTAACATGCTGCCTCCTTTTGATCATGATTGAAATATTCATGGATTCTTTAATCAATTTGAGTTTAAAACAGAAGGAGCCTTGGATCACCGGAAAGTGAAACTGTTAATATCTACCTTGGATGTTAAAAGTGCTTACCAAGTCACCTATTATCTTCCAATAAGTTCTGTTACATACCAAGAAGTAATGGATACTGCGCTGCGGTTGTTTGGAGGAACCAAAAAGTAGTCGCAGCAGAAGGCTGAGTTTTTGACCATCAAGTTTCAGCATAATGAGACCCTCATCACGTTTGCTGATCGATTTATGCCAAAAGCTTATGTGTTATTTGAGCAGGAAATTTATCCAAATCTTAGATGTGCATTGCAATAACCTCTGAAGTGAAGACATACCACAAGCTTTACAAAGTTATGAGCCTGATGTTGGATGACAATGTGCCCTTGCTTAGGTTGTTCAGTTTTTGCGCCATCTATCCATAACCTTCCCTCCACCCAATACAAAGTGGAAACATACCACCGCTGTCCTCAGATCTTTTTATCCAGGGATATAATTGCCCGCTCAGTTCAGATTCTGCCGTGTTACCCCCAGCAGCTCAACTTTTGCTCTAGACCTGTCTATCGTCTTCAATTCAACTACTGACTTGAGCCTAATCATACTGATCGCCCACAATCAAATTATTGGCGAGGTCTCTCTTACAATAATCAAGGACACAGGTCCTATGGGGTTAATTGTTTTGTATTCAGTCACCCTGGGCACCTGGCATGAGGTTGCCCCAATCATTAGGTCCATCATGTACATAAGGAACAGTACTATCATATGAAGTCAAAGAGGAATAGAGATGAGACTCTCTACCTCTGCTATCTTAATGAAAAACGTCCCACCTGAACTTATTAATTTATTCAGTGGAAGTCCCTCAGTACAATGACGCATTCCTATATCAGCATCCAGATGGAGAGGTGAATATAGTGACATAAGCACAAGCCAAGGACACGTCAGGAGAAAGATCTTAGCAACTGAATCCATACGCTTGTCAAATGTTTGACCAAGTTTCCCCAGACAAGCTTGACCATCAGCGGATGCACTTTCCTTGCAAGGAGTAAACGTTGCCCTTCCAGTAGACACTATTGTCAAAGAATGACTAAAGTTGACGAGGAGATTATGAGCTTCCTTGGGCCTTAGATTTATACATGTCCATATAGTAAACAATCAAAAAAATTTTATCCAGAATGCATGTACCTTGACATTGTGGTAGCCAAAAACCTGAGTCTGCACGATAATAAATATGGGTGCTCCAATCAGCATAGTTTCCACTAATTTGGTGGTAAAGTTAACGTTAAAGTCTTATGTGGAACATCAAATGGTGTATGGGACTGTGGGCGCGGAAAGTACAGTCTCTGAGGGTGCATATAGCATGCTATCTTTGTGGTTTAGGACAATAGTTGTTGTAGCTCTAGTGATAGTGCTACTGAACAAAAATTATAAACTGTTAATTAGAAACCACTTTTATGTGACATTTTGGGGCTGTCATTAATCTGACAACGGAGACCTTCAAAATTCTGGGGCAGTGGATCCTAATTTACTTTACCTCCAGCAGAGTGCCAAAGGATCCAGTGCACATTGGTCATATTAACCTTGCATGTAGTGATGAGGTGATTCCAATTCAATACCATCAACTAAAGAGCAAGACTTGGGCCCTTCCCCAGCAGATATACAAATATCATGGGCTAACTCTCTGAGTTGCTGGGCCTATATCCATTCCTTCTGGACACCAAAAAAGTGAACACCTAATTGGTGGTAGAAGTGTCAGATGGACTCTAGGGGAAATTATTGGTCCTTATCAGCAATCATGGCTTGAGCCCTACATGGCTCCAGGCATTATACTACCAGGACACAGAGAGATCAAGGTTTTACTAATGAACTTACAAAATGAAATATTGCATATCCGTCAACACCAAAAAATGGCATATCTGCACTTGATCCCTATTTTGGAGGTCCTTCAGGTTCACAGATTCAGGTTGTTGGATAAATTTAGTCTAATCGTTGAAACACAACCTGGTGTAATGACTGTGGTACCGCACAATGAATAAATGGGGTTATCAGAGGCACAAAAGGATCAAGTGTTAGCTTTATTTCAAAAATATATGGATGTTTTTACTGTCAACAACCATGATTTAGGATGCGCTTGGGGGGTGGTACATTGGTTGGACACTGAAGATGATCCTCCCATCTGGTCACAGCCAATCCGCTGATCAAGGGCAGCTGAAGAAGTCACCATGGAGGAAAATGATAAGCTGCTGGAGCAAGGGATGCTTGAACCCTTGAAGAGTCCATAGGCTTTGCCCATTATAATTGTCAAAAAGAAGGACGGTACCAACTGGGAAGTGATAGACTACAAGAAGCGTAACAGTATTACCAATAAGGAATTATATCCCTTTCTGCAGATTGATGATTCTCTGGATCAATTAGGCGAAGCTCATTACTTATTGGCAATGAATTTGATATTGAGCTGCTGGTAAATTGTGTTGCCCATGGCAGAACAAAAGAAAAGCGCCATTATCACATCCAAAGGGCTTTTCCAACTGACCCATATGACACAAGGGCTTTGTAACTCCCCAGCCACGTTTCAATGAGCCATGGATACCATCCTTGGTGACTTGAAGCTGTTGTGCATTCTCATGTACCTTAATGATATCAATGCTTTTTGCATATGTTTTCTGACCACCTTACCCATTAGAGGAGGTATTCCGCCAGCTTGCTGAAACCAACATAAAGATTGAGCCCTGCAAATGTCACTTCTTCAGGGACCAACTGGAGTATCTTAGGTTTGTGTTAAATGCAAAAGGGCTACAACAGTAACCGTCCAAAGTGGAAGCTATTCAAAAACTGACCCCACCAAGCAGCAACTGTGATGTACAGTTACTTTTGGGGATGGTCAGTTATACTGATGCTTTATTCTCAACTTCAGTTGAACTGGAGGACCTCTGTTTGAGTTACTTAAAAAATGCTACGTTTGAATGGATGGATCACCACCAATGCTTCTTTAATATGATTCATATGGCACTAATCAGCGCACCAGTGTTACATTATCCAAATCTTGAATAAGTTTTATTGTCCAGACAGAGGCGTCTTTTTCTGCCATTAGGGCGGTTATATCACAAAAGATAATGAGGGGGAGGAGTATCAGATTACATACTGTAGTTGTAGCTTGAACTGCCATGAATGCAATTACACCATAACTGAGTTGGAGTTATTAGTGATGATCTATGCATACAAACAATTCAGGGTATATTTGCATGAGGTAAATTTCAAAGTAATAACTGATCATTCATCATTAAGCTGGTTGCAGAATTTTAGAGAACCTGAGGGGCATCTAGCCTAATGGGCTCTCAAGCTTCAGTCCTATGACTTTGAAAAATTTCACTGACCTGGACCAAAACACCAAAATGCCAATTACTTATCAAGCTTGCCAACTATTGCTGTTATGGTGGATCTCAGTGATGTTATGTATGACAAAATGCTAAATGGGAAATAAAAATGATAAACCTCTCCAAGTCATCAAGGTATTAGATGGAATAAGGCCTAATATGTTTCAGAAGAATGGTAAATTGTACAAGCGGATAGGAACACTATCATGAATATCCCAAGGCCTTCTGCCCAACCTAATATTATTATGAGTGCACACTGAGCTGTTGGACATGGTGTAGTATGTAAGACACTGAAATTGGTGTGATCTCATTACTGTTGGAAGGCATGAATTTTAATGTGCTTGAAACCATTTCCTGATGCTACCAGTGCCAAGTGGAAAAGCTATTCTTCCAGAAGACATTGTATCAGTTAGTGAAACTTTATTTTTCTTGGTATACGGTTTCCATTGATGTTGTTTGGCCCCTGACAAAGGAGCTATCCAGTCTAAGTACATTATGGTGGTGATTGACCACTTGATCAGGTGAGTTGAAGCCCGTGTGATATGGGATTTGAGGGTGGTCACCATGGCCAAGTTCTTAATAGAATATATTATGAAGTGATATGGCTGCCCTCAATTTCTCTTTACCAATAATGAAACTAACTTCACTTTCCACATCCTTCAAAAGCTGAATGAGCTTGTGGCTATATGTGGGATTCTAACAACCCCGTATTTCTGAGGCTGATGAGTGGTTGAGCAAGTTAATGGGACTTTGGTGAATAAACTTCATAAATTGGTATCAGATTATCCTTCAGATTGAAAATTCCTTCCTGTCCACTGCCATCTTCACTTATAATATTAGCTATCATTCCACAATGAGGAAGAGCCCCTTTCAATTACTGTATGAACAGCATACTGCTCTTCTGGCGCTGCTCTATGCCTGCATAGAAGATACTGGCAAAATGGGTCCCTAATGTTATTGACAACCCTAGCTGACATATTGTCAAATTGAAAACTTTTGTGTATTCTGCTTAGACAATAAGGTTAATAATCAGGCTGCCAATAAGGTATAGTTTAGCAGGATAACACTGTTCAAAGGTGGGGACATGGCTTTATTACATGACTAAAATAGGTTTGGTTGGAAGCACAAATTAGCCAGTATTTGGATTGGTCCATTTGAAGTTATTGAGAAGACTGGTGTCAATGCCTATACTGTCAAGGGCTCCACAAGTGGTCAGATTATTAACCAAGTCCATGCAAAGTTTATCTGAGCATATAAGCAATAAGAGCCTCATTGTCCAGTCAAGGGGGATAATGTCAAGATTCTGATATGACTGGATGATAAGCCTAAAATAGCCATGGCATTTTACATAATCCGCTGACCATGATTTATAGGTACAAATATATGAGCACTTTGAGATGAGGTGATATTGAGTTATAAAGGTTAGTTATTAGATTGCCTTTAAATCAGGTAATAAGGTGATGTTGAAATATGATAAATAATGAGATATCAATGTATGATAAATAATGAGTGGATTGCCTCAAACTAAGGAAATTGTGAATTTACTAAATGGTAAACTCTTCTGGAACCAATGAGAATATAGCAGAGTAAATAGTCTAAGCAAGAGGGTTGGTATCAACCAAAGTTATTGATATATAAACATATGGGAAGATTGAAGGAGGGAGGATTGTGAGTAGAAGAGAGCGAGTGGAACATAAAGTATCTGTTGTATATATTAAATTAAATATAAGAGTGTCATTGGGGCATTTGCTCCTAATTATCTATAATATATTTATTTAAGTGTGTTCTGAGGACCAGCAATCTCCATATTGTCCATCATATTGCTCAGTGGGCTCAACCCAGTGCAAAAATCCCTTTGGCATATCTGTAGAGTATTGCCAAATTTATAACAATGATGTTTTGGGAAAACCTCAACTGTCACAGGTAAAACTAACTATTGCTAAATTTTATAATCAATCATCAGTTGCTTGTGTAAGTATCACCAATGACCAGCTGTTTGAACTATTCTCAGTGATGATTTAGGCTGTAGATTAACTTAATGAGATACTAGCCTCATAGAGATTATGATTTTTCATGGTTAACCCAAAAATTTCACTAATAATATACTGAATTATAAAAGCCAAATTAAATACCAAAAAACTTTCTTTAACTGCTTGAAGTCACTTTTGAGCAATTTTAAATTTAAGCTTTATTTATCTGAAGCCATTTGCTCAAACCTATTCTTTGATGTCCTTGGCTCCACCGCCTGCCACCCCAGTGTGAGGCAGCAGTGCACCCCCACCTAGCATTTTCTGCCCCACAGACAAGTGCATTCAGATGGGCTCAAACAGCCCGCCCACTGCTTCCAACCATTTTGTCCCCCCACAGGACTTAGCGCTCCACCTGGCGCACATCCACCCTTCTCGCCCCCATCCTCTTGCCCTCCCTCGCTCTGCCATTCGCTATTGCCTCAGAGTGGACTGTTGGTGTTTGTTCCCATATGCCAATAAGGCAATTATTGACCTAGCCACTGCGGCCTTTGTGCCAGCTGGCTTTATAGACTTCCACCCTTTTAAGGGCTACTTTGATGTTGGGTTCCAATCTAAGGAGGATGCTGAAGTGGCAGCACAAACTCCTCTAATTTATAAAAAACCCCATTCCCACAACCCATACTCGCCTCCCTTCAGACACCACGCTGGTGGTATCCTTTGCAAATCTCCCATCCCACCTTCTACCCCAGGTTTTGTATGACCAGTTGGTTGCGGGGCTCATGGCTTATGGCACTCAGCCCAACCTCATCTTTGCCATTCCATCTGGTGCGGAGCGCCTTGCTTCTCCTTGTGCAACAGCCACCATCATACCACACCACCCTACCATAGCCCAACAAATCCCATCCCGCGCTAGTGTGGCTGCAGCGCCTGATCATTTCTTTTGGGCTCAGGTTGATAATGGTAGGCAGATTTGTTCCCCCTGCTTTGGCCTCAACCATGCAAAAAAAGTGTGCCCTCAGGCCAAGTCTGCTGCTGCAGCTTCTGAGCCCCCCTCTGGAGGTTCAGTATGGGGCACTTTGCTGCCCCTCCCACCCTCCAATCTCATTCAGTGGGCCCACATGGAAAATCAGCCCCCCCAAAACCTCCAGCCTCACTCTCCCACCTAAATCTATCTCAGCCAATCAGAGCAATGCTTGGGCCACCATTGGCACCCAAGCAGCTGCCCATTGCCCAATCCCACCCACCCAAATTTGAATGCCACTATTCCAGTGAACCAAAATCCATGGGATCTATTGGCTGAGACTGACAAATCAGGTAATGTCCTCATTAGTAAGCATATAGGTCAACCTCTCTGCCAAGGCAATTATGCTCAGGCAGAATTTTTCCTTCCCAACTTTGATGAAACCCCTACCCCTCACCATTTTACTCCTCTGCCCAATACAGCCCCCTTCCAAAGTGACCACCAGCTCACCTTAGCTGCGGTGGCCTCTCCTCAGTGCCCAAAACTATGCACCACAGTGGCCCAGTCAGTGGCTCAGCTACAGCATGGCCTGCCCACCCTCTTCTTCCCCCTGACTTCCCTGAATCTCCCTGCAGTGACATCTCAAAACTATTCAATGATGCTGAAGTTGCTGTTATGAATTTTGCAACACTTGCTTCATTCAACCCCTCAACCAAAATTGCCTGCCACAGTATCTCCCTTTTCACCCAACTTCCTGAAGCCTGCAAAGAAGCTGAAGTTCTCCTCGCAGCTTTTGTTGAAAGACTTTACCATCATTATCTTGATGAGGAAGTGGAAAACTCCTACTATGCTGACCTCTACCCCCACTATGTGGATGCCCAAATGCCCTGGCTCTCTGCTCTGATCTGGTACTGTAACCAACATCCCTTGATCGAGGCAGGTCTTTCTGAAAAACAACCCCCTGACCCCTCCTCACCCTCTGCCATGGTGGGTTAGCAGTTTCTGCTTCCCACCTGGTTAGTAGTTTTGTTTTATCATTTTGAGTGTTGTGATTTGGTACTGTCCATCCCCTGGTCAGCGTACCTCGAATAAATTCAAATTAAATACCAAATCTCTTTATTATGTCGACCAAGATGAACATCTAATTGGATCACAAATCTAGATGCAAAACATGATAGATTCAGGTTGCGGATTTTTAGACATCTTTGAGGGGTATAGTAAACACTATATTCTAATAAAAGGTACTTTTGGTTGTAATATTTTGTTTCAAAAGGCTTAAATAAATGGTTAATAAAAGAGTGGCAATTGGTTTAGTATATTCATTGCATTTTATAACCTTTTTTACTCGATGAGCGTCAACACTCGTTAAAGTTTTACATAGAGGTGCATTATTCCCTGACAAACTCCACATAATTAAGGTTAAAATCAGTTATCCGATCTCGATACAAATATCGATACCCACCTTGGATATAAAACTTAACTTTTCTTTAAACTGGATTATTAAACCGGTGGCTCAATGGACAAGGCTACAACTTTGTAAATTTCAATACATCACGTGGAGCGTAAAACTTACTTTACTCAATAAGGAATTTTACTAATTAACAGCACATCATATGCCTATTATCAATGGATCATAAGTAAAGTTAATCACGTAAAATGTTTATTGATACGCATCAAGCTTAGGTTTTTGCACCTTAACCGTTTGTCTAGTGTTTTTTTAATAAAAAGTTCATTTACCAATTAAAAAAATGTATATTTGCATCTTCTACTTAAAGCCAAATGTATACCTACTTAAACTCCTTTGATTTGATACAGAGATGCTCAAATTGGGTTTGGCACCAAATGGTAAGAATTTAAACGAAAGATGAAAGTGGATTGACATTACTAACGCTAGAAGTACAGAAAACTCGCTTTAAACTATTAGATCTATCAAAATAATCTGAAATCTTAATAAGAGTCTAGATTCTATCATTATCCACTATTGGCTTGATAAGATGATATCGTTCCATCTTACCAACTTGAATAGATGAGATTTGATTTGATCGGTTAATTTAGATATTTCATTAGGGGTCACTTCGGAATTTTCAAACGGGATTCTAAATCAGGCCTATGTTGTCAACTTAGGCGCAGATTTAAATTGATAAATGGCCAAAAGAGGTCGATAAGATCCAATAAACCCACTTATTTGACGCAGCATCGTGAATCTATTTAATCATGAACACTGAAACACATTACCACTTTAAATTATGAGTTCTAACTACGAATAATGATGCTATTCCATCCTTACTGATAGGATGACGTGTCAGTTCTACAATACGTGATATATCTTATGCCCAATCTCCGATTATCAGTAACGATATCTAAGTCAAACATCTAAAATTAGCGAAGTTTTAATTAGAGTTACTTCAACTGGAACCCAATGTTTAGGTTTGAAAGAAAAAAATTAAATTATATTTCAAGTGCATTATTGGTCTAGTATCAAAACCAGGTGTTTGCTAAAGGTTCACCTTTAATTGAAATTTCCACTCAATCTTAAAGGTATCCAAGCTTCGTTACTATGAAAATAACTGATGGAGTAATGAATTCACTTTCCTCAGGGTTTAGAAACCAGTTAAAACTCTTTACCATGACCCATCTGTTTTAGGTGTCGCAATTTATTTTGTTTAATAAATCAAAATTCCAGTTTATTTGATTCACTTTATCCTTTTATCTGATATAAGCCAATACAAAGCTTAGGTTTGAGACTTTAGGAAATTATCCATAAATAAATAGGTTCTGTATTGAAATTCACAGTTGAAATGGATTATCTGCCGTAGACAAGGATTATACTTACCTGCTCAAGCTTTGTAAGGATATCGTTGCCTTTTAAATATTTTTTATTTGATTGCATTATTGAATTTTAGCTATTAAATTTATATAATCATCTATCATATATATATATATATATGAATATCTTTTTGTTTGTTTGATAGTCTACTACGCGTTCATATACCATTCATCTGATTACGATGAACCTTTGATGTGTGCACGCCCACGAAAAAATCTAGATTTTTACAACCATTTTTTATAGTAGAATAAAAAGTTTTATATGCAACAAATAAAAAACCTATATAATTTAATGGTAATCAGTATATCGTTATGGCTGAGCAGTTAGATATTCGGTTGATTTGATAGTTTAAATTTACTGGATCAATGATACAGTGTCTTTGGCAAAAATTAAATCTGTCAATGTGTCCACAATCCACAATTTAATCAGTTTAAAGGGCTAATTTTTTTAGACATTTGGTTAGGCATTAGTTTAGTAATTGTAAAAGTTTAGGTGAGTGATTGTTATTTCAATTTTCTTAATTGTGGGGCTTTCAAGTAGATTGTAGTATGAAAATGATTGATTCAATTGATATAACTATATAACTAATCTCTATTGATTTAACTAACATACATAAATGTTTGTCAGTTTATTTGTTTGTTTGTTTGTTCGTTTTCTATGCATTCCTATACCATTCATCTGATTACAATGAATTCTTAGTGAGTTTTTGTGCGCACACCCACAAAGCTCTAGATTTTTACAACCATTTTCATGGTAAAGTAAAAAAGTATTATATAAAAAGTATAAAGATTATATATATTTTTGAATAGTAGAAAATATATCATTATGGTTGAGCAGTTAGATATTCAGTTATTTCAATATTTTAAATAGTTTTAATTAGGTGGTGATCATTTAGCTAATTATCAAGTTAATCACTTTAGTAAGTAGTAAGTGATTTTCTGATTCAATAGTCAAAATGGTTTTGCAAAGTGGTTGGTGGTTTTAGGTTGATTCAATAGGTTTAATTAGGTTTGGGGAAATGGTTAGTAATACTTTGTAAATTTTTGGAAGGGTAATATGGTAGGGTAATTTATCACTCTTCAGCATTATTTTTCAAAGCTATGTGCCACCCCATACCAATACCAAAGCAACCTTCAGCTTGCAATGATGGTGGTTGCCTCATCTAAATAATGACCACTCTCCAAGGTGGTTGCTTATCTGCCATCTTATTGGACAATGGTGTGCCCCTCCCACCTTCCCACCTGACTTCCCTGCCATCACCAAGTGTAAATCCTCATACTTAACATGAAAGTGACCATTGCATTCTGCACTATTGCTATAACAGCAAAATTTAACCCAAATTAAAGATAATGCACTCAAGTCTCACTGGCTTTTCCTCACTCCCTGATTTCTGCACCCAGATGGAACACAACCTTTTTCAAATTTTTATATTGATGTTAATTGTCATACTGATCCCTGACAACCCACCATATAATGAACTTGAGCCCATCACAACAAAGGCCTCACTCTATTGCTCTCTGCCATGACTCACATATTCTGCAAGATCTTGGCTGCCAAGGGAGGCTCTAACCACCCTCTCCCTCCACCATAATTGGATAGGCATTTTTCTAATTCTTTCTGATTGTAGAGGTTCAATTTAATTTCCAATTCATTTGCCTCCTCCCATCCTTAAGTAAATCATCTCTGGGTGAATATGTAGAAATCCAGCTTAATTATGCTCAATTGTGCTTATGCCGCTGATTCCACAAATTTTCTGTTAAATTAAAATTAAGTACTAATAAAAAGTTAGGTTTTATAAGGTTTTATTAGCAGCATGGGATAAAAAGGAGAAAAAATGATCCCCTCAATATCTGACCAATCCATATTTAAGCTATATCAAGGGTCAGATGGAATTCAATAGTAAGTTTGGAATGGCTTGTTGCTGTCCAAATTAGGAAATATATAAATGTAGCCTATCAAAGCTTGGAATACTTGATTCACTTAGGCTGACTGAGGGATGGCAAAATAGGTTTAGGCAGTATGTTTAGGTCCAAAGAACGTCCCCTGTGTGTGGATCAGGTGATCTTTCCATTCCTGAATAAAAAGGGTCTGAAGAGGGTGGTTGTACCCCTCATCACCCAGGGTGACCTCGCCTATCTGGTAGACAAGCGCTGGTTAACAGCTCTCCCTCTTTGGATTTCTCCCCCAGTACCCACACTTACCTCAGCCAAACTTTTCTTCTGGATTAAGGAAATCTGCGCTAAGATCACCAAATCAAAGTCAATTGGTCCAAAACCAATGGTAATCAAGTTGAACGATTGGAAACCACATAGCCAAAAAGGGACAAAAGACTAAATTATTGGATGGAATTGCCAATGGTTTTGATTCAGCCAGCAGTGCGATTGCTGAAGCCAACCCACTCAGGAAATCGTCAGGGATGATCCCCAATGTGCAGATAGTATCATCGGAAAACATTGATGACAGTTTGAAACCTCTATCTGGCAAATCAGGAGTTGTGGCTGACATAACTCTTTTGACTGAAAAAATGGGCCAGCGACCAGGCACAGCGGGTTGGGCATCCCAAACCCATTTCTAACCAAATAGGACCGCCCTACATGGGGTGGCCTTGGGGAATTCCTGTTGCTCGTCAGGCCAGATGCCATCGCACCAACTGATAGAAATACAGTTGAGCCTCAGTTCAGGCGTTTGAGGTCAAACTGACAGCAACTTGGCCTGTCGCTAAATCCTTTAATGTTGGTTTCCATTGAGATTATCTGCCCCCTTCCCTGAAAAATTTGCTGGTTAGGTCAAACTTGAGGGACCCATCCCTACTTGTTCCCACATCAATTGAACACTATTTAATCAGTTGCATCATACTGAGAAAATTGTTGGTCAATTTCCTACATTTTTCTTTCAATAAAATTTCTGCTGAAGATCTATTAATTTTTATTGATATTTTTTTGGCCAAAGTCCCAATAGCATTACCATGATGGACTGTCAGTCTCTATACCAGATGGGCTTTACCAGTTTTGATGATTACTATGACTCTCACCATCATCAACAGGACTTAATGAGCCAGACACTTCTAGCAATTCAACCCTCTTATTTTAACTATCCACCATAAATATACTGGGATCTTGTAGCCTTACATCCACCATTTCCAAGCAAGGATCTGCCCCCTTGCCTCCTCAGTTGTATTGAACTTACCTACTGGTAACCCTGTAGAAACTATCCCAGTGGTACAATCCCCTGCAGTGAGACCCCCAGTGTCTGGGTTTGTCTCCATTTGGTTTATTTTCTGGTTGCTTTTCACAATCGCTCTACACCAACGAGTTATTGTTTCCCAATTTGCAGCTCCATACAATGTCATATGTGCGGCAATGCCTCTGGCATTCTGGCTTGCTTTTTGGGTACTCATGCATCCCAAATGGCAGGCCAGTATAAACTTCTTCTGCCATTTTCATGACATAATTGACCAACCATTGTTTTCTGCCATTTTTACCCTTCTTTTCAAGGTGGGCGCCACAGTGGTTACCCTTTATCAAATAAATGTGCTGTCAGTAGTCTTCTTTTTGTTGTTCGTTTAGTCAATTGCTAATTTTGCAGGTAGTATTCACTATACTTTGGAGAAACTTCTTCAGGACGGCAGAGCCTCATGGATTACTACCTCTCACCCATCTAATATTCAAAAAGGAATAAAAGTGTTCATTTCTGAGATATTGTCAATCAGGTTCTCGACGCCCTTGCTGAGGTGCAAATGAGTTCTTCTATTGCCCTTAAATATGCCGCTGCGCTATCCCATGCCCAACAAGGGGTCACCATGTTGGATGCGGTAGAAGGGGATGTCCATCAGTGGGTGCGAGGTCTTCTGCGTTCTACTTCACAAGCAGGGGATCCCACCTCATTTATTATCATCGTATCAGCTGCTTTAAAACCCCCTGTGTCACACTCAGACCATTTATTCCAACTGCTTTCTATATGGCTGAAGCCCTAGCTTGGCTTCTTTAACCTCTACCTTCTGCAAACAGGCTCACGCACTGGATCTCTCTAATGATATGCTTCAGGCAATCTTTAGATCAGGGTTGGATTCAGCCTCTGCCCATCACAAGGTTTGGTCCACCTCTAAAGGGATGGTGGATCAAATATGCAACGCTGCGACCACTATTAACACCTCCCCTTGCCATACTTCCTGCTATCAAGGGGGAATTTTTATGATGGGACTACCCAACGGTGACACAGATGCAGTTTTTTCCATTGAACCAGTATTAGTATCAGCCTCAGAGCCCATCACTACCCCTGCATCGGAGTTGGGTTTTCCTGGTTCAACTATTAATGAATCAGTAAAAGCCCAGATGGAGGAAGCTGGTTTCCAAGCTCTTGTTCTTCCCACCTTTAATCCTGAAAAGGCCCCCAACCTTCCCCCTGTTTTACCGGCCATTTCTTCAGTTGCAACAGAAATTATTGAATCTACCAATAAACAAAACTTCGCTTATTTCATATTACCTAAGAGGATTAGTATCAGATCTCACCACATCTCCTTCAAGGCTTTGATGGATACCAGAGCTGCGGGTAATTTTATGAGCATCAAGTTAGCCCAACAATTAGAGCTGGAGATGTATGTAGGTCCTTTGGTGATGGTGGCTTCCTCAGCCTCCCAGACATCATATATAGTCCATCAGCCAGTACCTTTCTTGGTACATCAGTTTAGCTTTTGTGATCAGTTTTCCGCAATGCCAAACTTAGTTTCCAGTAATCTTGGGGGTTGGATGGTGGCGCCAACAACATGTTAAAATCCACCTGGAGTCAAACATGTTGTCATTCATTAATGATCAACTGGAGGGAGAATTTCCTTTAGTCAACACCCTTAAGAAAACTCAAGGCCACATCTCTATTACTTCCCTCATTTCCTCTGCAGGCCTTAGATCTGATTTTCCCTGAAGAATTAATGTGCTATCAAAGTATCTTTAATTTTGAAAAGGCAGACCATCTGCCCCCTCACACTAAATTTGACTTGGAATTCAGGATGATGGTGCAGTTGGTAAATATCAACTGTCTGTTGTATCTGTAAGGAGAGTGTCTATAACTCTCCTGTTCCCAGCGTGGTAGTGCACAGTGCATAAGGCCAACGTCAGGGAACTAGTCATTAGTGCCAAAGTCATTAGAGCCCAGCAGAGGGTGTTGGAGCAATAACAGCTTAGGCATAGAAAAGCGGGGATTATTATAAAAACCCCATTAGAAGCGGCGCGGTGCACATATCGAGAAGGGTTAAGTGACCCAGGTTGGAGGGAATCTGGGCAAACAAATGGTGCATGAGTTGAGAGCTGCAAGGTACTTGCAATGGCAAGGGTAACGGAGCGCAAGATTTTCTTGAGAAAGTTTGCGCACAGGAGAGATTGGAATATCATAAAATTGTAAAATAACTTAAATGAGGAAAAGGTTTATTTGTGAAGTTGACCAACAAGGAATGTTGGTTTGGAAAACATATTTAAGCTAAAACAAGGGAATAGGGGTTATGCCACAGTGGCCCAAGCACCGACTCACCAATAGGGCGACACTGCCATCTAAGTTGGTTGAATAGGCTGAAAATGACTTCACTCAAGTGATCAATTGAAGTTGGATTTGATCTGAGCGCGTTATTTCAAAAATGGAATGGGTTTTGAAGCCCCACTCCTCGACAAACCAAATCAAACCATCCACATTCATTTGGTAGATCATTTGTTTTAATGCCTGGATTGACGTCAGGAGCTGGGCATTTGGCACACCACTAGTCCCAACTTGGGCATACCTTGCCCAAACCTAGTGTTGGTCCAGGGTTTGCCTCAGGTCAGGAAGGGCTTGCAGCTTCACCTTCTAGGCCTCCTGGCGCCCAGCCTTGTCTTTGGGGTTAGTCCCCACTATAATGTCATGTGCACATAACATTACCCTCTCCTCCCAATGGGGCTCAACCCCCCCTCCAGGGGCTTGCACCAGGGAAAAGTTCTTGTGGGCAGGGGCCAACTTCATGGCAGCAACGGTCGGTTTAGATTGGGATCCAGCAGCCTGGGGAAAACGCTGGTGGAAGACGTCAATCAGATCTTGGGCATGCACACAGTTGTGCGCTGAAACCCAACTGATTTCTGCAGCGTCAAAGCCCTTCCAGGATACCAGGTACTCAAGTCTTCTTTTAATGCGGCGTGAGGCAACTATCTCTTCCACCTCCCACTCTGGCGCCCCATCCACAAGATAGGCCTCAGGAGTCTCTGGTGGGGGGCCCTCAAACAACGTCAGTTTTCTCTCACAAAACACAGAGAAGATCCAGAATAAGGAGTAGATCAAGCTGGTATGAGGCATGGCCCACCTTTCTAACAACGCGGTAGGGGCCAATCCTCTTTGGTCCCAGCTTCTTACATGGCTGCTTGATTGGGATGTTATGAGCATCAAGCATCATAATATCCCCTTCCTTGTACGCAGGACCCACTCGGCGCCTCCTATCAGCGTTCTCCTTATATACCTGCATAGCCGCCTCCAAGATTGTGGAAACTCCCAAGTGGACCTTCTTGATTGTCTTGGCAAAGCCCACCACCGCTTCAACCTTTGACCCACAGCTGGGCTCCATGTTAAAGGCGGGGTTAAAGCCATGGTTGGTGAAAAAGGGGAACAGCTGATAGAAGAGTGCAAGGTATTGTTGAAGCTAAACTGGGCCATGGGAATGTGAGAAGCCAAATATGAATAATCTGCAGTGGTGTAACATCGCAGAAACTGTTCCGAGCATTGGTTTACTTGTTCAGTCTGCCCATCTGATTGGGGATGATAGGCAGTTGAATGGTAAGGGCGAATCTGAAGAGTCTTACACAACTTTTTCCAAAAAATGGAGGTAAACTGAGGGCCCCAGACACTGATAATCTCTTGGGGGACCCCATGGAGCGCAAACACATGGATTACAAAAAGCCTAGCCATCTCAGCTGCGGTTATGGTGGTTCTGAAAGGAATAAAGTGGGCTAACTTTGTGAACTTATCCACCACTACCATGATGGAATCATAACCATCTGAGACTGGTATCCACAATGAAATCAACTAAGATGGAAGTCCAGGGCCCATCAGCCTTTTGTACTGGTACCAACAACCCTGCTAAAGGTTGACAATTGGGTTTCATCTGGTTGCATACCAGGCACTCCGTACAATACTGGCCCACCTGAGCTGGCAAGCCCTTCCAATTGTATGTGCGATGTATCAACTCCAAGGTCTTTTCTTTCCCCGGATGACCAATGGTGATTTCATCATGATGGTCCAAAATGATTTCCAGGCGCAGTGGTCCAGCAGGTACCCAAAGGCGTCCCTGGAACCACACCATCTCATAATTTACATGATAGTCCCTGGATAGTTCCTCTTGATTTGAAGCGCTCTTTGCAAGTACCATTGCATATTCACCCAACAGTGGCTGAGAGAGGATGACCTTTCTGAACATACCATATTCCTCCACGTTATCCAGAGGTGCAAGAGCTGGCCCGTTAGCCAGGGTAGAGGGAAGTAGCGACAGAATTTTACTTGGAGGGATCATAACCTGGGTGTTGTGCACTTCTACCTCCTTGGGGGTTAGGGGCTAAAGCAGGGTTGCAGCTCAAAGCATCTGCAAAACCATTATCCTTGCCCTTGGTGAACTCATATGTGAATGCAAATTGGGAAAGGGTCTCATGCCAATGGGTCTGCCGTGGGGTTAGGACATGAGGCGCGTGGTAGTACAGCAAGGCATGGTGGTCTGTATGTACGCGGAATGGTTGGGTAGAGCCATGCAAGTGGTGACACCAATATGTCAGTGCCTTCACCACTGCTTATAACTCCTTGTTGTAAATGGCGTAATTCAACTCTGGAAAAGACATTTTTTAGAAAAATATCTCACCGGATGCTCTATCCCATCTTCGCCTACTTGTAACAAGGCAGCCACTATGGCGAAGTTGGAGGCATCAGTTGACACAATGAGCTCCTTTGAAGGGTCAACATGGCGAAGAACATTCGTGGACAACAGGGTGCACTTCACTGCTTGGAAAGCATCCTCCAAAGTGGGGGACCACTAAAGCAACTTAGCACCGCTAGCCTTGCATAGGGGACCTGCCACCTCAGATAGATTGGGAGTGAACTTCTTGAGGAACGTGCACGTCCCCAAAAAGCTCCTTAATTCCTTAACTGAGGTGGAGGTAGGCCCTTCATAAATCGCCTTCTCCTTGTATGGAGTTATCATGTGTCCCTGGTCAAACACAATGTTGCCCAGAAACGTGACCTGGGACTTGAAGAACTCACACTTTGAAATTTTCAACGTAAGCTGGCTGCCTTTAACTGCTCCACCACTTGCCAAAGGTGAACTGCATGGGACTTCTGATCCGGGGAAAACACCAGGATATCATCCATGTAGGCGACCGCGCATACCCCTATCAGGTCCCCCAACGCTGCATCAATGCGGCGTTGAAAGATAGCAGGGGCATTCTTAAGCCCAAAGGGCATGACCCAAAACTGGAATATCCCTTTTCTGGTATGGAATGCGGTCAACCACTCTTGTCCCTTTTTAATCCAGATCTGATTGAACGCGTTGAGGCAATCCAGCTTGGAGAAGACCTTTGCCTTCTCCACATAGCGTGCAATCTGTGAATCCAAAGGGATGGGATGGAGGTCTGGTACAGTAACGTTGTTAAGGTTACCATAGTCTACGCAGGGGCTTAATGTACCATCAGACTTCTCCACAAAGAGTATGGGGGAGCATACAGGGGAGGTACGCTGAAAAATCGCACCTTTGGCCAACTGTTCCTTCGCCCACACATCCAACGCCTCTTCCTCCTGGACATTCAATGAGTAAATGGGGAAAGATATATGCACCAGATCCACTGTGAGCTTAAAGTCACAATTATACTCGGAGTGCTCAGGGAGGGCGTTGGCTGATGCTGCATCAAAAGAGGATTCCAAACCCTTCAAACAGGAAGGTAAGGAAAATCCCACTGAGGGGGGGATCTTCAGAAAAGGAACAAAATAAGGGGTGGGAACATTGGGCCAATGGGGTAATGGGCCCTAGGCGTTATCCTCTGTCAAGGGAACAATCAACTGGTGACCATTTGCCAAAGACAATGATAGAGTGTTTTCTTTCAATCTAGTGCAGACGTCAAACTTCTTTACCACCTAACCCCCAAAATAATGGGAAACAAGAGGTGCTTGATAGGTTGGAAATGGTCAAACAGAAGATAGTCGCCCACCTGGTAGTCCACCAACCCTATGACGTTCAATGTAAGCATACCTTGAGAAGCCCCACCTCTAACCATACCACCTGGTGAGTAACTCAACTCAAGGTAGTCAGCCAGACCTTGGTCAATAAAATTGTTTGTTGCACCGGTATCCACTAAAATAGTTGTGCTGAACTTTCCAAGAGAGAATTTAAGGGTAGCAGTCAAGAGAAGTATCCAAAGTGGGATTTATTCAAAGTGGAAAACGCCCCTAACTCACCTATATTTTCTTCTGGCTTGAGCAATCCATAAGGGTAGGTCTGGGAATCAAAATTGAGGGAGGGATAGCTGGCCACTCTTATTACTGAGGCCATATACCCCTCCATGCCTTCTGCAGGTGCATAAACGTTTTCATATTGTAGGCACAGCTCTTTTTCAACTTCCTGAGTGCTGCAAATCATGGAAGAGGTCAAACAGGGATTTTCTGGTGTGATTCCATACAAAGGAATGGGTTCCAGATCTGAACCATGAGAAGGAGAAATTGGTTCAGAGGTATATCTCAGGTTTTCATGATAAAAACGCGTTTTTATATGCAAATGATCATGTCCCTTGAACCGTGATGGAATGCCCAACGTTATCCATGGCCAACACCCCCAGGCCCATCTGCGTTGATTCTGACAGCATCAGCTGAACGCGCGGGTGAAAAAAACTTATTTATATAAATTAACATTGAGAAATTTGGCGGAAAGTTGGGGAATCACAACCTTTGGACCTTAAAGTGTCCGAATCCACCAGGTATGAACATGAAGGTGGATACTTTCCAGTTGGAGGCAACCAAAATAACTCTGAGTTGCTCCAACCTTTGGTAAAAAGAGGAAACAGCGGTGTGGCTAATGACAGCTAGAGCCCACAGCTGATGGCCACTGTTTTCACTTTGGAAAAGTTCCACACAGAAAAAGTTTGTGCACATAAGAAAAAGGGGTTGGTTGACTAATGTAAGGAGAGTGTCTATAATCTCCTGTTCCCAGTGTGGTAGTGCACAGTGCACAAGGCCAACGTCAGGGAACTAGCCGTTAGTGCCAAAGTTATTAAAGCTCATCAGAGGGTGCTGGAGCATTAACAGCTTAGGCATAGAAAAGCGAGATTAATTATAAAACCCCATTAGAAGCGGCGTGGTGCACATATCGAGAAGGATTAAGTGACCCAGGTTGGAGAGAACCTGGGCGAACAAATGGTGCATGAGTTGAGAGCTGCAAGGTACTTGCAATTGCAAGTGTAATGGAGTGCAAGACCTCCTCAAAGAGGTTTGCTCACAGGAGCGATCAGAATATCATAAAAATTGTAAAAATAATGAAAACAGGGAAAAGGTTTATTTTGTGTAGTCAACCAACAAGGAATGTTGGTTGGGGAAAACAAGTTTTAAGCTTGATCAGGGGAATAGGGGTTATGCCACAGTGAGCCCAAGCACTGACTCACCAATAGGGCGACACTGCCATCTGAGTTGGTTGAATAGGCTGAAACTGACTTCACTCGAGTGATTGATTGAAGTTAGATTCAACCTGAGCGCGTCATTTTAAAAATGGAACAGGTTTTGAAACCCCACTCCTCAACAAACTGAATTGAACCTTCTGCATTCATTTGGTAGATCGTTCGTTTTAATGCCTGGCTTGACGTCAGGGGCTGGGCGTTTGGCACGCCACTAGTCCCAACCTGGGCATATTTTGCCCAAACCTAGAGTTGGTCCAGGGTGTGCCTCAGGTCAGGAAGGGCTTGCAGCTTCACCTTCTAGGCCTCCTGGCACCCAGCCTTGTCTTTGGGGTTGGTCCCCACTATTATGTCATGTGCAACTGAAAGTATCCACACACAGCGGAGGATGAGGTTGCCCTTAACACCTGGCTAGATGATATGCTTAAAAAAGCGTGGTTGTTTAAAGAGGCATCACCAGTCATGTCTCCCATTGTCTTCGCCAAAAAAAGCCGATGGTTTCCTCCGTCCCTGCATGAATTATGGACACTTAAACAAAGTCATGGTTCACAATTCCTACCCTCTGCCCCTGGAGCAGATTATCAGTCAAGCAGTCGCTAAACCTCATGTGTTCTCTAAGTTAGATCTCATAAATGCCTTTGACCAGATTTGGGTGATGGAAGGGCTAGAATGGTTAACCATGATCTAAATGAAGTGAGGATTTTTTCAATTCTGTGTAATGCCCTTTGGGTTAAAGAATGCGCCTGCCACGTTTTAACAAATGATTGATAGTGTACTGGGTGACCTCTGGTTCACTTGTGTGGTCACATATATTAATGACATATTGGTTCGCTCCCCAACTCCCAAACAACATGCTATAGACTTGGAAGCTTTCGTGGCCACTGTGCACAATGTGGGTTTTTTCATCAAGCCTTCAAAATGCGAGTTCTATAAGGAGGAAGTTACCTTTCTTAGAAACCTCATCCTTAAGGATGGCTATGTGATTTCTCCCAATAAGTTGTATGCCATCCATGAATGGCCAACCCCAACAAACCAGAAACAATTATTGAGTTTCTTGGGCACATTATATTCCTAAAGAAATTTTCCCCAGCCCTTTCCCAGTTAACTGCCCCACTCCACCCCCTCATGGGCATATATATATATATATATATATATATATATATATATATATATATATATATATATATATATATATATATATATATATATATATATATATATATATATATATATATATATATATATATATATATATATATATATATATATATATATATATATATATATATATATATATATATATATATATATATATATATATATATATATATATATATATATATATATATATATATATATATATATATATATATATATATAAGAATGTGCCTTTCTGTTGGACATCCGAGTGCCAGCAGGCGTTCTAGTCAATCAAAGAGGTGTTTTTATCCTCACCCGTCCTGAAACATTTGGATCCTGCCAAGCCATATATTATTGCGTGTGATGCCTCCTCAGTGGTAGTGGGGTTGTTCAGCTCCAGGAGCACAATGGCTTGGAACATATGGTTGCCTACTTTTCCAAAAAATTTTCTTGATGGAGAAATTCTGAGCCATCTACAATAAGGAGTTGGCAGCCGTAGCATGAGCGTTGACTCATTGGAGGTACCTGTTACAGGGTGCCCAACATGAATTACCTGTGCGCATGGATCAATAAGATCTATTGTATTTCCGTAAACCCAGAAATTGGCGCATCAGCAACCTCGCACCTATTGTGACCTGTGAAGCTTCAGTTTCAAATACAAATTCGTAAAAGGTGCACTTAACATACTTCCAAATTTTCTTAGCCACAACCCGGCTTACTGTCCCTCAGACCCAGATGAAGTGGACCATGTTACCGTGATCCACGCCACTCAAATCTTGCCAATTGTTTTTCCTGTTATCTCATCGGTTGCCATTGCTCCTGAAGCCCCTCTTGTTACACAGATCTTAGCAGCCCAAATGACCTGCCCTGAAAAAGTGGAGTTATTTGGACAATTTTCCCTCCAAGATCAAAAACATTCCCTGTATTCTTTGGTGGAGGGCCTCATTTATTTTAGGTTACGAATTTGGGTTCCCACTCTCTTCAGAGCTAAGGTATTTTTCGCGCATCATGACTCTCCCATGATCAGCCATCTGGGCAATAAGAAATGCATCGATTTTATCAAACAGACTTACAATTGGGTGGATTTAACTAAAGAAGTTCCAGCCTGGATCATCGATTGCATTACTTGTGCTTGAGCTAAGTCAGATTGCTCATGAGGAAATGGCTTTTACACCCCTTGCAACAGGCGGAGGGTCCATGGACAATAGTGTCCATGGATTTCTATTGTCTAACTCCCCTGTTCTAATGGGGTTTATGGCGGTGATGGTGGTGGTTGATTATTTCACTAAGTTTTCCCTTTTCATCCCTTGTGCTTCCACAATTATGTCAGAAGAAACTGCTCATCTCTTCGTGCGCCATGTGTTTTCAATGTTTGCTCTCCTGCAGGAGATCATCAGCAACCATGGTCACAGTTCACAGCGTGTTCTGGAGTGAACTTTTGTCTATTTTAAAATTTCCCCCCGTTGCTCCACAGCATATCACCCCCAGTCCAATGGACAAACTGAGCAAGTTAACCAAGTCTTATAACAGTACCTGCGTCGCTATGCTGCAGCCACACAGGACATCTGGGCTAATGAACTTCCCCTCGCTCAATTTGCCTACAACAACAGGATTCACGCTTCCATGGCATTTTCTTTTTATAAAGTGATGCTTGGATATAATCCCTCCTTTTTGGTCAGACCCTGCTCGCGCCGTGAAGTCCAAGCTGCCACATACATGATGGACATATTAGGTCCACTCAATCCTTAGTTCAAGGTTCACCTCACTAAAGCTATTATGACTATAAGTGGTTTGTGGATCGTAAGCAACTCCCTGGTCATGACATAACAGTGGTATACTATGTTATGCTTGATACGCGCCATTTGAGAATTCAGGTACCCTCCCAAAAATTTGCAAGTAAGCATTTGGGCACCCATTTGGTGGAGGAAGACCTGGGCAATGATGTGTTCTGGCTAAAAGTACCAGCCCTTTGGAAACAGCAACCCGTCTTCCACGTTTCTAAGTTGTCCTCATTTAAGGGGACTGTTCTGCTGACCCTGAGCCAATTGTAATTGAGAATGCAGAGGAGGCCAAAGTGGAAAATATCTTAGCATCCCACAAGTCCTGAAAGTCTTTTAAGTACCTCGTGGCCTGAAAAGGTTATCTGGCCTACAAGAACAGTAGGGTTAAGACCCATGATTGCGCTAACTTCATGGAACTGGTTGAGGCGTTTTGTGTGTCCCAGCCTGATGCTACCTGCCCCCCCCCAAAAAAAAGCTGCAATTGTAATGGCAATTAAATTTCCCAAAGCACACAAAAATGTGGCCCTTGTGCAGTTTACCAGCGGTGGCGCCCTTCCTTTGGAAAAAGGAAAGTGTAATGTAAGTCCAGGGGAACGTCCACTGTGCATGGATTGGGTGATATGTCTGTTCCCAAATAAAAAGGGTCCAAATAGGGCAGCTGTACCCCTCATCACCCAGGGTGACCTCGCCCACATGGTAGATGAGCGCTGGTTAACAACTCTCCATCTTCAGATTCCTCCCTCAGTGCCCACACTCACCTCAGCTGAACTTGTCTGTCAGATTAAGAAAACCTGCACTGAGATCACTGAATTGAAGTCAATTGATTTGAAACTGATGGTAGTTAAGCTTGACAATTGGAAATCACATAGCCAAAAAGGGACTAAGATCAAATTATTGGCTGGAATTACCAACAGTTTTAATTCAGCCAGCAGTGCGATCACTGAAGCAACCCCCTCTCAAAATTGTCAGGGATGATCCCCAACATGCATATAGTATCATTAGAAACCATCTGTGACAGTTCAAAACCCCTTTATTAGAAAATTGGGAGTTTTGGCTGATGTAACTCTTTTGACCAAACAAACAGCCCAGCAGCCAGGCACAGGCAGGTTGGGCATCCTGAACCCATTTCCAACCAATTGGGACCACCCCTACATGGGGTAGCCCTGGTGAACTCCCATTACTTGTCAGGCCAGATGCCATTGTGTCAACCAACAGAAATGCAGTTGAGCCTTGGTTCAGGCGTCTGAGGTTGAATCAACAGCAACTCAGCCTGCCAATGAATCCTTTGATGTCAATTTCCATTTAAGATTATCTGCCACCTTCCCTGAAATTTTTTCTGGTTAGATCGAACTTAAGGGACTCATCTGTTGGAAATTTGGTTGACCACATTGTCCATCTCGCTTGTCAATTAGAAAATTTATGGTTGTTAAAGCAACCAATTGTTTGGCAATGGTTGACGACTAAATTATTAATCATAAATATCAAAGGATATAATCCAACGGTTGGTTTTGATTAATATTTCGTTGGGGATCATCCTCAACTAAATTATTAGTCATAATTAATAAAGGACCTAATCTGATGATGGGATTTAATTACTATTTCATTGATGATCATCCCTGACTAAATTAGTAGTTGGAATTCATCAAATGACATAATACGACAATTGTTTTGATTAATATTTCTTCAGGTATCATGCCTGACAATATTAATTAGGTAATTCAATGAGGGCATGATTGCCAATAGTCAGATTGCTATAATAAATTGTTACAGCAGAGGCTTTGAAAAATTAGGGTCATTTTAACAAAGTCACTGAAGCGTTTTAATGCTTGTTTTGGTGGTAACTAGTAGTAGTAATCAGGTAACTTGGCCCCAGACCATGTGTGTACAGTTCTTAACACATGGGGATGGTTGCCAATATGTAAAAGGTTACACTAATGGGGATTGATTAAGATGAAGACATTCACTACCATCGGAAGTTAATCCCAAGGGTTAGAAGTTTTGGGGGACTAATCAGTTGATTTTCAGAGAATTATCTGAAATGTTGTCCGCCATCTGCCTATAGTTTTTTATTTTATTTATATGATGATGGCCGACCAGGGGACAGACACATCCAATATGTAAGAAAGAGGAAAACGGAAAACAGAAGAGGGAAGAGAGCGCAAAACATTGGAACTCAAAAGATACAACTTGACACACTTGAGTGTGGCTAGGAGCCACGGTTAGTGGATGACTAGACCTTAAGTGGCATGACAGCTCAGGAACTAGTAGGGTTTACCGCCTATGGAGACTGTGAGGTTTTCAATGTCATAACGAAGGAACCAGATTGGAATTAGTTGCTCATCCATTTCTTTCATTTGTGTTGGAGTGATCTGAACAGCCAGGCTTGGAAGTGGTTGGCCAAATGGCTGTGGAACCTGATGATGGCTTGGTTGAAATTGTGGAGGATCCCGTTGAAAGCGTCGAGGGTAAATGTGTGAATGGACCATATTGCAATACTCACATTTAGAGCCCTTAGCGTCTGGGGGATAGGCGAGGACATGTTGAGTGCCAGGATGTTGCGGGATAGTCGGAATTTAGTTGAAGGTGATTGTTGAAACAAGTGCACCACGTTGGCCCAGATATGCACAGACGGCGGGCATTCTTCCAGGAGGTGTGCTAGTGTGTTGGGTCCGCCGCAGATGGCGCATGTCTTGAACATTGAGAAGGTGCGGTCAACTGTTCTAAACGTATGGTGCATGTAGCGCCACACTGTGGAGCACACTTGTGGGGATAAGAGGGGGCAGGTGACGAGGTCCCACACCTGCTTTTGGGTGCGCAAGTCATATGGGACGTCTTGGTAGTCTAGGTAGTCAATCTGGGATAGAGGGAAGGATGGTAGTGGGGCAGGCGCGTTAGTCACCATTTGTCCCCTGTGGAGTTGCACGCAACCAGTTTGAAGGTGAATGTCTTCAGATTGCTGTGCATAGGAGAAGCTCCAATCCCCTTGTCTTAGGCTGTACAGGATGCGTTTGAAATATCGGTTGGTGTTGTGCTGTCCAGTGGCAGTTGGATTTGTTGCAAGGTACTTTATCAGAGTTGCAGGGTTGGGGGGACCTCAGATGTAGTGCCCTTGCGAAGTTGGTTTGGGCTGCCTTAGCCCAGTGGGGGGATGGTGGGTTGGGTTACGTTGTGAGAGCTACCCATGAGTCAAGGATTTGCGTTGCTTGTTCCATGAAGTTGAGCAGCCTCATCCCGCGCCTTCTGCCTATAAAATCTCTAGCATTTTCTATTAAAAAGCAGAAATTAACTGAAATATTTGATATTTACTTCTAAATTAAAGATTAGAGGGAACAAAGTCCCTAGTTGTTTTTCTCAATTACAGTTTGCCATAGTGGATTAGTTACCACTTGTGAAGACTTAACCTACTAGTTTTCGCCATACAACTAATGTTATTGATATTATTTCACAACCAACCTGTGCAGTAAACTAACCCAAAAGTTTACACTTGGTGCTCACTACAGGGGGTGTAGTTGAGTCTTGTCAAGAAGTACCACCATGTCATCTTTGCAGGGAGAGATTCAGCGGTTATGGAGTGAGCTGGAGAGTGTTTCAGACCGCTCTAATGTTGGTGGCTTAGGCCAATTTATCCTGAATGAAAAATCGCGTTTTCAAGGTTGAAGAAGATGTCAACCTTGTCACAGAAGTTAAAAATGAATTTTTTGGAAAAACATCTGAGTTAGAGCAACAATATTCCAAAGTGGAGAAGGAGCTACTCCTGCTCAAAGTAGCACTTCAAGCTGAGGCTGGAAAAATGGATATTACGGGAAAAATATAGTCAGCTCCAAAAAGAAGTACAAGAATGGGAAGAAAATTAGTGTACTTGTATTCATGTGGAAACGGAGATTGGGGATCAGGACCTATACAAAGATGAAAGCAATATAGGGAGCATTCATACTACTCAAAATATGCCAAGTGCCTATGCCGCCATCTTGGTGATGACCCCAGACAACACACCAACTGTGTAAATCCTAAGGACCAGCACTTGCAACTGGATAGGGATCAGCACCCCTTCCAGACGAAAAGGGGCCCCAAGGCTCCAGTGGACCCTCTGTCACTGCTGGGCGACCTAGCTCATGTGATATATGAGTCTGGTTGATGGCTTTTCCACCTAAAAATATCCCACTCCCACCTCTTCCCCCTCTTCAATCCTGGTAAGTTTGATAGAAAGGGTCTTCAGGGAGATTGCACACATCATGGGGCATGGAAGGGCCCCTGGGACCACTCACCCCCAGGCAAACCAAGTCCAAAATATGGGAAAATGGCAATTCCCAACATTGGAGCCTAGCTGGCAATTTCTAGACTGGGGGAGCTGGTCTGGACTGGCCTGCTTCAGAAGCCAGATCAGAATACAGCTCAGATCGCAAACCCAGTCCTGAATGACTTGGATCATCTGCCCCAATGCTCCAAAATGGATCCATGGAGTTCAGATTGCATGAGTAGCCCAATCGAGAGACTGGCTTGAATCGCAAATAATCTGATTCATGGACCCCTGCCTCCTGGGACGAATCCAAACCACCCAAGCCATGCAAACAGGATGACTCGAGTCACCAGGACCTGGATCAGTAGTATTGACTTGGTTTGGCCCCAAGAATTTGGAAAAATTTGCAAAAATTTTCCAAGATTTTGCCAGATTTGTGAGCAGCCTTCTACCCCCTCTGAGCCAGCCAACCAAATCCCTTCCCCAACCCTCAGATTACCAATCCCTCGATACCTCCACATGCATATAGTCCAGTTTAAAAGGCAACTGATTAAGCTGAGGGCAGTTGTCAGTTCATTCTTTTCCTTTCGTTGAATAAAATCTGAAATATCTGCCTAGTTTGCCATAGCCTCCATCTACCCTTTGGAAAATTCATAAAAATTCGGCCATTTGATCTGACAAAGCGCGCTGTCACCCAAATAATCCTGCCAGTGTTTGCTGATTGTATTATCTGGTTACTCAATCCTGCCATACAGCAGCGGATCATAAATGAAATAATCTGCCTCACCCCTGGAGACAAACCTGCTGCTCCATTTTTTTCACTTGTCCGTTTAATGGAGGCCTTTCTGTCCATTCAAACACTGAGTCCACCAAAACTGCTCCCCAATTAGAGCATCCCCCAGGCGTCCCTGCCCCGCTGTGCATGGGCTCAGCTTCCATAGCCACCTCTGCCGCCGCTGGCCCAGTCCACAGTGGGACCTAGAGCGCCCCCTTCAGGGGAAGCTTGGTCCCAGCCCCTCTCATGGGGTTCGCCATACCTTCACTCATATTTACAATAACTTGGCGGCCTCTGTGCTGTCCCTCGCTGATGCGCAAGCCCCCCTATCCAAATCTTAAGGCCAGCAACTGCAAACCCTGGAGGAGTTGTCATCCTCTCTGCCTCTCCCGCCCTTGGGGGTTGCCCCCATAAGACTCGCGGTTGCCCCCCAATGCAACATCTGGTTTGCCTTGAGGGGCCTTCGGTACATTACTGAACTTTTCTTTCCTCACATCTCCCCTAGAACCACACTTCTTTTAGTCACTCAGACCGCTATGCCTTTGGCATTCTGGGGTCTCCACTGGGTGCTCGCGCACCATAACTGGGAGCCCAGTCTAGTTCTTCTTAGCTGAATCTGTGACAGATATAGCACATCAAAAGCAGTATGGTACTGCTGGGCCTAACCCTACTACCTCCTGTGGGGCTTATAGTAACTTACCTCTTCGTTTTGGATCTCTAGCTGTGTCTGAGCCAGCAATTGTTCTACCTAATAAAGATTATGATATTTTCATTGGCACTGACTTCATGTGGAAGTATGGATTAAAGTGTGACTTTGAGGCGAATACTATGACAATCTCGGGCCAGACACTACCATTGATCCATCATTGGAAGGGGGATGCCCCCCTCACTCAGAAATAACTTTATAAACTTGATCTATAAGGATGGCATCCTTACCCTTGGTTATAAATTAGTTGGGAAGAAGAACCACCCTTTACCAAAATGCATGAATGAAAACCAAGGGATCCCAATCCGAATAAAAAAGGAAACAATCCTACCACCTGGGATGCAGACAGTGGTTAATACTGGACTGACTCTAAAAATTCCTGAGTAATTATATATAGAAATCGAGGCTCCCTGGTAAAGATAAAGAATTGAACCTTGGGTAGCTCAAGGGATAATAATTACTGGTCATGAGGAAATCCATATTCTATTAGCCAATCTGGGAAATACACAGGTGATAAACAGTGAAATCAAGTAGTTGCATTCACCCAGTTAATCCCTATAACAGAGCTCCATTCCTTCCACAAATTTCGGGATTTAAATGAAATGGGATTACCAGATTTGGCTGGATGCATTCATACGTTAATCTCTTGGGAACAATTATCAGAATTAACCAAAGATCAGCAAAATGAAGTATTGGCTTTATTCAAATGATATCAAACTATTTTCGCCCAAAATGAACACAATATCAGGTGTGCAGAAAACATACTCCACACCCAACATTCTAAATTGATGGGCCAGAGTGAAAAATTGGCCCCCACCAAATTGACTACCCACATATACCCACCCAAATCTGCCCCCACCAATCAGAGTCAGGCTTGGACCACCATTCGCTCCCAATTTGCCCAGTTGACTCTTACCCACCCCAATTCTTCATCCGCTATTCTTGTGAACCAAAATCTATGGGACCTACTGGCTGAAATTGACGAATCAGGTAAAGCTATAATGAGTGAACAAACTGGTCAACCTCTCAGCCAGTTCAATTATGGTCAGACCGAATATTTCCTTCCTTATTTTGATAGTAACCCACCCCCCAAATGCTTCACTCCGCTACCCAATGATGCCCCCTACCAAAGCGACCACCAGCTCGCCTTAGCTGTGATGGCCTCTCCCCATTGCCCAAACCTACGCAAAGCAGTGGCCAAATCAGTGGCTAAACTCGATGAAGGGCTGCCCACACTCTACTTCCCCCCAATTTCCCCAAATCTCCCTGCAGTGACATCTCAAAGTTGTTTGACGAAGCCAAAGCCACTATCATGCATGTCGCCAAACTAGCAGAATTTAACCCATCTGCTAAATTCACCCGTCAGAGTATGTCCAATTTTGCCAAACTTCCCTGAAGCCCACATTCAAGCTGAATTTCACATTGCGGAATTTGTTGAAGCAATATACCGCGCTCAGCTTGATGAAGAGTTTGAGAACTCATACTACAACGTCCTTCACCCCCACTATGTGGATGCCCCAACGCCATGGCTCTCCGCTTGGGTCCATTTTTCAACCAAAATGACATGGCCACAGCGGATTTGTCTGAGGACAAACCGCTGACCCCCCTCACCCTCACCCATGGTGGGTTAGTGGTTTCCACTACCCACCTGGTTTGTAGTTTAATTTTATCTTTCCGTTCATTTTAATTGGGTTTTATTTTTTTTGTGATTTTGGTAATGTCTGTCCCCTGGTCGGCGTACATCAAATAAATAAGAAAATATATTTGTATCAAATTGACACTGGAGAAACTGCCCCAATTAGAATGAGACCTATTTGAAGGTCCTGAGCAGCTGAGGCAGTAGTTGCTGAAGAAATAGAAAAGTTGTTGGAGCATGGATTGCTTGTGCCTTCATCCAGCCTATGGGCTAGTCCTGATATAAATTGTCAAAAAAAGGATGGGTCAAATTGGGTTGTAATCGACTATTGCAATCTTAATAAAATCACAAAAAAAGACTCTTATCCTTTTCCACAAATTGGAGATGCATTGTATCAGTTAGGTGGGGCTAAATTCTTTTTGGCAATGGACCACATCTTGGGGTATTGGCAGATTGATATGTCACCTGAGAACCAGGAGAAGTGTGCCATAATAAATGGCACAAGGCCTTTACCAAAATACGTGGATGCCCCAAGGCTTATGTAATGCCACTGCAACTTTTCAACAGGCTATGGATACCATCTTATGTGACCTCAAATTGTCCTGTGTTCTAGTATATCTAGATGACATCAATGTATTTAGTCAAATATTCACCAAGCTCTTACAACACTTAGAGGAAGTATTCAAGAAATTAGCTGCTGCCAATCTTAAAATCAAGCCCCAAAGTTTCACTTCTTTAAGGAGCAGCTAGAATATTTGGGCTTCGTTATAAACGCAGATGGATTAAAACCTCAAAAACAAAAAATTGATGCTATTGAGCGGATGTCATTGCTGAAAAGTGTTCATGATATACAAGTCTTTTTAGGAATGGTCAGTTATTATTGCCTTTTTATTAAGGGCTTTGCAAAGATAGCAGATCCATTATTCCATCTGCTTAAGGATCTAAAAAAGGTTTTGAATGGAATGAAATGGCCCAAGGAGCATTTGACGAATTATGGCAATACTTGATGACAGCCCAATAATCAAATATCCAAATTTTGACCGACCATTTATTATACATATAGATGCATTGCTCATGGCAATAGGTGCCATACTTACTCAAGTGGACGAACAAGGTGAAGGACACCCAGTGGCATATGTCAGCTGTACCTTAACCAAGGCTGAAAGGAATTATACAGTCACCAAGCATGAATGTCTTGCTTTTATTTATGCTTGCAAGAAATTTCATGTTTATATTCATGTGATGCATTTCAAGGTCGTAACCGATCATACATCTCTCCATTGGTTGAATAACTTAAAAGAACCTGAGTGAAGACTAGCACGATGGGTCTTGAAATTTCAGACATATGACTATGAAATTGAACATCGCGCTGGGGATAAAAACTAGAATGATGATGGATTATCCAAACTGCTGGCGATTCTTGCAGTACAGAATTGTGCTGATGATCTATTATAATGGATGGTGAAAGGAGAGTTGGAGGATGAGTTACCAGAATTACAAATGGCATTATGAAAAGCTATGGAGGGACAGAACAAAAGAATGGACTGTTATTCAAAATAGTGAATGATAAAAGGCTTCTGTTCCCAAAACATTCAAACATATGGAAATAATATGCACTGCTCACAAAGTTGTCAGCCATGGTGGCATCAAGAAAATCCTAGAGCATATTCGCCAATATTACTATTGGGAATCGTTAAACTATGATAGAGCGGATTTCCTTTCCTGTTGTACAGAGTGTCAGCTCCACAAGACACACAAAATTGTGGCTGGATATCAGTTAGTTCAACCAGGATTTGACTGGAATACAGTATCAATCGCTGTAATGGGACCTCTAAGTACAAGCACTGGAAGATTGTGATATTACAATTGCAATTGATCACCTGACCTGATGGATTGAAACCAAGGCTATGGTATAGGTCGATGCAATGAATACTGCCAAATTTATTCTGGATCAAGTGATATATCAGCATGGCTGTCCTCAAGTGATCCTGAATGATAATTGAACGAATTTTACCTCCTTTGTCATACCCAATTGAACAAATTGATGGGATACAAGGGGGTCATATTGGTCCCATATCATCCAGAGACAAATGGACTAGTTGAGAGAGTGAACGCTACCTTAGCCTCCATGTTAAAAAAGTTGATTGCAGGAAAAACGTCTACTTAGGCTTCTATACTTAAGATCCGTGAAATTTGCCTATAATGTCAGCTATCATTCCTCAACTGGTAAAACACCCTTCAAATTGCTATATGGAAGAAAAGCCGCCTTACCACCAATTCTATACTCAGCATTGGAATTAACTTTGGGGATGATTCTGGACCAATATTTAAATCAATTAGCCAACATTATGATTGATTTACAATCCCAAGAATTCACCAAAACCCTTCAGAAAAGGATCCAGGTTAAAATATATGATGATAAAAAATGGCCACATATAAAAAAATTCAAAATTGGGGATAAAGTATCTATTGTGATATGCATGGATTTGGATGATGAAATAAGCTGATGCCTTATGGATAGGTCTCTTTGAAGTAATTTATAAATCAGCAATGGATTCCTATAAAATCAAAAATATCCTCAATGGTCATATAGTTAACTGAGTTCATAGCAATTATTTAGAAAATTGGCACTAAAAATAATACATAATAAAGAAAAAGAAAAAAATTAATTAAACACCAGTATAAAAAACATGAATAAAGGAAAATAATTCAATAATAATGAAAATTTATATAAAAAAATTGAATTTTATTACTCATACTTATCATCAGGCATTGTTCCCTACTATCATCAGCAGGGCCAGCTCAGGTTGCAACTGGGTCCATCAGAATTAGTCTTGAGGTGCTAAAGTATATCATCCCTAGAAATAAAAAAGATCTGCTCTGATTGCAAACGGATAGCCCAACCTGGGGGAGTATAGGTTTTCCAGCCTATGGCCAGTGTTGAGGCCAAATAGTCCTGGTATGGCATGAGGCCATATGACCACACTCAACAGAGGCGGCAGCAAGAAGGGGACCTCTGAACTAATGAGATGGTTAAGTCTGGTAGATGAACTTCTGAACTAAGCTTGTTAGGTAAGTCTTGAGAAGAAGCAAGTGCTTCTAAAAAACTGTCTCGCTGGGTAATCTGGTCAAGTGGGGGGTGAGTCGGAAATTTGGTTGACCACATTGTCCATCTCGCTTGCCTATTAGAGAATTGATGGTTGTTAAAGCAACTGATTATTTTAATATGGTTGCTGACTAAATTATTAATCATAAATATCAAAGTATATAATCTGACAGTTGGCTTTTATTAATAATTCATCAGGGATCATCCCTGACTAAATTATTAGTCATAATTAACCATAGGACCTATATTAATGATGGGATCTGATTACTATTTTGTTGGGGATCATCCCTGACTAAATTAGTAGTTAAAATACATCAAAGGACATAATCTGACGGATGTTTTGATTAAAACTTCGTCGGGTATCATGCCTGACAATATTAATTAGGTAATTCAATGAGGGCATGATTGCCAATAGTCAGATTGCTATAATGAATCATTACAGCAGAGGCGCTGAATGATTAGGGTCATTTTAACAAAGCCACTGAAGCATTTTAACGCTTGTTTTGGTGGTAGCTAGTACTTTAATCAGGCAACACAGCCCCCAGACCATCTGTGTACAGTTCCTAACACATGAGGATGGTTGCCAATCCATAAAAGTTTACACTACTAGGAATTAATTAGGATAAAGACATTCACTACCATCAGAAGTTAATCCCAAGGGTTAGAAGTTTTTAGGGACTATTCAGTTGCTTTTCAGAGAATTATCTGAAAGGTTGTCCGCCTTATGCCTATAAAAACCTCTAGCATTTTCTAATAAAAATAAGAAATAAACTGAAATAAATTTGTATTTAGTTCTAAATTGAAGATTGAAGGGAACAAAGATACCTTGTTGTTTTCCTCAATTACAGTTTGCCATAGTGGATTAGTTACCACTTGTAAAGACTTAACCTACTAGTTTTCGCCATACAACTAGTGTTATAAATATTATTTCACAACCAACTTGTGCAGTAAACTTACCCAAAAGTTTACACCATCCCTGCTTGTTCCCACATCAATCAAACACTATTTAATCTGTTGCATTGCACTGAGAAAATTGTTGGTCAATTTCCTTCATTTTCCTTTCAATAAATTTCTGCTGAAAACTATTAATTTTTATTGATATTTTTTTGGCCAAAGTCCCAATGGCATTACCCTGGTGGCCTGTCAAACAATACTGGATGGGCTTTACCAGTTTCGAAGATTACTATGAGCCCCCACCATTGTCAACTAGCTTCAATGAGCCAGACACTTCTAGCAATTCAACCCCTTTATTTTGACTATCCGCCATCAATATATTGGGATCTTGTGGCCTTACATCCACCATTTCCAAGCAAGGTTCTGCCCCCTTTTCTCCTCAGTTGTATTGAACATACCTACTGGTAACCCTGTAGAAACTATCTCAATGGTACAATTCCCTGCAGCGAGACCCCCAGTGTCTGGGTTTGTCTCCATTTGGTTTATTTTCTGGTTGCTTTTCACAATTGATCTACACCAATGAGTTTATCATTTCCTAATTTATGGTTCAATACAACGCTGTACATGTGGCAAGGCCTCTGGCATTCTGGCTTGCTTTTTGGGTGCTCACGCATCCCAACTGGCAGGCCAATCTAAACTTCTTCTGCCATTTTCATGACATTATGTACCCATGGGGTAGCAATTTAGTATTTCAGCCAATCCCCGTTGGCTAAAATTTTTCACCTTTGGGGACCTCCACCGCCCCTATAAAAGGAGGTGGTCACCTCTTAGGTGTTTGAAGGGAAGCAGACGTGGCAGGGGGAGAAACCGCTGATGGACTCCCCAGGGTCCGCTGCATGGTTGGAGTAATCTTATGGCTCAATTTTGTGTTTTTGCCCCCAAAGTATATAAAATCATGTTATCTCAATTTTCAGGGTGTCGGGAAGTTGATATGACTGGATGATATGCTACCCATATTGGCGGATCATAGGGGAATTGAGATGAGTCTCGAGATTTATGAAAAGGGGATACATGAATTATAATTGGACAAAATGAGAACATTTGGCAAATCAAGAGAAATACGCTGAGATTTGATACAAATGAGAGCAACTTGAAAAAGGAAGAAGAATAGAAGATACCAAGCCAAAGATGCATTTGGCTGAGGAATCAAGGTATAAAGAGCCTGATGGAAGATTAAAAGGGGATAGTCTTTTAGGAGGAAGAAGAAGTGCAGAACAGTCTGCAAGACATCTAAAAATAAAGAAAGAAATTAAGGGGCAATAGCTCCATATATATTTTATTTAGTTTTATTATAAGAATCAGCGATCCTCATATTGTTTGATTGGGTTGCTCAGTGGCTATATCCTGTGCAAATCCAACTCGGTGACAGCAGACCCAGACGCCAAGAAATTAACAGTGGTGCTCACTACAGGGGGCCACTTAGCAACTATAGTGGGGAAAATAAAATGACAAATCCTCATTCGTTCCAACCTAACCTGATTGGGTTCCAAGCACGGCATGCTGAAGAAGCTCAGAGGACACCTAACTCGGAACCAACATTGTTTACTGTTACCAAACCAGGGGATGATGAAATTATGATTACTGTGTAATTTGAGAATTTCCCGGAGCTGATGCTTAACCAACACAGACGCTCCACAAATGTGACTCCACAATAACTAAGAATTATTATGGAACGGTTGTTGTGCGGGTATCACCTATATGAGGATGAGAGTGGGGAAAATGCCGTGAGTTTGTTTTATAACCAACGCGATCAATAAAATCAATATGCGTTGTACATGTCATATTTGGATGCCACTACTATGGGGTTAACTTGCCGCCTCAGTACCCATGGGATTGAGGAATACTTAGTCGCTTATGTGCAACCTTCAATTTGCCAGCTACTACATTCCTGGCTCGCCATAACATTGAAATTGGAGATGTGTTGTGGTTTGCTCAAGTACAACAGCACAATACTCGCCTCCTGCTGGACTGCCTTGATCTTTTGCTCTTGGAAATACAAGGGGCGTTGGCACAAATGGATCATCATGTCGGGGATGTTCTCTGTTGATTGGACCTTCTAGTACCACAGTTAAACTCAGAATTACCTCATTTAATAAGAGAACTACTAGAACAGCATGGCCTATCCGCGGAGTGGATTCAGGACGTGACAACCTTGGGAAATAATACCGAGCGCTGTATGACAGAGCTAGCTGATTGGGTGGTAGCTCTTGAAGCTGTGATTGCTCAGCTCAAGGAAATAATGACCCTGATGGAACTGCAATTGGCGGCCCAAGTCAGCTCTCTATTGGCAGAAATAGATCAACTCCATATTGAATAGAATACCCAGCGAATGTCTGATAACGCGCTTATTCTTAGGCCAACGTCCACCGAGTAACTCCAACTCATTCTTCAAGTTACATGACTGGAAGTCATTAGTCAGGTGGAACGCCAACGAGCCTCCCCTCTCCCTATTGGTGAGACAAGTGAGTATATGGTCAT
>JAKSZP010005353.1:0-206460 GCA_022478985.1 Massospora cicadina
GAAAGGATATGTTTGGCCTTCTAACGATCAGTCGCCCCTTCCATAGCTGCTTTATAAACATATAAAAAAATGAAGCAATGCTACCCTCGCCGGGGATAAACTTGTCTTTAAACGTTGGTTTAAATGAATTATAGTCATTCCTGGTAAGGGTATGAATAGCTGGAGCTTCTGCTTCCTAGGTTTCAGAGCGGTAGCTTAACTGATCAAAGGTCCACGAAAGGCGTTTGAACTGATCATACATGGCTTCAGCCAGGTTTCCATTTTAGAGAGGGCTTCTAGGGACCCAGATTCACATAGTCTCAGTTGAGCTTCGATCCCTGATTTATGAGTTTCAAGATCTTCCACTCGGTTCTCCATTACAGAGACTTGAAGCAGAGTTGTGACACCATTGAGCTTAGGTTTAATTGAGCCGTTTCCACAGCTTTCACGTGGTTCTTCAGCTCTTCTTTCATTTGTTTACATTCTTCATTGTCACGAGAGTGGGAGCTGGGGCCTTGTACCCTTCCTTAATCTGTTCATACTTCCGCTTGACCTGCGTTAGTCAACTAAAAACTTCCTTCAACAGCACAGGGCTTTCCAGCGAAGCTTTTATCGCTTTTGCTTTGATTTCACATTCAGTCAGGCGACGTGCCAAATATTTGGTATTTTCAAATAAAGATTTGAGAGCTAGCTCCTTTTCTAGCTGAAAAACCTTGGCTGCGAGGGTGGTGGTGGCGCTTGATGGTTCAAGCAATAGATGATGTTCAAGCTTATCAACACGCGAAAAGACCTGAATTAACTGCCGCTCCACCACAGCCACATGCTGTTCATATTTCTCTTGAAGGACGGAGTTGGGGGCTGAAAGGTCACGATGCGTTTGCTCATTTTGCTTTTCAAGTTCTTTAGCAAACTATTTCAACAACGAGCGGGTACTAGTGGAGGATGTGTTCGGTTCATCCCAGAATATCTTCATAGCCTCCTCAACATACTTTACAATCCCAGTGTCCATAGTAGTAAATTAGTCATGCAGCTGTTTGATGAAGTTGCGATTAGCTTCCACACCAGATCTAACTGCTCCAAGATGTTTGGAGGTCAGTTGATACAACTTATAATAGGCCAAATTCAGAGCTGCATGGGTATCTAGGTGTCAATGGACTTCTTCATTATGGCCGGCTAAGAGATGCATCATATGGACCAAGGCAGGGTGAGCAAACTTGCGTATGTAGGTGGTCAGATTTGTAAGCTGACCATAGGTCTCTGGGAGGACACTAGTCTCATAGAGAAACAAGTGGCGTTCTTCTACCAAAAATGCTCGTTCATGAGATGCAATGTTGCCAGGGTTAAGAATGCCATGAGTAAGGTCTCTCACAGCTTCAGTGGCTGGCCAAGTGATGCGATGAGACTCAGGTATTAATATGAGCTCAAATTGTTCTTCTTCAGGTATCAGAACAGTAGGGCTGTCCATTCAATCATCATCTTCAGTCCCTTCCCCATTTTGCACCCAACAGGTGACACTCTCCATTTCTTTAATACTTATCAAAGTATTCATGGGGTTTGACCCCTGTAGTGAGCACAAATTGCGGGATCCACCAATGGATGCCACAAATATTTTTTTGAAGTGAGAATTTTAATTTGAAATAAAAGCAGTAAATAGCACTTTGTTAAAGTTTTTAGAGTTTTTTATTGTTTAAGCAGGGCAAACCCAAAGAAGGTCCTTTCCTCAATACTAGTATTTCCTATTTAAACTAGTTCAAATTTCAAGACCATAGGTATTTGAGGCAAAAATATATAAAGCTGAGTCATCTAAATTAAAAATTATAGGCTTTCAGCCTATCAGATCGAAGATAAATATTTTGAGGCAAAACTGACCTGTGGGGTAACAATTTGATGAATTGTATCCAAGCACCAATGAGTAAAATCTTTTCACCTTGGCGGTGGTCAGACTCGTGTGGTAATGATTAGTTAATTTGCACCCTATCATCATCAAGTAAAATCTTCTCACCTCAGCGGTGGTCAGACTCATGTGGTAATGATTGGTTAATTCACACCCAATCATCGATGGGTAAAATATTCTCACCTCAGGAGGGTTCAGATCTGAGTGGTAATGATTTGTTAATTTGCACTCAATCATCAACAGATAAAATCTTCTCACCTCGCAGAGGTTCAAATCCATGCGATATTGAACAACTCAAATTTGGCTGAGAAGTCAGAGTAATCCTATTATTAGTTATTACCCTTTTAAGACACTTTTTGTGATAAACCATTTTTTTCTGATAGTTAGGATTCCACCAAGAATCCGCCAAGGTCTTTTTGCCATTGGTACTCATATCATTGTTAACCACAATAATATTTGATGATTGGGAAGGAGATGGGCCAATCATGGTAGCATATTCAGGAGCACTAATACCTCCAACATTCTTTTTCTTAAGTTGAGAAGGAGAATGTCTGACACCATTGATGAATCCCTTGACCTTTCCTGATTCGTCTACATATTCTGTTAAATCATAAATACCTTATAACCGCATTTATTGCATCTAAATATCTTAATTATTGTAGATAATAGTAACTATGATAATATTATAAGGCTAATTATGGGACCCACTTGCTTGTATTAAATGGGTTCACAGTCTAAAGAAATTTGCAATTTCAAATTTAATGCAATTACAATTAATAAACAATAGATTTTATGTATTTTGATCTTTCTAATTGTCATGATATTACTTGCACATGGATGTCCTAAATAGGGAGTACCTAGTACTATCAATAGGCCTGCTTATGTCCCAATTAAGTGCGTCATTATTCAAATTTCATATATTCTTTTCCCCCACTTAATGTATTTCATCATCTGTATAAAGAAATGTAATTGGGCAGGTGAAAAAAATATACACTGTGGATGTGCTAATATTACATTTAAAATCTTCCCAATGATGGGAGTAGAAGTGCATCTAACTGGGCTGACATGATTGTAATTAATTTAATTCAAGGGCCAAATTAACGCGGGGATCTTTAATAACCTCTGAAGCAATCCATGGAGATTAGCATGGCTTTTTTTGAACACATCTAATAGATGAAATTAGCCAGGAGATGCCCTAGAGGAATAAAATCTTGGCTCCTGTCCTTGAAATAAAAGCTTCATCTTACCATATAATTATTCTTTCCATCTTATATTATCTTCTATTATTTCTATCTTCAATTAAGAAGTGTAGACAAGCCTTAAGAGGAGCTTGTCATTATTACCTGCATCAGTAGAGTTCTCGATTAGAGAGGAAAAATACCCAAAAGAGACTAGAAGAGTTAAATATGATTGTTTTAGCTTTGTAAACTTCAGAATTGTTAGAAAAGATTATAAGAAACATAAAATATTAAAGGATATATCAGCCAAAACTCGCCCAACTATCAAAGCAGGAGTATATTAACTAAGCAAGTAAATCCTCAAAGCTTAACAAGCATTTTGCTAGATCATGAACTCCAAAGACTGCCTTGCTATACACTATATTGTTTCAGGTTTTGGTTTACAATGTCAACATACTCAAAATTTTCCCTTACTCAAAGTTCATCTACTGAAATCAAAATTTGGAGGCGAAGCCATTGAGTCTATACTTTACCATATTTTATAAAAAATCCATACCTATTTAGTAAATATACTAATTTTTAAATGAGATTATTGGTGTTGCAATTCATACCACAATAGAAAGTTTCACAAATACTAATGCATATAAACAGGTCAATTTTATAAAAACAGTATACCTCTTTATAAATGTAAAAATTTTTCAGAAAAATACGCTTTTATGTAATATATTTTCTTAAGTCCTCTGTAAAGTTGTTCGTTACTTCCAGTGCTGAAAATCCAGTGTAGTCATAATTCATTGTTTTGTTAATGATGGTAATACCAGCTTATGCGTTGATAATTTTTCCTCTTTTATATTTTTGACCCCTCCTTATATACACTAAACCCTAGAATACAGCCCGTGTGTCAGCCTTCTCTAAAGCTCCCAAATTTCTATTTTTCTCATCTATGGCCTGCTTACAGGATTGTGGATGTTGCCATAAGTATTTGTGTTCATCAATACAATGATGGGTGCATCTTCAGGGTATTAGTTAGTGTGAAGTTCATGGCAGATTCAACTGAATAATTCTGGTAATATTCAAACAATCGATTGTAATGGAACTGGCATAAGGAACTGGACATTTGGTCAATGACAAATAGAGATTGAACACCAAAAGTTAAAATTTTAAAACAGATTAATATAAATGCGTAGATTTTGGAAAAGAAATATTTAGCAAAATATCTGATGGTGGGTCAATGGGAATCAATCTTCTGAGGACACAGATAGTGGGGTAAAGGAAGCGGAGAGGTCTATATGGCATTTGGGGGTATTACTGAAAGATTGATCTATATGGTTTGTTAAGCCCAAATCTCAACATCACACATACTTGACCAAGCATAGAAAATTGGCTAATTGCCGTGGCTGGTGGTAGGTTTATTGGTTGATGGGGGTTAGCAACTTGATGGCCTTATGGAATTTCTTTAGGAATTTAGCGTGTATACTGCTGATGATGTGCCCTTTGGCATGGTCCCTAAGAATATATGTTAGTTAAAGCCATCTCTAAGTCCTTTAAAATTTCCTTCCAGATGAGTTTGAGCTTACTTTTTTGTCAAACAAATGGTTATCATAGTAGAGCACTTGCTCTCCTGCACTGAGACAGAACAAATGATGTAGTATAATTGTTGTGCTCTTTACATCTCATATTCTGAGGCCTTCTGTTAGCTTTTTCACCACATAAATTAATGACTTGAAGTCAAAATTTTATTTTAATAGTCAAGTCTTTAAAGCTCTCACAGGTAACCTTAACCAGGTGGGCTCATTGATATCATGATATAATTCATCAGTAAAAGCAACACATAAACAGTTGGCAATGAGTTAATAACACTTTACTTGAATTGGAGAGGCCAAATAATTCTTTAATGACATTTAATTATCATAATTAAGAAGAAAATATTAAGAGCCATAAAGGGGTCCATGTTAGATTGACAATGAGGGGCTAAATTTTACTAAATAACCCCTTAGAAGTAACAAATTGATATCTGTTCTCATGAGGGCTTGATGCCTTGTGCAATAGTTGGGCTCTTCTTTACTTGCAGTGTTATTCAAGTGGAGTCTGCAAATTAGGTTGGCAATTGCTTGACCTGGAGAAAATCCTATAAGTTTGGCAGTGAGGCTAGGCTATCCTAACCAACTTTTTAACAGCTAAGAAAGGATGAGGCTTATCCTGGGGTTACTTCTTAGTTTAATAATCAGGAAAGTGTCACCCCTAATATATCTAATTTATTATTTCAAATTTGGCTTTGAGCCCATTTTGCTCTCATAAATGAGGTACCAATAGTATCTCATAGCTGATATGAGGTAAGACAATGTCTGGAGCAGACAAAAATATAGTACTAAACTGTAGTGTTCTGGAGCTAAAAGCTCCTAGCGAGATAGTGGCGTTAGGCCTCATGATTTCGCATTATTTGAAATGTGCAATATTGGGTGAAATTCACAGTTTCTTCATTACTTTTTGGAAACTATGTTGATGGGTGCCACGCTGCTTAAAATCGCACAAATTTCAAAGCTGTTCACGATGATTTCAACACAAGTACACTCAGCATAATAATTCAAGCTTGTAAGCATATGAACTTAATAGGATTCACTTGGCTCAATTATGTGAATGGATTGCTGGCGTCTGTAGGTGCAGAAGCTTAGTAATTCTATTTCTATAATCATAATAAAATACCACCGGTTAGGCAGCATATACTCATTCCATTCTCTACATATGATTTTTGACTTTTTGGAAGAACTAAATCAACTATTTTCTACTCCACCGAGGTTTTACTCACATCAATGTCTGTGAAATTGTGAAATAATAAATGAAAAGTTCAATATTAGGGTAGCAAGGCCGCTTTTGACCAATTGATATTTACATATTCATTATTCTTGCATCAAAACTTGGATACTCACATACATAGTACTCAGTGCATCAAAAAGTAAGGGTGCAACGGTGGAGATAAATCACCATCTTGGTACAGTTCTTTCAGAATCTAGAAACAGGTAAAATAAACCAATAAAAGCTCTTTTATTGCTTAAAGGTGTTGGAGAAAATGATCTGAGCATCATAAAGGCTCAAACCCTAGCCCACATACAACACTTGGGTTTCATAATAGAAATGGTCAGAAAATGCTAAATCTTTTTTCGCTGGCTTAATGTTGATGATAAGGAAGGCGGCTACATTCTATCATCAGTTTCATCCTGCTAAACTCATTATTAATAGTTTTTTTACATCATAGTAAGACATGCTTGCTTCAAAAGCTTTAAAATAACCAGATCTTGATGACAGGGTTCAACAGGCATATTAACGTAGCCAGTTTACCCTGGTCATTTGAGTCCTTAGGGTAATTCAAATAACCTCTTAAAAGTTTGAATGTTCCCTTTCTTGTTAGCTTAGTCATGTTAGCTAGATTAACATGGTTAACATTATTAAGTCTTGATTCCCAGTGAAACTGGGATAAATTATCTTTAATAATCAAGAGCAGAAGAAGAGGAGAAATTAAATGAAGCCTTTGCGGCAGCAGGGTTTTTAGTATATGATAGAGAAGCGCTAGGAACAGCTGATGGCATAGGTAAGATAGTCAAAATAGTAGGCATGTTGTTTACAAATGGTTCATTACTATTGTCAGGTCAAAGTCTTAGTACAAATCTCAGTCATGGTTTTGATTACACATACCAGTGGACTTTTCAACCTTTTGGCAGAGGTGCTTCACCAAACTAGTAAAAAGTGATGTTTCGCCTGGGATCGCTGGTCAGATTGTTCATGCTTTTGGTTGGATTCTACAATATTCAAATTCAATCCCTTTAGTTCCTGTCCTTGAGATTGAACTAAGAAGTATAAAGTAAGTTCCTGATAGAGGCCAGTAATGGTATCATTGGATTTTTGTTCACACTACCTAGATTCATCTATTATAATTAACATTCTGATCCACTAAGGGATTCATCCCACTAGTGGATGTTAGAATTAATAATTTTATATATAGTAACTATTGTTTACAGAAAGATTTCAACATTTTTTATTGATCCGCTTAATTATGATCTGCTGGATTGATGAGTGTTTTGTTGGGGGTGCTCCCCTGACAATAAACAAGCTATTACATAGTACATTTCATTATTGGTAACTTAATTGACTTGTAGGAGATTATTGAGTTTAGATGATTATTGACTAAGGGTTTTTATAAATTCTGGTGAGAAATGCCACCTGTGATAAAGCATCTTTCTGAATTAGCCTTTTCTAGTTTGCAATATGCTGGTTATGGAGAAAGCCCCATTACCTAAGCAGGCCGTTATCAAAAAGAATGATTTGATGGGAGTTGAGCAAAGATGTTAGAGACATTCTTCATTGCAACATAGAAGAGGTCGCAGTCAAGTAGAGAAAAGAAAACTAAATTTGTTGAGTAAAATTATCATTTTGCGAGACCCTGGAGAGTTAGTTCATTGGCGACATCCACCATCTTTAATTAGGGCGCAAACTGATGATTTGTGCGCTGAATTCTATATAACTTCCCTATTTATAATAAAACAGATAAAATAGGTAGTTAAAAACTTCCATTATTAGAATTTTTTGTTCTTGCGATTAGAGTTGAGAGACAAGAAAATCCTTTGTATAATTTTATAGTTATCTCCGCAGACTCTGCATGATGAGAAAGAAGAACCTATGAACCTCATCCTAGGTTAAGTTTACCATATGAAATAGGGAAGAAAACCCTATCATTTCAGAAGAATCTAATATTAGGACAAGCACAGGTTGGCGTTGGGCCTAATCACTATTCTGGCTATCAGATCAACTAGAATAGCATTCTTCATACTAACATTGCTCATTATATCATATTATCAACAAGTCAAACAACGCACATACAAGCAACCTGCGCAGTTAAATAAGGGAGCCAAAGCAATTATTTACAGAACAAGGGAAAAAACTCCTAAACCTTATCAATTTGAACTCAATTAAAATTTTAAGCTCCCCAAAATTTAAACTGGTATAAACTCTCTCTTCCTCTGGTATATCAAGGCTGTTACAGTGACGTAGGGGCTTACATGTATTTTCAGCTAGTTGCATTTCATTTATAATAAGCTACAGGTTACAGAAAGTGCCACCTGTAGTGAGCACCAGAATGTTGCAATTGATATACAACAAGGAAGATTGTCCCAGGTGTTATTGCATTCAAACAAGTATTAACATATGAAGAAAGTATACCTCTTTAAAAATGTAAAGTTTTAAGGAAAAATAAGCCTTTATTTTTATATAAATTCTCTAAGTCCCATGTAGTATTTTTAGGTACTCCTAACGCTGAAGATCTTTTGTAACTAAAAACCAGAGTTTCTAAATGATAGTAATACCCTGCTATGCATTGCCACGTTTGCCACCTTTCCAATTTAAGACTTTTCCTTTTGTACGCTGGTCCTTAGAATTAAACCCGTATATCAGCGCTCTCTGCATCTTCCAGATATTCTAGCGTTTCCTAAATATGGACTACTGATAGGATTGTGGATTTTGGCAAGTGAACTTGATGGCCATCCGTCCAATGTCAGGTGCATCTTCAGGGTATTAATTGGAAGGGTTGATTATGAAAGACTTGACTGATAATTCTGGTATCCTTCAATTGATGGGAATAGAACTGTTAAGAGAATTTACATTTGGTTGATGAACTGTTAGGAGTTAATGCATTATAAATCAGGATCAATCATAAATTGATATATAAATGTTTGCATTTTGGGTTAGAAATTGCTAGCAAAATATTGATATTGGAGCAATAAGAATTAATATGCTGTAGGGCGCAGATAGCGGGAAAAGGGTAGCAGCACGGTCTATAAGGCATTTGAAGGGTATTACTACTGCAGGAAATCCTATATGGTTAGTCAAACCCAAATCTTAAAAAATTGTTAAGATGAGATAGTGGAACAGGATATCTAGTCCAAAACAAATATGACCAGGATTGTATGACACTAATGAGCTAACATTGCTGACCATTCCTGATCAACAATTACCAATGCTAACCACAATTCTAGCATCAGTGGGCTTTCAAGCTATTAGAGCTAGAGTAAAAAAGTTGCATCATCGCTTTTGACATTTAATCTGGGAGAAAATGTAAGGCATGTGGCTTTTAAGCATCTTGGGACAAGGCATAAGGAGTTGGTTATCCCGTGCAAGCTGATCTGAGAAAATCCTGGTCGTTTTTTATAACTAGATGTTTGCAATGGGGACATTTATGGCTCAATTGTTTGGCCACAATTGCCAAAATGAACAACCCATATTTAATAATGGTAGAGGAAGGCTCAGAGATGGATTAACTGATGCTTCAGCGTTTTTGTGAATAATAGGTTTGGTAAGCGGTGTAAATCTAGAAGCAACCATTTTCATGATAATAACTCAGTGTGACTAGTTTTTTCCTAATTATGGCACATAAAATTATTAGTGGTCTGTGTTTGCCTTGATTTTAGAACACACTGGGCAGTCCTTATAAGGGTTATCTGGGCCTCAGTGCTCGCCTGTCTTGAAGCCTAGTATATAATTGGCCAAGTGGTCAAACACTGATGGAGGTAACAAAATACCAAATTGAGGCTTGATACCAACTTCCCGAGGTTGTAGTTGGTATCATGCCCCTCCTCTGCCTAGCCATTGAGAATTTGGGTTAAGTTGGTGGTTTCAGCAGCGCTTATGGGGTGGTTCTAAGTTTGATTTTTTTTGTTTCTATAAAGGATTTTTATCACCTTGTCAGAAAATTTGTTTTTGATTACACTCTAATTATAACATTACATGTTCATTGCTGAATTGCAGAATCTTTTATATCATCAACTTTGATGGCATACCATACCATGATTTTGATTGACCAGATGCCTAGCTGGACCGCAATGTTGCATAGCCACCAGTAATAAGAGCTCTGTAGCTGTTCAGTCAGTTTTGGTTGGTTGTCATCAATTCCAGTAGAGAGCACAATGAGATGGATTCAGGCATTTTTGGACTTAGTCCAGTTAATGCCCAGAATTAATATGGGCAGCGCATGTACGTCTGCATCATTTTGGATGGGCGACTTGGTCCATATCGCCAGGTATGAGTCTCAAAGCTGATGAGACCCATACCCCTTTTTTTGCTTAGGCTTGAACAAAGTTTAGAAGGCAATTATCATTAAATTTTAACTTTGTACTAAAGGTTAGTGTGAATTAGCGACTTCATCTTGTGCTCTAGCATCAGAATCACCACTAGCGCGTTGGCTAGTACCAGAGCTTTGAAAGGATGAAGACGTTGATTACTTTAACATTCCAATTGAGATTTAAACATACGCATTTTCAGTAACCATGCAGCTGATATGCTGGTAAGCGCTAATTTTTCCATCTGGTGACCGTTAGACCCTTTTTGTTAACCAGGATCCCCAGTAAAAACATCAGTGTGGAACATAGGGGATTTAGCTGGGGAGAAGTTATAATTTCGTGTTGCCTAATATGACTACAACAGTCTCACTAATATTTATTTTTGGGCTTGACGCTAATTAGAAGGAGCTGAGAAAATTTTTAATGTCTTAGAGGTTATTTTCGGTGTTAATTCCTATCATCATGTCATCAGTAAAGGCCTGAATAAAATTAGGGCTTTTGTTGGGGTGTATAATACCCCAGAGATTTTTCTCAACTGCTGTCAAGATGATGTTTGCAGTGGAGTTGTAAAGAGTTGGGGACATGGGATCATCTTGGAAGAGGCTCTTCTCAATAGGAACTGCGTCCATTAGACAGGTAGTTATATTTACCTTGGTCATAAGTCACGAGTAAAGGGTGGTGATCAAGGGATATAAAGTTATTGAGGATTCTGAATTCTCACATTGCCAAGTGCAGGAATTTCCGGACTACCTGATTGTAGGTCTTCACCATGTATAAAACATGATATAGCCATCCTCAGATTCTTGCATGTCCTGAAGGAGGTTTTATATTGAGATGATACTCTACAAAAAAGTTCACCCTTTGATCAACCCATGTTGGTCTTTGTGAAGTGTATGCGGCACTGTGGGCATAAGGTGGTTAATAGTATACATGTATAGAGCCTATAATCAGCGTTTGATAAGGTTATTGGATGCCAGCTCTGAAGGTACCGTTAGATACTATTCTTGTACAGGAGCACAAACCAGATCTCCTCCCCCCTAAGATTTGACGCCCATTTTGCAAGCAGTGATAGATTACTCAGGCGAGTTCTAGCGCAAACCAGTCATAATAATGTTGAGCATTTTCAACTCACATGATGTCAGGCCTGAAGCCTTTCCTTTTTGCGACTCCTTCAGTGCTTGCTTGACTTCTGCAACAGTTATTTTAGCTATGAAATTTAGCTTGTCTTTAGCCAAAAACTTATGTAGCGCTGGCTTGTTGATGTCAATAAGGGTTTTGGTCAAAGATCCACAAGGTTTGCACTATCAGCATAGATAATTGTGTTGATTTCCCATTTTATGATTGATAGCTGTTTAGAAGGTGAAGCTTTGCTTATGGTGTCTCAAACTGTCATAACTTGGCCTGGTATCAGATTTCCTTAAATCTTGCCATGCTCTCTTTGGTCATCATCGCCAACAGGCTATGATGCTGGTAGCTTTTAAATGTTCAGCGCTTTGAGTCCTGGTTCATAAGGAGTGCTCGGTATTTTTTATGCATCTTCTAATAATTATTATACCAATCTTTGCTGTACCACCGCATAAGCCTCAGCGTTTCCAAGTCATCTTAATTATTCTTCATAGCGGCAGTCTACTTGTAGGCTTTGTGATTTTTTGTACTTGATGCTGTCATGTTTGAGTTTCTCCTTGATTTTCACCCAGAGGTCAAGGGGGTCTATCCCAAGTTGCTGATTTAAATAATTGATAATATAATCTAAATTGCCTTTGAAGGTTTGGTGACATTTGGTTTTTATAGCATCAATGGAGAAATATTCCACTATCTCTGCTTAGGGGGTTTACCCAGATTGATATCAGCCTGAACAATCATATGGTTGCTCTTCATGTTTATGATGACTGTAAGTTCTGATGTAAAGCTACTTTGTTCAAATAAACCAAATTTACTTTTCAGTGCATGAAGAAACCTAAACCCCCAATGACTCCACTATTGCATCTTAGCTATTTAGCATATGTGGTTAATGAGAGGTGAATAACTGCCCCCTATAGATCCTTTCTCCCGGCCTTTCCTTACACTTCTTCCCAACTAAAAATGTCAGAAAGAGTGTGCAGGGAGGTGGTTGAGGTCAGGGGGCTCTGTTAGAACTTTAGAGCTCATCCCGCCGTAAATCAGTTGCCTTAGGCACAGATGAAGTGGTCCAAAAACCCACAAGTCTCTCCCAATGTCAGAAAAGCAGATTAAGTCATGAGAAATGCTATGGATAGAGGATCAAATTTGCAGATTGCCAGAATCTTACCAAGGTTGGATTTATAAGCTTTATTAATTGGATGGATTCACTTAGAACTATTACAACTAGCTTTCATCTGGCAGATACATTCAAGACTGGTAGCATTTTAAAAAATTGGCCCATTCTGGCAGATGTATTATCAAAGCTTTTATTAGACAATCCGATCTTTGTAAGCCCTTCTAAAACCATTGCATCATCCACATCTTGGCCAATTATAGTACCCACAGGGGCCTAGCCCCAGGCAATCTCCAATATCCCTCTTAAACTTGTATCCCTACCAAATAGCGATCAAACCCTTCCTAGGGTAGGTGACAGTTTATTGTTGCATTTTGGCACTATTTTTACAAAATAAATCACCCCATTCCTATCATATATTGCGGTGTCCATTAAATATATTGGCTTTATATTTAATGGTATGTGCCGATGCATGCTCTTATTTACGATTTTTCACTATTTTAAGAGGAAATATTGAAATCTGCTAATCCAAGAGTTTTGCACTATATCAGCATTACTGCACTTTCTTGTTTGTAGTCTTTTCTGTTGATCTGCCGTGCACATCATGGATACCTTTGCCCTACCATAACCTGCCAGTCCGCCCTAAATAAATGCAACACGCCTGTTACATGTCCTTCAACCATTTTGGTTTATTTTACTATAACCAACTGACTTGATAATATGAGGTTAATGCCCTTCCTGTCTCTCCCATCCATAGGGGTTACCCCAGTAAAACCGCTTTTGCCCCATTTCTGCCTTCTGAAAGGGTTATGGGGACCTTGGTATTTCTATGAACAATCGTTTCCTCACTTAACTACTAGAACATCCCTAAAGTTAGTCACCAGGTTAGCTTAACCCGCGGCATTTAGGCCATTGTTTGGGTGCTAGAACAATGAGATTATGTTAGTCTTCTTTCTATAAGCTCTTGTCCTTCACTGACATCACTATTAAAGATCATTGGCCTAAGGTCAAATAAGATTAGAACATAGTCTACCCAGGAACTGTTCATCAGCTCACCATTGCTGTTGTACATCCATCTTGTAAGGTTTGTGGGGTCGTCATCATCTCTGTCTATTGTAAGACAAACCCTGAGGTCACAAGGAATTATAGACTATCATCAGCCTTATAGTTAAGACATTATCTTGTTGAATGTGTCCAAGATTGCGTTTGTCCAGCAGTTAAGGTATTCCGCTATCACTTTAGCCTCCTCAGATTTTGATCCTAACATGAAAGTCCAAAAAGGATACAATTTTTGTGGGGCTCTGGTGATGTGTAAACCGCAATTACCTAAATGCTTCAGATTTTTCTTTTTTGTGGGCCTGACCACTAGGATCCTGCTAGTATGCTTCTCTTCCTTTGAAATCTAAGTCAGGGTTCTTGCTAATTGTGACAATTGTAATGTAATTGATCCATAGTGCTTAGTAGCCTGCCTGGAGGGACCATGGGTAACTTTTTGCGTCGTGGATTGAGCTCAGTACCGTTTTTAGATGAGGGTTCAAGTTTTTAGAAATAATGATTAAGTTATATTATATTTATCTTCTAAATTGTGCATATGATTTGCCCTTTTTGGATACTATTCATCCCCCAAAAATTTTGTGTCTCAATAATCATTCTCAACTTTCTGACCCATGGTTGAGGCTGTTTGGGGTTATGAATATAGTCTCAGACATAGGGTTTTCTGCATTGGTGGACGCCAAAGCTGAGAAAGATGGTGGAGTAGATTGGTGAAGCAGTTTGTTAATACAGGAATTTTATACCGGCCATTTTGTGCACTGGGAACTCTGTCGCCATCCCCATTTCTTTATTGATTAATAAAGGCATTAGCTTGATTAAAACTTGTGCTGCTCCTTTGGAGATGGGGATTAAGTGGATGATTTGCAGTTGACGGCAAGTGATTTTCATTGTTACTAGTAGGTTTTAAAACAGACTGGGCATTTTCTTCTTATCTTTAACTGTTCAACTTTGATGGCTTAATGTTAAAAGGTTTCTCAATGGAGGTTTATCAGCAGTAGGGTTTTCAGCATTGGTTGCCTTTTTGTGGCGGCCTTCACTTTACAAGGACTATGGGCACTTTCTTTAGCTTCACCTCCTTTCATCTCTCCTCCTCTTTTTAGACAAACTCGCCTGGGTTGGGTATGGCGTTTTATGTTTGGGGCTCACGCCCATGTCCACTTTGTAAGCTTCTGTTTTTGAGTGCATTTAATCTTATCTTTAGCCTTGTGACGCTTTGCTATTTTCCATTTATGACTACTTTTGGGAAGAATCGATTTTTTGTTGCTGTCTTTACATGTACTCAATCATCATGAGATTGCTTAAAAACTACATCTCAGCATTAGACTGGATGACGGTTTTTGACCCAACCTTCGTGATATCTTCTATTAAACTAAACTTTATTTGAGGTGGGCCAACCTGGGGATGATACCGCACCAATTAGGGAATTGAAGAAAATGGGAAAGGAGGATAAAACCTGGAAAACCTCCATGCGCAGCGTATGATAGGCCAGGAACTCCATGGACCACCTTTGCTATTTGCTATCTCAGTTTGGGGCATTGGCGCGCAAAACCAACACAGTCAAAATCATCCCATAATCAAAGTCCATTACCGGGATCAAACTCGGGAGGCAGTGGTAGAGGGTCTATACTCTACCACTGGGGTATCCTCCCTAACCTTCGTGATATCTTTAATGAGATTGTAATAGTATTTGTGGAACAATTTTCTCCTTCTATAATGGCACTATCCATCATATGTCATGTAAGATAGCAGAATTGGCATACTTTCTTGTATCATCCGAATTAATGTAAGCTACTCAATTGAGTACCAGTATGTGGGTGAACCTAGGGAGATTTTGTTCGCCCTAATACAGGGCGTCATTTTGTAGAACACCTCCGCTGTGTGAGGGCAAAAGTATTGATGATATAATTACCATCAACCTGTTGGATTTTCCACCCTCATTATGATATGATACTTTGTATGGATTACCCTATGGACTATCTATGCTTGCAGTTTATTGGTAACTTGTAGAATGTGATACATCTGGCTGTTTAGTTTTGCTATGGGTCGTTTTGCTCACAAATAGGAGCCCTTAAACATTTTACCCACCTCCATTAGCTTTTTGCAGGTGTTCTTGATGAGGATCAAGATGACAAAGTAGCCGCGTTCTGGAACCCAGTGGCGATTTAGTCTATTCTTGTAAGACCTTATCTAACACTTAGCTAATAGTTACAATTAGGTCTGACTACTTCACCTCAACAAGTTGATGTATTAATAGATGGCGTACTTTAGGTACAACTTATGTGCTTAGTATTTAGATAATCCTCCACCAATGAAGTTGCAGTTGAGGTAGATATGGCTGTTGAAACATTGCACAATGATTCCTTACATTTAATGGCTATTGCACTGTAATACCTATTTTTATGGTGGGCTTTGGAGCCTCTATGAGTCTTTCTCCCTAATTATCCAGCTTATCAGCTTGTTAAGGTTGAATCCCACCTTGAAAAGGCCTTAACTTGATGAATGAGGATGCCTCGCTTGCAGAATTTTCAGACCGTTGTCAAGTCAATTTTCAGATCCTGCCAGCCTTGTGCTTCAATGGAGCTGAAATGAAAGCAATACTGATGAAGAGCATCTTTAAGTCGCACATAAAAGGAGGCATTACTAGAAAAATGTTGAGGGTGATTTAGTATCGCTAAATCCAGTTTTACATGATTTAACTGTTGCCAAAACTGTAATAAGAGCTTCAGATTTATAGTGCACAGGTTATTACACCCACAAATATCTAATACTTTTCTGAGAACATAACTGGGAAAACCTCACATAAGGAAAACTTATTATCAAAAATAGAGTTTTATATAATAAAAACATACTAGAGTTACTACTACTTTCAGTGGCTAAACGGCTCGCTCAAAGCACTCATAATAGTAGGCTGGGTCAACTTTCTGGGAAAAGAATTCTCCTTACAGATGACCACCACATATCGATATGTCCTTCTCTCAACTAGAATTCTATTAGTGCAATTCAAGGTTACTAAGAAGCACTTAAAAGTGTTGGACTAAGAGCTTAATATCTAAATTAGGCCAATAAAGTGAATGACTAGGGCTCAGGGCATTTCTATAATTAAAGCGATAGGCTGATTGCAAATAAACACCAGAGGATGACCATAATAAAACTAGGTACCCTATTGATGAGTAATTTTACGCTGGCACGGGGCAAAGTAGGATACTAATATTAAAATAAGAATAAATGATTTTAAAACCAAGGCTATAAGCCATAATGATCAAAAATAAGAGAATTGAAGCTGCACTGGTGGGGAGTATAATTTTGATCAGATTTATAGATGATAAAGAATGAAGGCCCTAGTGGTTTTTCCAAAAGTAATTACATACAACTTTTTCCACTCATATAAAGTTAGGGCCATACGATGAGTAAATTATACTAAGTAATCAAGCGCTATATACAATTTTAGTTAAAAATATAAGATAAAGAAAGATTATTAATATCACATATGGTTGGAAAAATCAATTACAACACTTCCCCTACTTGAATAAACATCAGGGAACAAAAATGAGCGGGGATCAGATAGATCATTGAGAGCTTTAAGCAATGGACCCAGTAAGCTGCTGATATTTTTCAGAACTTTATCATGAACCTGGTTACTAAGGTGAATTTAACGGGATCCTTCAGAGTGTAGACATTTGTAGATGTCTTCCAATATTCTCAAAAGCCATTTCCATATATTCTCAAGTTTACTAATCCATCCAAACCCATGGTTATCATAATACAGAACCAGCCCTCCTACAGCAAAGTGGTGTAAAAGCCGCCAGTCTTTTTATAAAGTTCCCAAAGCCTTACTTTCTTAACAAGCGCATTAAATATGCAGCAGATTCTATCAGGATTAAAGTCTGCATCAGCGTTTCTTAAATGCTTGGTGGGACTCATGTTCTTTTATATAACCAAAGAAATAAAATTGGTGTAATCGCCATTTGCTTCCTATAAAGTTAGATAATTGGGAGAGTGCCCCATGACCAAGTGATAAGAGATAGTATTTAAAAAAAGTGGAAGCCAAGAAAAGGTCCAAATGGACGCCTTTTTGTAATTATCTTACATAAAATTGCAACTAGGGACACTGGTTACTCATTACACGGTGCCGTTGTTCTCAGGATGAAGGATTTAGACAATACTCTTTTTATACCCATCAAGTTGTTGAGCTTGTAAATAATCTGGAACTTAAAGTTAGTCTCATTGTATGTCAAAAGAAACTGGGAGCATCTGTGCCAGTAAGTAATATCTTCCTAGATAAAACTTAGCTTTAGCTGTGGCCCCTAAGTCCCCATCCACTTTGGCCTCAAATCACTAGGTAAGGCGATCAATGGCCACATTTATATATTTAGACTTACCAGAACTATTGTCCTGAGCGCCCAAAAATCAATAGAGAGAGTATACTATGTAAAGTTAGGTTTAACAGCGATAAGAGGTGGCTTTTTGGTTAGGGCCTTCAGCTTGGCATTCTTTACAATCGCAGATAGTCTCATAAATATCAAATGCATTTATTCCTAATAGCAATGTTGTTTCAACAGCTCAAGAGTCTTCCTAAAACCAGCATTTCCAGTCGCCTTGTGGACCCCGATAATAATCTCAGTTCTCTCCATTTGTTGAGGCATCTAATATTGCTTTTTAAATTTATTGCAGGGAAGGCTGACCATGGGATGGACACTTCCAAATATGACTCAGGACAGATAAACTTAGTACTGGGGGAGGCACCCCAGAGAAGCGATGCTATCTCTTGTTGCCAGCGGGAACGCCACTTATGGGGAGGGGGAGGGAACGTGTGAAGGGGCCGTAGCCACTATTGAGCACGTGTGGAGGAAAGGGTCTGATTTGATGAACCAGACTGGGAACCAGGAGGAGACCAGCTGTTGGTGACGCAGTGGGAGGTATCCAAACATCCACGCTTGAAAGTGGTCCACCAGATGAGACCAGAATATGTGGACAGTTTCTGGGAGGGTGGGGGTGGAGCCTGCAATGGCATCTAAGACAATCGTGTGGATGGTCCACATGGCGATTGCAACCACCAGAGCATGGAGGGAGGGTGGAAGGGAGGAGGCCATTGATAGAGCAAACATATCTCTTGACAGACTGAAGGGATGCGTTTGATCCTGGCCCAGCAGACGTTGAACTTCGCGCCATATCACTTTAGAGGTGGGGCACTTCTCCAGGCGGTGGAACAGCGTTCCATACTGGCCGCACACGACACAGGATGAGTGTAAAGCGTTAGAGCGCTCAGCTGTATGATACACCCGCCTCAGGCAGCGCCACACATGGGAGCGGACTTGAGGCTGCAACAGAGGGTGATGTAAATATTTCCAGATTGTTTTTGGGTCTCAATGGAATAAGGGATGTCCATCATGTCCAGGTAGTCCACCCTGGATAGGACATGGGGCCGAATGGGGATCACGCCATCATGGATGGATAGTCCCTGTACCTCTTATGTGAACTGAGGAGAGGGGCAGCCTCTTTGGGTTGTATGTCCGCTAATATGAATTCTCCACTCTGCGCTCCGCATGGAGAGTAGGATTCATTTGTAGTGGGTTTTTGTCCCGTGAGGACCTGTGGCCGATGTGTGTGATGCGAGGTATTTCATCAGGGAGTGGGGGTTTGATGGATTGTTGTGGCCCAAGGCTCAGGAGAAGTTGGAGCGGGCTGCATGGGACCAGTGTTAGGATGGGAGTGTAGGAGCGGTGACGGCCGCAATCCAGGTGCCCAGGATCTTGGCAGCTTGGGCTTTGAAGTCAAGCAGGCCCATGCCACCATGATGATGAAGGCCAAATATGACCTCTAGCCGCACTAGTGGAGGGCGGCCTGACCAAAGCCATCCTTGCAGCAAGGCATACAAGGATTTGAAGAAGCTTGGGGAGATGGGGATGGTGTGGGCTCCGAATCAGACTTTAGATAGGAGCATAGAGTTTTCTAAAACAACCTTGCCAGTAAGGGAAGTAGTGTGGGCTCTGAGAGAGGCGATTTGCTTTGTCACGTTGTCCAGAATATGGCACTCCATTACTGCTGACGCATATCCGCCTACCTCCATCCACACGCCCAGATGGTGCACCAGTCCTATGGTAGGACTTGGCATGAAGGGGAGCACCAGTGGAGCGGTGTGTGTTGAGTTAGTAAGGCGCGGACGTGGGCGAGAAGATGGGCCGGGTTGGGAACTAATTGCTGGGGCCCAGCAGTTCTGAAACCAACCAAGGAGGATGATTTCAGTTTTGGAGGCGTTCAGTGCCACTTTGCTAACCGGGAATATTCCTGGATGAGAGCTTCAAGTGCGCGTGCGTCTTTATTATTAGACACCCCAACCACACAATCATCTGCAAATGCCAATATCTTGACTGGGGCTTGGTCTGGCACATGAACCCCAGTGAGTTGGGCATTCACATTTTGCAGTAGTGGGTCAAGGCTGAAGTTGTATAAGAGTGGGCTGAGGGGGTCCCCTTGTCACAAGCCCCTTTGAGGGCGGACTACTTCTGTTAGGAAGCCAGGGCCACGCACTGCCATTGTTGCAGATTCAGTGAGCAGCATCACCCAGTTGATGAAGCGAGGGGGTAGGCGGAATTGATGGAGGCAGGCCCTTAGGTATTCCCAGTTTACTCTATCATAGGCCTTTTGTTGATTCAAGAATACAAGTGCCCCAGAGGCTGTGGACTGACATACGTTAGTCACAGAGTGCACGTTATCCCAAATTGACCTTCTGGTGATGAAACTGAATTGTTCTGGGGAGATGGTGGCAGATGCTACAGTCCCTAGATGGTTAGCCATGATTTTAGTTAAAGTTTTTGTATCCGTGTTAGTTAAAGAAATGGGGCGCCAGTTGGCTAAGTCAAGCTTATCCCCTTTCTTGAAGAGTATGACAGTAAAGGTCTCATGTTCTCCTGGTAGGAGATGCGATTCCAACAGGCTTTGGTTAAGTGAGGCAAGCAGAAGTGGGGATATATATTTGAAATATTTTTTGTAGAACTCATATGGAATGCCATCTGGGCCTGGGCATTTTCAGTTTGGTGCACTGCGAATGGCTGTCCATAATTCATTTGGAGTAATTAAATTCATTATTTCTGGGTAATGGAAAATGGTGCAGATATGAGCTCGGTCAAGAAATTCCACCACTTCAGCCAGCTGAATTGGTTCAGCTCAGTACAACTTGGAGTAATATTTTTGTATTTCGATTGCCACTTCAGCCAGTGTATCCACAAAAAATTATACAATCTTTGCACCTGTGCGCAGGCCACACTCTGGCATGGTGCGAAAATTTTTTAAAGAAATATGCGGTGCATTTGTCGCCTTTTGTGATGCGTGTGGCCCTGTATTGAACACAAACCCGATGTTTGTGTTACCTTTTGAGTGCGTTGAGGTGGGCAGCTGCTTCCGCCCACATCCGGCCCCATGCAGGGCTGTATCCTGTAGCTGGAATGTTGGACTCCAAGTGTGCCAATTCTGCTAGAGCTCATGAGATAACTGCCTATATGGCTTGTGAGCATCTGGAGGGGAGATGGTGAGAGTGGCAGATGGTGTCCTCTTTGAAAGTTGCCCATGTGGAAATGGGGTCTGCGCAAAATGGTGCAACAAATGATTTTGCCAAAGTTGCCTCTTCCACCCATGTGGAAAACCCTGGCGACGCGAGCTCAGGGGGGCGGATTTTGCACCAATGTGGGGCCTTAGCAACTGTGACAGGTAGGTGGTAGGTTATCAAGACCATTTGGTGGTCGGAGAATTCCATTTTTGTTGTTTTGAAGTAGGAGATGTGGGGTTGGAATTTCGCCGGCATTAGAATGAGGTCGATGTGGGTCATGGACCTTAATTGGCCATTGTGGATGTGGGGACGCGTCATGTTTTTGAGCAGCGGGGCATGTCACAGCAGCGCATCCATTAACCCAAGGGTGGCCTTTAGAATGCGTAGTTCTACGTGACCCTGTGGGGTGTGGGGTGAGGGAGGCCACCAGTCTGTTGGTGAGGTTAGCCAACAGTTCATGCCACTGACTAGGAAAGAATCAGGGGGTAGTGGGAGGGATTTGACCAAATGAGAAAAATTCCCAACGCTTGTGTGCATCATTTGGGGCATAGATGTTGATGATTGCGTGCGCTACATCAGCCCATGAGAAGGTGATGACGAGCACTCGGCCATTTGGTAATGTTTCTGAGGATACAAATTTAAAAAAATTATTTTTGTGAATTAGCACCCCACAGTGCTTTGACCAAAAGGATAGGGATGGGAGGAGCATTGTTTTCTAAGTTTCCTCAGAACCTCATGGACAGTGGGACTCCTGGATGACCAGGATATCCACGGGTAAATTGTGTTGAAAAAAACTCAGTTTCCTAGCCTGGGATGGGGAGGGCTTGAGTCCGGCGATATTTAACGTCCCTAAAGTGAAGGTTTCCCCCTTCGCACCTTAGGTGCGAGGGGGTTGGCCCCCGGGCCCACCAGCCTCTTCTAGGGCCCCATGGGCTTTCGCAGCAGCGCGGGTGTTAGCAGCAACACTATCGGAGTTTTTGTTGATTTTTGCAGAAAGAGTCGCATTGGCTTTGGCCTTCGCTTTTTGTTTTCCCGACGTCAGATGAATTTTTTGTGGTGCAGATGAGTTTGGTGCACCGTTGAGCAGGTCAAAATTTTTTTCAGTCAGGATAGGTCCCAAGTCAGTTTTGACCAGGCTTGGGTGCAACAATTGGGTGAGATCAAGTCTCCTATTGGATCCTCAGATTGAGTGGCCCACTCAGCATGGGCTTCCCAATTTGATTGGTTGATGGATTCCTGATTTGCTTCCGCCATGAAGGTTTCCATGTCCTCCTGGCGTTGTGAGTGTGGGATAGCAGTGGTGGCCTTGGCCGTTTCCTTGGCCGCAGCCCTATGGGCTTGCTTGGCCTTCTTCCATTCTTGCGGGGAGATAGGCTTTACCAATAGGTAGCAGCCTTGTGCTCTCCACGGGAGAGCCTCCTTGGTGCTTGCAGTTGGTTCATAGTGCGCCTCTCCATTGGCCATGGCTGCTGAAGGGTGCTCTTGGAATGTGACGCCCTCCTTTATGGGGCATGCGTGAGCCTTATGGCCAAACGCATCACAGTGGGTGCAAATGGGGGGCGCGCTGTCCACAGTCACTCAGAATGGGTGGGTGGTATGCCCTGCGATATCAATAAAAGTGGAGTGCAGGATCTGGGTTAGGTCCTTCGCGATCTCCTCAGTTGGGGTCAGAACTGCGATGGCTTTGCCAGTGCACAGGTGTGGCATCAGCGTGAAGCTTTGCGTTTTGAAAGATTGTATCTCGCTGTATATGGCGAGACCATCTTTCAGGTGTTGTTCCAAAATGTCACGTTTTACCATAGTAGGCAAAAAGTCAAACGTGAGGAAAATTTGGTTTGATTTTGTCCATCTGGTGCATTTGGTTTTGATGACCCATTGCCCTTCAGGGAGGTTGACCACTATGCGCACTGCTGCAGCCTCGTCTGCTGCTTTTTTGCTTTTGAAACCTAGGTCCATCCAACCACGTGACATGGAGTGAGGTCCAACGTACACCGCGGGCGGGAAAATTTTGTGTACATCTTCACAAAATTTTTCCCATAAGGCCATTTTTTGGATGTCCAGATACACGCGGACTCCAAATTCCACCAATGAAAGTGGTTGGGAGTGTTACGTGTTGATGTACTGGTTGCATCGTGCTTACCATGCGAGTATCTCCGGGGAAATTGTGACCGCCAGTTTTTAAGATTTTTGTCTATTATGCCGGATTCTATGGGGCATTTTTGAACGTTGGAGGCCGCGGGCCTTCCACCTGCTCCTCTTACCTTGCTTGCCCAACTGCTCCCTGACATGGGCGCAGACTAATCTCCTCTGTGAGATTATCAAACTAGATTCAGTCTTGAATTGAATAGGTTTTAAAAAGTGATTGCAACGAGAAAGAAAAGTTACTTTTATATCAATATAGATACTGTTTAAATTGGCAAATGGGCATATATTTCAAATATGTAGGTTCACACAACAATGGCACCAGCTACTGTTTGAAGACAGCAATCTAAGTAAAAAAATGTAACAGCCAAAAGCATTATTATTCTTAATGGGGGTCTAATCAATCAAAAAGAGGAACACCCCAATAATAGTTGTTATTTGTGGTTGCTCTCAGGCTCATTCTATCAACTTAATAGTAGACTTATAACTATATACTTAGGAAAAAAGTCCCCCCTCAAGGTGGCAATTTCACTCAGATATGCTCTTCACCAGAATTCCCTTTTTGGTACCAGTGGTTCCCAAACCAAGAGGGGAGTCCTCCATGCCTCTTTATTTATAGGGTGGTAAACAAAGGGATGGTTAAATTCAAAACCCTAGCATGGTGCCGCAATGTTAGCCTAAGCATCAATTCTATAAGGGGGAAAGGAGTCAGGAGAATTTTTGTCAAAAGCTGGCTTCAATTGGCAAGCTAAGGTAGATAAAAGGGGGTGGGAGCATAAGTGGCATGCGGCAGATGAAGAAAAAGGTAAGTGTTCTCATCAATGAGGCAAAAGATGTTTCACCTTGACGTATTGGGCAAGTTAAAATTCAGAAAAGGTAATTAGGTTGGGCACACAAGTGAAGAATTTAGTGAGTTGGCAGGTTTGGGGTTAGTTGGGGTCATAGTGGAAAATCTTGCCCCATCAACGCACACGTGACCATCTGCAAAAGATAGCTTTTTCTTATCAAATTTAGCATCCTTTGGGAAATCTATAGAGAGGTTAGGTATATGGAAGCCCTCACAAAGTGGCTTGATCGCTGTGTGGAGGGTTCAGCGGAGGAGGGAGTTGATAGGGGCAGCAGCTGCATCAACAGCTTTCTGATAAATTGTTCTATAAATTGGGAACCCTGTTCAAAAACGGAAATGATAGCTGGGAATAGAATCGGGAGTTAGGAGAAGAATTCCAACCAGCAAAGTTGGGACTAATTTGCAGGGTAATCGTCGTTGTCAATTCGTTTGAGAGACTTGAAAGAATTTTACATGACCATCACTGTGCAAGAGAAACAAATTTTAGGGTAACAGCTGATGTTTGGCGCGCATAGTAAACCACAGCAATTCTGCTGGCTCATGAGCTGTCATCTGCTCAGGAGTAGGTTAAGTGATTAAATTTGGCTGGGTGGAGCGGTGAGAGTAGCACTCGTGGAGGCCATGTGTGGGAGAGAGAGGATCAATCACAAAGCAAAAAATTTAGTAGAATCAGAAGTGGGGCTTACGCCGGAGGGATGAGTGGCAGAGGAAGCTTTGCTAAAAAGTGCAGTCCACTTGCACTTAGAATGGTCAAGAGTAAAGCACTTGAGGCAAAATGGCACAGTTATTTTTTGTGTGCCCAGAAGAGATAATCAAGGGTGGAATTGAAAATGGCGTGGGGGGTATCATGAGGTGGTTGTTATGACAAAAGGGGCGGATCATCACAATATGCAAGTCTCAATGAGACAATCAGTACCATTTGGCACCATGAACTGCATCATGGGTTGGTTCCAAAGACAGTCAATGCCTCAGTGAGCTCATGGCGGAGGTGTTCAGAGAAGAGGTGGATTTGCAAGCTGGTGAACTGGAATACCAGTGTGGCCTCATCATGCAAGCAAATTTTTATGGTAGGCATTGATTTGTTTTTATAAGTTAAAGGCAACTGTAATGCTGCCATATTGTGGGCTTCACATGAAAAGATAAGTTCAAAGTACCCCTTGAAGGGGCTGAAATCAACAAAACTGGCAGGTATTCAGACCTCCATGGCCATCCCAATAATGTCTGCACTCAAATAGTGGAATATGTTTGCATACTCAACATGAAGTCCAAAATGCAGTTGCTCTGAAGGAGCATCATGGGGCTTCTGAGCACCGCCTGGAAGCATGAGGTGGTGGGCTAGGTCCTGAGGTGGAAATAGTGACCTGTATTATTTTCAGGGCTAGATGAGCCAGCCTGGGGTGCACTTAGGTGGCTGCTGATAAATGCTAGGAGGCAGCGCACCGCCGCCCCACATGAGGCAGAAGGCGTTGATTTGGTTGGCATAGGCTAGATTTGGCGCTGATGAAAGGCGGTTGAACTTTTAAACTTTTTTAAATTTCAAATCTAATCAACAAAGTGATCAAAGCAAAGAAGAGACTCTTCACCAGAATTCTTATTGGTGCATTTTGTGGTTATTAAGCAGCCTTAAGATTTGTAACTACTGGCTTATTATCCAAATTAGACCAGGATTGAGTTAATAAGGGCTTGAGACCATTCTCACGTAAGATCACTATGCCAGAATAATTAAAATATGCCTTAGCTACTCAAATTACTAGCATATGGTCATCATGATTATAAAAAACCTTATTACATATTTTTTATGTAACGCAAGGGCAAAATAGCATACAATACTATAAAAATAAGATACAATTAATGGATTAAAGCCATAGCATCGTTGGTCTATAATATGAAGGAACAAGAAATGCGCTGGCAGGATAAAGGATTTTAAAAAAGTAAATTGAAAAGGGACCAACTTTATATAAACATGAACTTGGTTATATGAAATATTAAGATTGGATCAAATCCTCTATCTTATTATCAGTTGAATATAAAGTTACTCTCATAAAAATATGAACTGCTTATTGTTCAAACCTAATACAACATTTTCTACTTACTTGACTAAACATCAGGTAACAAAGATGAGTGGGTTCTGATCAGTTGTTGAGAGCCCATGACCGTAGAGACAGATGGCAGAAAATACATCTTAAGGAACTTAGCATGCACACAATTGGTAAGGTAACCCTTAGTGATGTCTTTCAGAGTGTAGGCATCGGTAATGTCTTCTCTATAATCTCAAAAGGGCCTTTCCTTATGTTCTCTAGTTTGCTAGTACTTCCAAATCTATGGTTATCATATAACAGAACAATTTTCCTACACCAAAAGTAGGTAAGGTCCAGCGGTCCTTGTTATTGTGCGCTCTAACCTTTACCTTTCAAGCCAGTGCATTGAAGTAAACAGAGTTTTTTAGCCAAATTAAAATTTGCGTGAGCTTTTCAAGATATTTTTGTGCCTCATGCTATCCTCTAAAACACAGTAAGATAAAAGCAGAGATATCATGAGATGCTTTCCATTTAATACACAAAGGGGGAATGCCCCATGGCTTGGTGATAAGCAGTAATTATAAGCAAAGACAGCGGAAGGCAAAAAAGCTCCATCTGGATGCTTTGCCAGTAACCAACTTATATAAAGTACCCACTATCATAATGTTCACATGTTTTATAGTGCCTTCAGTCTCAGGGTGATAGGGCGTAGGAAATACCACTCTTATACCCATTGATTATTAAATTTAGTGATCATTTGGAACGTAAAGTCAGTCCCATTATCTGTTGAAATTTATTTGGGAGTAACCATGCCAGTACACTATATTTTTTTCAAACAAACTCAGTAGTGGTTGCCACGCCCAAATCTTTAATTGTTTTGGCCTCCACCCATTTAGTGAGTTGATCAATGGCCACGATTAAATACTTGAATTGACCAGAAGTATTGGCTAAGGGGCCTACAATGTCAATACAGACAATGTGCCAGGAATATTGGCCTTGACTAATAATAAAGTGGCCTTCCAATAAGGCGCTTTGGCTTGGCATTCTTGGCAACAACTGAGCATCTCGTGAATATCAGAAGGTATTGATTCATATTAATAATGAGCTTTCAATTGTTCCAAATTTTCTAAATGCCCATGCCCCAATGCCTTGTGGGCCGTAATAATCATGTCAGTCTACTCAGTGTTATGGGGAAAAACAATGGATTTTTCATCAATTATTTTATACAGTTTTCCCTCCTAGATAAAAGTATTCTGTCTCAGATTTTCAACAGTTCATTGTATTCTTCTAGTTCATTAACATATTTCTTATTAACATTTTATCAAACAATTTATCAGCTGATAAAAACCAATAAGGATACAGTAGGCAACCATGAGAGTCCATCCACATTTTGATGCTTAACGCCTTTCCAGTGTTAATTCAATTTCATACGCTTGTAGCTTCAAAGCCCAGAGGGCCAGTCGTCCTTCATGTTCCTTTATATTTTTAACCATTGCAGAGAAGCATTTTCAGTTACCACAGTAAAATGTAAGCCATAAACATAAACTCTAAATTTTTACATGCATAAATAACTGCTAAGCAACATATTTTCAGTAAAGGTATAAGTCCGTTTATGTATGTCCACTGTTTGACTGGAATAAGCAACGAGGTGTTCTACCCCTCAGAATCAAGTTGAGATAATACCGCCCCTACGGCAGTTAGAGATGCATCTGTATGAATGATGAACAGCTTATCAAAGTTGAGGTATAAGTATGGGCGCTTGGGTAAGACATAGCCTTAGCTTGTCAAGGGCTAACTGATAATATTCGTCTACTCAAATTGTAATTAATTTCTTGGAAATGAAATAAAGATTTACCTACTTTGCTTTAATGTTCCATGAACTAGTGGTAGTAGCTGGCTACCCCAAAGAAACACTTGGATGTCACGCTTGCTAATAGGCCAGGTCATCCATTTGATAGCTTCTATCTTTGCACGTTGGGACCACAGGGCTTTCTTATCAATAACAAGCCCCAGATATTTGAGTTTCTCTCAAAATTACACTTATGTGGTTTAACCTTAAGATCTGCCTTGGAGAGCCAGTGGAACACCTTCTCTAAATGTTGGAGATGCTCATTATTTTTTTAGAAAAATTAGATTGATCTAGAAAACTAAAACACATATTTTTTTAAATCACCTATATTCTGCCCATAGCTCATTGAGGGATGTAAGGATGTTGCACAGCCCTTGCGGCATCCATGTGAGTTGATACAGACCATGAACGGTAGTCATTATGCACTCTTCCTTTTCCTCAGGAGGTAGCTCATTTTGCCAATAGCCATAAATTAAATCCATGGATAAGAAATAACGAACACTGCCCAAATGGTCTAGTGCATCATTATTATATGGTAAAAGGATATAAGTCCTTTTTGGTAATATTGTTGAGCTTAGTAATCTATTAACACATGATTAATATCGTCTGTTAAAACTTTATAACAGGTGGTGACTCAATTGAGCACCAATTTTTAGAGCTCAGGTTTGTTTACTTTTTTTAGAATAATACTTGCTCCAGCTTCCTTGTTCAACTAAACAGGTTCCTTATATGTGTGTTGTTCAACTTGCTGATAATTTTATATAATGGGTAGTAGTTAGAAGACTACTACTCTAGTTAAGTTGATAGCTAAGATAGTAACTAGGTCTAAAGCCAGCCTGGTGCTTGTCCTAATCTTGAATATGTCTATAATTTTAGGGACTTCTTCCCTAATTTGAATGATAGAACTTAACATAGTATAAGAATCAGAGGTTCTTCTTCCCTATTTTGTCTGATAGAACTTAAATTAGAATAAGATTCATTGGTCATTCCTCCTTCTTGTCACACAAAGTCTGCAGAGATCAATAATAATATAAACAAAGGATCTTCTTGTCTTTTTAACACTAATAACAAGAGCAAGCAGACTAAATTATAAGACTTTAATTGATGTTTATTTTGTCTGAATCTGAGCTTCTATATTATAAAACCTGGGGAAATTATAGGAAAACTAGTGCACAACTCTTCAGTTGGCATCCCAATTGGGAACAATGGCTGTCGCTGATGAATTAACCCTCCAGGTTTGCATAAAATGATGATCTTCCTAATTAAATTAATTAGGTTCTCCCCCTACTTGACCGCGACCTCTTCTGAGTTGAAATAAAGGATGTGTCCCAACATCTTCGCTCAACTCCCATCAAATAACCCTTATTTGGCTACAACCTGCTTAGGTAATGTGATTCTAAACCATAAATAGAAGATTGCAATCTAAAAAAAGTTTGACTCAAAATTTGCTCTATCTCAGGTGGCATTACTCGCCAGCAACTCATAAACCCTTTAATTAATTGGTGTCTAACCCCAATTGACTCCTACAAGCTAATTAACTTGATAATAAAATTGACCCCCTAATCAATTTTTAATTGTCAGGAAGCTTCCCCAATAAAAAACTCATCAAATGGGTGGATCTTAATCTAGAGGATCAATACTTTATTTTGAAAAATTTTATACAAACAATAGTTATCATATATGCAATTGGTAACTTTAACATCCACCAACGGAATAAATTATCTAGTGGACCAGCATATTAATTATAATAGATGAAGCTGGGTAGTGTGGGAAAAAAATCCCAAAACTTCCCCCCTCCTGACCAGATTATCCAGTGATAACAATTTGGGGGCATACACCGCTTTGATCCTGACTTAGTCTTCCAGCATGGTTAAAGTTTGGAGTTCTTTTGGCACATCTCCATTCCTTGTTTTTTTATCTTTGGTTAGTCCTTCTTGTTTGCATGTTTCTGTTCTTTGACCTCCTCACTGCTGCCTGCGCAGAGCGCAATTCCCACAGTCACATGCAATGCCAGCCAAGTTTTGGTGTTATTTCTGATAAAAAATCTGTAAAGCCTATTTCCTCAGGTTAAGTTTATATGACACATCACCATCTAAAGGATATTCTCAGGCAGCTCCTCTAAATCCTTGTTCTCTGTATTCCCCAGACTGGTCTTTATTCTTAAGGAACGACTCCGGCAAATCCAGTTTCAAACTTTCTAAGTTTTATTGATCTGTTTTGCTTCTTTCAGAACCTCAGGACTACTTATGGTGGATCTAGTTTCAACCCAATTTGGTCAACAGATAACATAAGGAGACATCACTGGATGCTTTTCGAAGATGAAAAATAAAAATAAAGTCTGATACTTGGATTTTCATTATTATATTTTCTTATAATTTTATTTATGTTTTTATTTTTTTTTATAATTTTTTCTTGTGTAATTTTTCACTCTTTTTGCAATGTGACTTAACCTATAATATGGTTCAGAGGTCTATCTTCTGGTTTTCCCTCACCCTGTTTCAGCGGTTCATTTTTTGAACTTACCAAATTAAGACTTAGAAAACTATTTTTAAGGCTTAACTACCTATAATGGTGTTGCAGACCCCAACCTAAGACTTGACCAACCCTAGGCCTCAACTTATTTTCTAGGCTCAGTGGTCCTTTGGGAACATTGCACTTACTCTTCACCAAGATACAATCCTTGAGATATTCTGCATGACCTGATTCACTTCATGAACATCTGAAATGCTTTCAATCATATAGACATCAGCTGCCAACTTGACAATCACTTCAAAAGGACTATCCACAAAGCATCCAGATTATTTCTCTATCCAAAATCATTGGTGTCACAATAGGCTACCTGTTCCACAAATGGACTTCCTGTATTGATAGTGGTTCTTTTCATCTGTCAACTTCACTTTAATCCTTTTCTTTAAGGTGGTATCAACCACCTGCAATTCAGTTAAATCATAATACTGGCCAGTCAGTTCAGGTATTAATCAGCGCTCATCCCCGCTATTGGCTCTATGGAAGAATAAAAGTTTGATGTCAGAGACAGCCTTTTCTCTATAATTTAATTCAAACTGCATTCTTCCAGTTGACGTATGTTGGCTTATGTTATAGGAAAAGGTAACCAGACTTAGGTAAGTTCCCAAGCGGAAGTTTTCCCCAAAACCAATTTTCTTAGCGTTGTGCATACCGTTCTGTTAACTCACTACACCACTCCGTTTGTTTCTGGTCTATATGGAACTGATACTTCTCCTCTTATACCCATCAATTTGTTAAGCCTCAGGATTAATAAGATGTGAAATTAGTTCCATTGTCCCTCAAGATCACTTGAGGGCATCCATGCCAGTATTACTTGACCCAAAAAAACTTGGCTGCGCACACAGCATCCACTTTACTCAAGGCTTTGATTCTGATACATCTAGTTAGATGGTCTATTGCCACTATGATGTATTTCGCGCCTCCTGTACTGATACTCAGGGGTCCCTTCCATCTATTGACACAGTGTGCCACGCGAATCCAGGGAGTACTAACCTGTATCCTGTTATGTTCTTATGAGGCTTGTGAATTTTGCATTCCATGCAACAGGGCAGGTAGTTGGAAACATCATAATTGATCAATTCCCAGTAGTACTGGCGAATATAATCCATGGTTTTTCTGAGCCACCATAGTTGATGTTTTTGTGTGCAGCGAATATTATTTCCGCACATTCTGATGGTTTTGGGAATAATAGCTGTTTTCCGTCCATTGATTTAAATGTCCATTTTTTCATCTAGGTGTTATCATCACTTTCTTTAGCTTACCTTGAAATTCTTTGGAATAGACCCTGACATCTAGTCCGATCATCCTTTGGAATAACTCATCTGTTTGATGAAAGACAACTTGGACATCAGGAAATTTTGATAATCTGTAGCATTTTGATGTTCTGCTCCTGCCTGGTGTAATTATCTCAAATCACAGGCTTATAATTTTAACGTCCATTGATCAGTCGTCCCTTTGGTTCCTTCAGGTTATTATGTAAGCATAAAAAGAGTGAGTGGTCACCACCTTAAAGTGTTCCATGAATATACACTCATATTTGCTTGCATGCATAGATCACAACGAGACATTTGCGCTCTGTCAAAATATAGTTATTTTCCACTGACATTATTGTTATTCTCACATAGGCCACCAGATGTTCTTCCTCATTTTTATCTACTTGACTCAAAGTGATGCTGATTGCCATCAATGAGGCTTCTGTCTTAATAAAGAATTCCCAATCAAAATTCAGTTATTTTAAGACAGTACTGGTCATCAAGTATTGGCATAACAAATTAAATGAGTCTTTGTCCTTATTATTCTACACAGTTTCTTTTTTATATTCTTCAAAAATGAGAAAATGCATCAGAATTTTTGGTAAAATCCTTTATAAATCAGCGATAGTAGCTGACAATCAAAAAGAAATACTTGAATACCCTGAATGCTCTTCTGGGATCAACATTTACCTGATAGACATAATCTTCAGCAGCTGGAGTTGCAGCCCGCAAGAGTTTACCAAAGACCCTAAGTGGTCAAGCTCTTTCTTGAAGAAATGACAATATCTCAGATTAATCTTCAAAATTTGCCATCGCTAGGCGCTTGAAAACTTCTTTTCGGATGCTCCAAATGGTCCATGAAAGTCCTACTAAAACATTCTTTCATTCGAATATATTAAAATTCAGGATAGCTTCAGATCACTAAGGTTAAAGTCCAATGCTATCTTAGATATCGCTAAAGTGTTGTAGAATCCCTGGGGCATTCTAGTTGTCTGGTACTGTCCCTGTGTAGCAATTATTGCACATTTTTTTGATCATCCATTAGCAAATTGATTTTCCAATATCCTGAAATTAAGTCCATTGCCAAGAGTATTTGGCTTTCACTAAGTAATCGAAAACATTGTCAATTCACAGTGGTAGATATTTATCTCTTTTAGTTTATAATAAGCAATAATTGATCACTTTTCATTTAATCCATACTATTTTTCACTATGAGGATCAGACTCACCCATGAAATTGATGACGGAATGAGGAGCCCATGCACAATTAGCTTGCTGATTTCTTCACTAAACACAGCTTCACAAGATCCAGACCTTTGAACAGGTCTCATTCATATTAGCAAATATTCTCCTGCGTTGACCTTATGAATTATATTCTTTGCATATCCCAAGTCATAGTCAATTTGGGTGACTATCTCCTGAAACTTCTAAAATATTTAGAACACATCTTCTTGATGCTTTTCAGATAAAATCAGCCAGCTGATCTTGATCTAAAAAGACATTGATAGTATTGGCAGTTTCCAATGGCAAACTCATTTTGCTTAGCATTCCAAAATCATCGCATTTGTTGATTCTTCTTTCAGAATTATATGTAAAAACGTGACAACTTTATTTTTCGTTTTCTTCAGTTTCTTTCCCATATTAGTCAGTAGCGTGTTTAATTCTCTATGTCCTGGCACGACTATCCCCACTACTACTCATGGCTTGATTATTGATTTTCTTCATGGTACAACGACTTCTCCATATAGTTGCTCCAGGACTTTGAACGTTAACATGTGTTAATGATTATTTGCGTCCCAGTCAGTATAGTACTTGTCATTTTTATTCTCAAGGGTATCCCGCAATTTTACAGGATCTCCTCTAGAATTTCTCTCCATTTTACCCAACCAACTTATACTGGATGGGAACGATGCCATCTACGTAATTCAATTTTTAAAATTTTCTTCTTAGTCAGAGGCAGTTCTCCTTCACACTCATATACCAAGTGCAAGGTATGCCCCATAATGGTCAGGGTGTTCTCCTCAAAAATTACGTTTCATTCCATATTTTCTCAAGGACTCCATCAAGTAAGTATTAATGCTTCTCATTTGCCAACATGATGGCGGTAGCTGATACCACAAGTGAACTGAATTGGAGTGGCAGTACACTGTATGCTCCACAGGATATTTCCATATTGATCCGGCCTTTTAATACTCCTTCCAGATTTATAAGTTTCACAATATTCATATGTTTTCCCAATTTGGTAGAAATGATGTTACGGGTGCTTCACTGAAAATTATTCCCCTTACTATTACTCAATTAACTATGCTATCCGCATAGGTATACTCAGAATATTATAATAGTGTATCTACTAGGGGAATGCCGGCATTATTTACCTAATCAAAAGACTTCATTTTCTGCATGAATAGATTGTAGAAAGATTATTTGATTGCGCCAATTGGAATAGATAGGTTTGTAACATCTAAACTTTTCTTGAGTAAACCTTCTGGTTCTCAGTGGATCTAATATTGTCCACTAGCTGACAAGCGTATGGTTAAGCCACTTCCTTTACCATTTTTTGATTCCCTTCTTTTTAGCTCAGTAATGGCGGTTATGTCCATGTTTATAACCTGATATTAGGTTGATTCTTTCATCATCTACAAAGAGACCGGAAATGTTAATATCATTATTCATTATATTGGGAGGAACAGGTTTAACCACAGTGATGGATTGTTCCTTCTTTAGACCATGGGACCTTTTCCCAACATCTAAAAGATTTCTTTTTACTTTACATGGACTAAGGTGACCTGCGCATTTGGATGCTTTCCTTAACATTGGGCAGATATGGCGGGACTAAGGGAAGTTTGACCACTTGTCCTTATATAGTTTTAAGGCCATAAAACCCAAAGTTCCTAGGTGCTGGAGTATAAGCATTCTTCTTTAATTGGCTGGAAAGTCTTTTCTCAGGTTAAGGTTCTTAAAATCATAAATCCTAACTATTAGTTTTTCTTAGATAACTAAAGTAGCCCTATTAACTTAAATGGCGAATAGTCCTATGTTTATTTCTTAGAAACATTGTTATATGGGAGAAATTATCAGTCAGTCACCATGCACACTAAGTTGAGATTTGCTTTAATTTCCAATTGGAGATTCTGCATCATGTTTTTAATATCTGTCAAATGGGATTTATTTGCCGCACAGATCTGGTTTGAACCCCAATATTAGGTGGGTTTTGTGGAGTAAAATTTGACTGCATTAGTTAAGATTTGTCCCTATATCAAGAGAGCTTAAAATTTGTCAAGGATTATCCAAAATAATTTTTCAGCTATTTTGATGGCTTGGGTTTAGTTACATTCATCTACCTCATCTGAATCTTCAACTTTTGTAGGAATCCCGAGAAACGCCCCCCTTTAGATCTTGGCATAAGGGGGAAAACAGACGGAGAAAGCAACTATGTATGCAAATTACTATTGTACCTTGAACAACCTCTACAATTGAGTGTTTGTTGACCCACTTATAAATGACTTTGTAGGGCCCCAACCAGTTGATTCCCAATTTGTTATCAAGACATCCCGCTGATGGTAATAGAAAAGGACTAGGCCACCTAGTTGGAAGGTGCGCATAGGTTCATATTTTTCATTAAATTGATTTATTTCACTACTAGTGGTAGTAGAGAAGTTCTCAGAAGCCAGGAATGAAGCCAGACAATTTTAATAGCAATAATTCGCATAGTGACTACAGGGGCTTTGGGGAGGCTTGGTGAGCATAGCAACACTTAAGAAGGCAGCTGAGGATTCCTTCCATACAACGCTTGGAAGGGTGACATTATTTATCTGATCATAGCTGATTCTATAGGCCATAATTGCACTGGGAAAACATTGGTGCCAAAGAAGGGGGTCAGTCATAGCCATTTTCTAGCGGGTTTCAGTTATAGTACCAATTGCCAGCTCTACCATTCCATTGGTTGCAGAATTATAGGGAGTGGAGAATAACTGAGTTGATAACATCAGTTCAGCAAAAAATTTTAACCAGAAAATATCGGAAATTTTGCTTACTAGAAAGAATTAACTTAGGGCACCCATGTTGGATGCTAATCAGATTAGATAAAAACGTGGTGGTAGCTTTTGGAAGAGCAGAGGGTGGGGATACAGTTTCTATCCACTTAGTTAAATGATCTACTACTAGGAGGAGGAACCAATGACCATTAGAAGTTAGAGGTAGAGGTCCCAAAACATCAATATAATAGTATGGAGGGGTTCACAGAGTGGAACCACTGGATGTTGAGATTGGGGAATAAGTCCAACTTGACTTTTACATAACAGGTAGGACAATATTATCTTGGATGGAAACAAGCATTCCTTCCCAGTAGAATTGAGTATTGAGCCACTGGCAAGTTTTCTAAATTTCCCTGTGGCCAATTTGTCAATGTTCGAATATGATTTTGTTCTGAGCTGAGGTTTTATATAGGGCAACCATTTTTGATGTTCTAGTTTGTACAGTTTAGCTTTTAGCTTTTGAAGTTCTCTAAGTTTTTTTGTTAATACTTGCTTAAGTGTTGAAAATTCATTTTCCCATAAATGCAATTGAGTTAAGAGGTCGTGAAGTTAATCCTCCTCAGTGCCAGTTATAGTTACTATGGGGAGCCTGGATAAGCAATCTACATTTTGGTGGATGGGCCCTGGTCAATGAATACTGGAAAAGTCATAATTTAAAGTTTTAACGCTCATCAAGCTAACCTCCCATCAGGATCCTTCATTTACTGTAACCATATCTTGGAAGCATGATTGGTAATTAATGAAAAATAATTCTCACATATGTAGGGTCAAAAATGCTTAATAACCACTAGGACTGACAAGCATTTGCACTCTGTAATTCTATAATTGCATTCGTCTATGGCTAGAGTTTTGCTATAGTAGGCGATAGGATGATCTACCAAGTTTTCTTCAGGCTCTAATAGTATTGCTCAAATGGCTATATCACTTGAATCAGTAAAAAGGAGAAATGGTTTATCAAAGTTGAGATGTATAAGTATTGATGAATGGGAGAGAGCTGAGTGTAATAGGTCAAAGGACTGCTCGTTCTCTTCTTTCCATTGTAGGGTAAGCTCTTCTTCAATAAATATACTAGAGGCTTGGAGTTGTTGGCAAAATGGGGAATAAACTGGTGATAACATCCCAAAGTCCTCCAAAAAACCTTTACGCCTCATACGGATTTTGGGGGACACCTTAGAACTGTCCATAACCTTATCGTTTATTAGGGAATATCCAGCTTTACCTACCTTATGGCCTAAAAAATCCATTTCGCTCTGATAGAAGGAGCATTTTGATGGATTAAGATTTAATGAGGATTGCCGTAACTGCTGGAAAACATTCTGAAGATGATCTATATGCTCAGTAAAACCTTTTCAAATTTGGTAATGTCTTCAAGATAAACTAGCACACATGACTTTTTCATGTCACCTAAAAGTCCATCCATGGCACATTGGAAGGTAGCATGGGCGTTATATAACCCCTGCGGAATTTGAGCGGGATTGATATTTATCACTTGAAAGGAAGTAGCGTTTTTCACAATCTTCCGGTGATAAATCAATTTGCTAGTACCCACTGGCAATATCCATAGCCAAAAAATGATGAGAACCTGATATCAAGCGTAAAGAGACATCTATATGTGGCAATGGATAGCTATTTTTTGTTGTGATTGAATTAAGACAGCAAAAATTTTTGACAACATGGTGGCCTCCATCCTTCTTCTGAATTAAAAGGAGCGGGGAAGCCCACGGGCTTTTAGAAGGCATGAGTAACCTAGCCCACAAAAGTTTCTGTAACTCAAAGGCCACTTTAGCTTCCTCAACTTTAGATTTTTGGTATGGCTGAGATTTAAAGGGGAGGGGTAGCCTCAGTCTCAGGTTATTGTATTACCTCGGACATTTTCTCATAGTCACTTAGTCCTGAGAAAACAATAGCGTCATACTCCTTGAGGAGGTCTTCAACATTCTGGCATTCGTAGGGTGAAATTGCCACAAATTCTTCCTTCAACCAGAGCTATGATGAGTAGGATTAAACCTTAAATCTTGTAAAAAGCCAAAACAACTCACACAGGCTATATTCTCAATGGGACATAACTTAATATAAGCAATAGGGGTATTCTGAGGGACTTGTAGGGACTAGTTTGTAAAATTCCTAATAAGGTAGAGATAGATTTACCGTAGCACAAATTAGAATGCTTGGGCAGGTCAACGATTCTCTAATTGAAGGGTTTGGGTGTCCACTTAGCTCCAAATCTTGATTAAGAGGGATGTGAATCAAGATCCCCAGATCCACAATAACTTGTGAGACAGAGGGTAATTTAATAGGATGGGGTATATAGAGGTATCCCATCTTTGGCTTCCACAGCCTCAGGGGGTAACTTAGGTTTGCCACCTAAAGACTTGATATTTAACTTTACAAATGGAGGGCGAATATTTGAGGAGGCAGGTTTGTTTTTGGGGCTCCTTTACTTTTGACTGGGAGTTCATATATAATTCGAAATCTGATACCCTAGTAGTGACAGTTTTTTTGTGGTTGATGATGCAGTTAAAATCCTGAATCAATTGGATCCCAATAAGCAGCTCATAACTATTGGTTTCTAATGCAATAGCAGGGATAGTAATGAGAAGCTTTTATTAGAATTGGAGAGGTAAGGCAGTCTATGCCCAATTGCCTTAGTTGTCAAATTAACGGAAATCCCATATTCAGCGTCATGAATCAAGTCTGGAGCCATATTATATTTTTGGATAAGTCAGGAAAATATAACGTTAACCGGTGAGCCAGTATCAAATATTGCCAAGATTTCACCCTTATTTTTGATTACCTCTACTTGAACCACCTAAGAGCCAAACTGAGGATATGGCTAGTAAACTTTCGTGGGGGAACTGTAATGAAGCAAGCGGAGGATTTTGCTACAGATAAGCTTGGGGCTGTTCAATGCTTTTAAAGGTGCTCTCTGCCAGAGCTTGGCTTTCCATAAATGAACTAACCTTCAAGACCTGTTTAGGTAACTGATTAATATAAAAATAGGAAAGACGAATATCTTTATTTCATTAGATATAAAAAGGGTACATCAAGTTCTGCAGGCGCTGCTAACACAAAGCATCATGAGGTGCTGGCTTAGAACTTAGGCTAGTACAAGGGTCCTGAGGCACATAGCTGTTGTCATTATAAAGAGCTTCCTACCCCTATAATGACTGAACTTTTGTTGACCTATGTAGGAAAATCTGTCAAGTGGCTATAGTATGGTTGTTTCTTTTGCAAAAAGTGCAGACTAATTCGGGTAGGTGACTTGGGGGTGTAGATGCTAGAACTTGTGGCTGAGGCTTATTATTTTTAAAATGAATGGTCCCAGTGGGTTTGAGTAGATTGGCCAGAATCTCCAAAATGGTTTTTTGATATGATGAAAAGACGTCCAGTTAAATTTAATCACTTTAAGATAAAAAAGAATATTAAGTGTTTTTAAATACTGAAAATGAAGCAATAATAGCACCATCTAAAGTTTAACATTTTCCGCAACCTATTTTGAGCCCCAAGCCAAAAATGGTGAGTGAACTCAGTTATGATTTCTACCCAATTAAGGCTTATGCCATAAAAGTTTACTTTAGGTTGGATGATGTTAGGTTGCTCCTGAATTCCCAAAGCAACGCAGTCTTGGAATCATCCCAAGTTTGGCAATGCATTAGATGAGGTACAATAATGCCTTGAGCTATGCAACAAAGTCAGTTAGCTAAGTTTTTTTGCAGTCGGGTGCCCATGGCTTCTTCAATAGCACTTTCATAACAAAATAGGTGTCAGGATTCTAACTCAAATCGGACGTTCAGATGGGTTATATGATGGAATTCGAACCTGAACTATCCAAATAGCTGAAACCATTATTATTTGGAAATTCCTTGACGAAAATCCAACCCTAAAATTGGGGTTCAACCCCAATCTATGCAGCGAATGAATCCCAATTGGTAATGAGAAATAGATTTTGGCTTATTATACAGAAGATTGACTGAGACACTTGCCTGATTTCCATTATATTATGAAATCTAAGCTAATAAACTTTACTCTCTCTTTTCGCCATTTTTTAAGTAAAAATTGGGCAAACTTATATTTAGGAATTACCCCTCAGATGTAGCATTTGAAATTAAGATTTTTTAACCAAGAGAAAGAAAAATAGGTATATTTCAACACCCAGGAGCTTTGGGTCGCCTGGTTATAAAAATTAAACTAGGGAAAAGAGGAATAAACCCTTGATCCTGACAATAGTAATGAGAAGATACTTTCTTCACTGGGACGTACTTAACTTTGAATGACGGTTTGAACATGCCACTGGGAGGGGGGGTAATGGTCAAACAATATGAATCAAAACCTGGGATGTGGTTTCCTGAAGAGGAACTTCTATCGCTGAGAGATAAATAAGGGTGTAGAGCGTCCAATGACTTTGTAAGTCATTGATTACTTCAATTATTGAATCTACCCAATCAAGTGTGGCCTGAAGGGCCAATTTGGTGGCAAGGGCAGGGTTAACTGCATAATTTTGCTTTTAAGCACGGTATTTTCATCACAAAGTTCAAGTTGGCGTTGCTCAAGGGTAGAATTTTTGCTCCATCCCACAAATCTAGAAGTAATTTTGCCAAGATATCAAGGCGTTCCTGATCCAAAGAAGGAGCTGGAGCTTAATTGTTATTGCTTATTATAATAAATTTTGCACTGTGAACTCAGGGTTAACCTGGCAGGGAGCACCAGTTTTGTCAGGACTATGGGGTTTTAGACCACTTGTCCTTTAAGTATTTTTAAGCCCAGGAAACCAAAGTTCCTGGGTGCTATTATCTAAGTATTCTGCTTCCCTTGCCTGAAGTCTTCTTTCAGGTTAACGTTCTTGGAATTGTAAATTCCAACTATTAGTTTTTTGTAGATAATTATAACTGGTAATTTAGCTTAAATGGCGAAAAGAGTCCTCCATGTATTACTTATAAGCATCATTATATGGGAGTTTTTCCTGGTCAATCTCCATTTAAATTAAGCTAAGATATATTCTTATTACCAATTTTTGATCTGCAGCAGGCTGTTAATATCTGTCAAATGGGATTCATTCACCACATAGATATGGTTTGAACCCAATTATAGGGAGTTTTTGGCGAGTAATAGTTGACCACATTAGTCGGAGATTGTCCCCAATAACAAGGGGGCTTGAAATTTGTTGGAGCTATATCTAATGATGGTTTCAGCTATTATGATGGCTTAAGTTTTATTACCTTCATCTACTTCATCCAAACTCTTCAATTCGGATAGGAATCCCAACAAGCTACATTTCCAGATTTACCAGACTGGTGGCAGTAGATTTTCGATTTGTCTGCTTGGTTTTGTATTTTGGGTTTGTTCCACTCTATAACTCTTTTTATTTGCTCCTTATTCATCTTGGCAAATTTTACAGTAATTTGTCTCGAGTCTGATTCACTTTGAATGCTCTGTTTTAGGTTTCATAAATGGCTCTCAACTTCTTCAAATGATCCACCATTTGAGATGTGGACATTTACATTACTAATTCTGGAGTTATTGTTTGGTGAAAATCATAATAGGGCCATAACGCCGCTTGCATCAAAAATTTAGGCGTCGAAATCCATTAGCAATTTCATACTAGCTAGAATTTGTGATTCCTGGTAGAAATAGCCCGCAAAATCTATTAGAGTCACAACTATTAGAAATTGTATACCCATAAGTTCCTATTTGTGGTTAACATCTCAAAAGGACTTCCAGATTCTAACATGGTGGCTTCCTTAGCCTCCTGATAAGACCAATTGTCTCCATTTAGATGGGGTGACTCCATATTCTGACATTTGGTGTTAAGGCAGTTTATGACAGTCACTAACTTTTTTGGTCTCAAAATCAAACATCATTATATCAAATATTTTAATAATGCAGGAGCGTTATCCTGCGGGAATGCGAGTAATTTTGGTGTGATTCAAAATTCATCTGTGTCTCACTAACAGGTGTTTCCTGCCTGATGACTCTATTGACCATGGGAGTAATTTATGGGCAATTCTGATATAGCTACACATGATCTAGACTTTTTTCTGGGCGGCTCATTCTTCCAAACTGGTGTTTCAGGTGTTTTGCTGTCAGCTTCTTTCGCCTCAGAATATGTACAATTGCATTTATGGTCCTCCAGGGCTTCTATATGCTTCAATTGTCACACTATCTCTTCAGTAAGCCAGCGTATGTGTTCTCATTCCGCCTCTTTTTTGGTCTTCTAAAACAATATTTTTTTGGACAATTAATCTTTTTTGCACTTCCCTGAGTTGACTTTTCCGCAGAGTTTTTTTTGTTGATTAACCCACTTGTTTGACCTCTTTCTTAGCCTTCATCACACGTTCATCCAAGGTAGTGAGATTGGCTTGTGCTTCCAAGTTGAGCGCATCCTTGTTGAAAGTCTCTAGTTCTATCCAAAACTTGTATGGTTCATTATTATAGAAATGTTTGATGTGATCTAATCAAAGTCAGCTAAACCCAACTAGCCCCTGTAGTGAGCACCAATTTATTAACTTTGGAGCTTTAGTCGCTCCTTTTGAGCACTAATTGTTAAAGTTTAGGGTTTAATTCATCTTTCTGAATGACTCTCTATTTGGCTACCTTGGGTAAAATGCACAAGTTCTTGTATTTGCGTTGTTTGACTTGTTTATGGTAAATATAATGGGCATTAGTAATATGAAGACTAAAATCTATTTAAAGCTGATGGCCAAGATAATGATTAGGTCTAACGACAACCTTGTACTTGTCCTAGTTTTAAAATTCTTCTGAAATAGTAGGAACTGCTTCCCTAGTTCGTCTTCTAGAACTCAAACTAGGATAAGGTCAGAGATTTTTCTTCCTTCTTATCATACAGAGTCCGCGTAGATCAACAATAATATAGGCAGAGGATCTTTTTGTCCTTCTAACTCTAACTACAATAGCAATCAGTCTAAAGTATAGAACTTTTATTATTAAGTTTGTTTTATCTGAAACTAATATTCTTTATTTCAAATAAACCAATGGAAAGATTATAGGGAATTTAGCGCACATCAGTTGGTGCCCCAAATAGGAACAGCAGCCGTCACCAATGAATTAACCCTCCAGGGGCATGCAAATTGATGACCTTATCAAATATTGGGTCCTCTCTACTTTAATGCAATCTCTTCTGAGTTGAAATGGAAAACTTGTCCCAACGTCTTCACTAACACCAATTAAATCAACCTTATTCTGTAACAACCTGCTTAGGTAGTGGGACTCTTACCAATAAACAGCAGATTGTGATCCATAAAAGGTAATAAAAATATGCTCTATCACCGGTGGCATTTCTCATTAACAATTTAAAAACTCTCTTAGTCATTCAGCATCTAAACCCAATCAACTCAAACAAGCTAACTAACTTATTTAATAGAATCAGCTCCATAATCACTTGTTTTTTTTTCAATGAGCATCCCCAATAAAACACTCAAAAACCTGGAAATCATAAACTGGTGGATCAATAAATATTTGCCGAGAAAATTTCTTCAAACAATAGTTATCATATATGCATTTAATAACTCCAATGTCCACTAGCAGTATTATCCCTTAGTGGGTAGGCAGATAAATTATAATTGGTGAATCTGGGTAAGGTGGGCAAAAATCAAAACACCGTTCTTTTTTTGAAAAATAAAACCCAAAGGAGGCCCATGGACTCTTAGAGGGCGCCAGAATCTTGTGTTGAACGAGCTGATTAATTTCACATTAACAACTTCATCTGCAGCTTGAAGCGCCTAATAAGATGAAGGCAAATGGATGAAAAATTTCTGATTTTAATTTTGTTGCAATATATATTTTCACAATCTAAATTGATATTACTTTTTTTTCAAAAAGAATGCTACACTTATAAAAAAGGGCAAAGCTTGATCCTTCAACACCTTGGTTAACCCAGATAGGCTTTCCCATAGTACTAAGAAACAAAAAGTTTAGTTGATATCACTGGGTAAGCCCAGTTCCTCAAAGGTTTAAGTCCTGAAAATTTCTAACTATATCAACTGGGATAATATATACAAAAGCAACGATTTGGTGTCGCTTTATTTTTTTAGAATGCAGATATATTTTGGCTAGTAAAGTCTGAATTTCGCTAGGATCAATAAAGTGATCCTGGGAGAGGTGACAGGTTTGAGATTAGAGTGGCAAAACGGCGCAAAATATTTTGCTATATAACCCTTGGGAAATGTCTAGGTTAATGTCTGCCTCACTATAAGTTGATGGCCTGAAGGTATAATTAGATTACAATTATCCTCAGAAGAATGCCCTTAATTTCCATAACTGAGGAAGGCAACTTCTGAGTGCACCCATGAATCCGTTGATACCCTATTGGCACTATGCCATACTTATATGCGAGGTTAACAACCTCCTGTTTTTTGAGGCGTCAAGCCTTTGGGTTTCCAGTTATTTAAATTGGAAGATCTTGTCCTAGTATCTCTCTAATTATTTCTTAAATAAGACTTAACTACATAAGTTCTTTTAAATCATTTGACAAGGAAATCACATCCTTGACTTGGTACACTATAGTTGGAGCTGATAAAACTAGCAGCCCGCCTCATTGGCAGCGCATTATATGAGCCTAATAAACTGATCATGTGATGCCCTGTGGTACCACAAACCCTTCAATGATCGATATTTGGAACCAGACCAAGTTCCTTCACCAAATTAACAGACACAATATTAATTGGTGACCACTGTCCACAATAGCTCTTACTTTGAGCTTATTAACAATAAATATATTTATGTACATTCAACTGCATATGCAGCAGCTTGTTGAATTTGTTAACATCCAGGGCATCTACTTGCCCTAAATAGGATCATAGGTTGGCACAAAAATTAAGCTTATTAGTCTAAAGTACCAAAAGGTATGGAAGCCTTAATTCTTCCAGTTTGTAAGTAAAATCTGAGCTGACAGGGAGCTTGTGCTGTTCTAGCTATTAAACATATGAATTCACTACTACTTCTGGTACTAAATCGTTTTAACATTCATTTAATGAATGGATGGTGGTTGGTATAACATTGTCTACAATCACTTAATGTAATGCTGAAGGTGGGCCGCTATTGTTGGACGAGGACTTAATAGAATGTGGTTCCATTGATTTAATCTTACTGGTGTTTTTTGAAGGTGCAGAAGTAAAAAATTCCAGTTTTTCTTTTTTTAGCACTAGTGGTGCCCAACCCAAAAGGGGGATTCACCACGCATCATTATTTGCAAATGGGCCATACAAAGGGATTATCATAAATTGAAAAAATACTATTATAGCCCATAGGTTATCAGCCTAGAAAGCCATATCAGAAGGCGAGGAAGCTTTGGGGAAACTTTTGTCCAACACCCACTTTAGCTGGCGGACCATGGCGGACAACATAGGGGTAAGGGCAACAGCGACATGGGGTATGAGGAGGTATAGCTGCAGGTTTTTAATTTGTTTGAGGCCAGCAGTATCCATCACCTCAACATATTGAGCAAGTCGATGCTCAGCGAAAGTGATGAGAGTTGGTACACAAGTGAAAGACTTGATGCGCTTTTAGGTTTGGGGATAGTTGGGGTCAAAAAGAGAGGTTTGTGCCGCATTGATGTAAGTGTGGCTCACACTGAAAGAAAGCTCCTTAATTTCATAATTAGCATCTTCATTGAAATCTGGAAGGGAAATTTGGGATGGGGATACCCTCAACTAGGTGTTCCATTACCCCGTGGAGATGCTGAAAAAACCAGTTTTTTCCACCTTCTAATTTCCAAATCTTTATTTTTTCTAGGTATTTGGTATAAACCTTGAGTTTGAAGCCTAATTGGGGCAACTTATATGCATAATGCCCCAAGTCTTTACAAAGATAACAATTAACCTGAGAAATACTGGCCATGAGAAATAAGGGAAGTAAGATTGATCTAATTCTATCTTTGGGGTGCTGTCCTTAACAGAATGGTCATAAAGCTCTTAAAAATTTGGGTTAGACGCCTTAAAAGTGGCGGCGCGGCGGCAGAGATAATTTACCATGGGGTTATTATCTTTACTCATTAAAAACATGGAGTAGAACCAGATATAATTCCATTTTTTTAAAGGTGTAACGCAATGTGATATGAGCATCAAAATTGTCTAATAACTTGGCTCCATATAAAGCTTGAGCCTCATAATAAAACCATAAAGCAAAAGCTGTAATGGACTCGTTTTTGTTAGAGGAAAAATAAAGGAGCAACGTCTTTTGCATTTTCATCCACTCTGCGCCGCCAATCTCATATTAGAAATTTTGGCATTAGGATAAGTCATTATTACTTCTTGTAACTTGGGCATTATTAATTCCTTACTTACAGAGCCCAAAAAAACAATACATAGCAAACTTAATAGTCTTATAGGCACCACTTCCTTAGATATAAACAAAACAGTAAAGTTATGTATACTTCCGCTTTTATAAAAAATTAGGTGAATTTGATTGGATTAAATGGAATTGGTACCCGTTACACAAGGGCACCGCAGCCGCAATGCTTCAGATTGACCTCTTAAGCTAGCAGACAGCTGGGAATCGTCAACAAATTTTAAGTAAGGCATAGTTGCAATAGAAGGCTCAGCTGAATCCCCATCACCTATCATAATAATTGGCTATATTGAATGAACTGAAAATTTAGCACAACGAGAAGTGAACTTGTTATATAGCTTATTTGTCAACCCAGAAAGATGACAGCGCTCCGTCATAGACTGTTGTTCAACTGGTTCAAGCTTCTGAATTAAAGCGGCGAGGAGTTTCTTTAACTTCTCTACTTCTGTCCTTGTAAGTGATTAAAGTTTTCAGTGAGGTAATCTTTCCCTCTTAATCCTCAAAGGCTCAAAATTGTTGCACAAAAACTGCTAAGGCTGTATAGGCGGAGTGTAGAATCATCCAAATAAGCTATGGTAGCGGAAACTTGAGAATTCTGAGGTAAAGATTCATATGAGCCTGAGCCTGAAAACCTAACTATTTCCTTGATAAGGAGATTAGTAGGTGAGCCAAATTTATTCTGGCCTTTTGAGACGTCTGGGTTAGAGTTTATAATTCTTGTTGAGTAGATAGAGGTTATTATTACTTATGCTTATAATATGTTTAATACAGGGTAGCAATTGCGTCTCATCTAGCGAGCACCACTGTTGAGACCGGTACTTGGATGTTGTATTTTAAACATATAGGTTTTCAGAACAATGAAACCAGGCTCTGTTAAAGGCAGCAACTTGGGAAAGTATGTACCAACCATAAACTTTATACTGGGAATAGGGTTTTTGTTATTCAACATGAGGAGCACCCCATAGAACTGGTACTGCCAGTTGCTCTTAGGCTCGCTCTATCAACTTAATAATAGACTTACAACTATCTACTCAGGAAAAAACCCTTCTAGATGGCAAACTCACTCAGATATTCACACTTCACAAGAACTCTCATTGGTGCTTTTTTAGTTTCTAAGAAGCCTTAATATTGTAAACGGCTAGCTTACTCTTAATGAGATCATAAAATTAGGTTAACAGGGCTTTAAACATTTCCTACATAAGATCAATGTGCCAAAATAGTTAAAATGTGCCATAGTTACTTAAATTTTATCAGCGGCTGGCAAATGTAATCATATAGAACCTATTACTTATTTTTTACAATGATGAGAGTGCAAACTAGAATTTGATAATTAAAATAAGAGACAAGTAATGGATCAAAGTCAAGGCGTCAGTGGTTTATAATTTAAGGGAACCTGAAATGCGTTGGGGGATTTAGGGATTTGGTCAATAGTAGATTGATAAAGGCCAAGCTTATAAAAACTTGGGATTTGTGCCGCACCATTAACTAAGACTGGTTTAAACCCTCTATATGATTACTAGTCAAATTTATGATTAATTGAATAGAAAAATGAACTGATGGCTGGCTAAACCATTTACAACAGTACCCTCAGAAAGTAAGCATAGGAAGAGCTTACTGTGTAGACATTAAAAGGTACATTTGACTTAAATAATTGTGAATATCTTCTCTAGTTGAGGGTTACAAACCTTAAAAAATTGAATGGTAAAGCTGCTTGGACTTTTTCCAATTTGTGGATATCGCTAGAGGGAACTGGAAGCTCTTACTGTTTTAACTGTTGGTTATAAAGCTTTGCTAATATTCTATGCGCCAATTTCTGCTCCAAATTTCTTCTATGAGCAGGTGGATACTGCTGCTATATCATCCACTATAATTAAAATGAGCCACCGTTGGAAGAATTTTACTATTTCTTTAAAGAAATAATAGGTGGTTATAAGGATTTCTTCTTACCTGGGTTTTTTAGCTGAGCCATAACTAGAAAGTTCCTGTTCTCTTCCACTATGTCTTTTACCAAATCTTCCTCATCTGCAGTGTTCACCAATGATTATTAGATAGAGATCAAATTAGGACAGCAATTTGCATAATCCCCCAATTTTACCAAGATGACAGGGGATCTGACTAATATCAGGCCTATCAGAACAAGGCCCATAAGGAAGAGGTAATTCTTTCTTCAGGGAAACGGCACTAATCAGGGTTTGTTAACTAACAATGAATCTTTTGGGATCTTAATGTAACAGCGCATTGGCTGAGATAATTTACCATATGGGTGATATCATGCTTCTCTTCTAAAAATGGTATCATAACCCATTACAACTCCTTGTAGGGCTCGCAGGCATGGCATAACATGATATGAGCATCAAAATTATTAATGACGTTAGCCTCAGATAATGTATATGCCTCCAAATAGAATTGCTCAACCAAGCCTTTAACAGTTTCGTCCTTGTCAAAAAAGATATTAAGGAATTTGCTCTTCTCTGTGATCTTTCTTTCTGCACACAAAACTCATTGATAAAAATCCTTGTTTTTGTGGTAGGACACACCAAACTTTTTTTAGTTTGGCATAATTAACTCCTGACTTTTGGAGTCCAAAAAACTCATTACCATGTCCAACTTAGCGTTCACGGCCATTCCGCCTTTACTAATATCAAAATATAATTTAGTTGTGCACATTCCTCTCTTTAAAACTTGGGTTGATTAATAGTCTAACCAGACTGTAATGTCATGGCTACAGGGACAAAGGGCTTGCGTTATTACCATTTAGCTTCCCGAGTTTTGAGGATGAGGTGGGGGATTGAGCGCTCAGAGCAGATGAAGCGGCCTGGTTGTTAGAGGCCAAGGGGGCAGGAATAGGAGTAGCAGCGGTGTCACATGCAGGTGGTACTAGAGTCCAACCTATAATTGAGGATAAAAGCTCATTAGTAGGAGTCTATAGATTGTCTGGAGGTACAGAGGCTCCAACGCCTAAAGTGGAAAAAAACCATAGACAAGTTATAAGTATACATTGCCTCATCGCCCTCAATATATAATTTTATCTAAAGGCTGCCCAACTCATTAATATTTATCATAGTTTTGATCACTCAATTGACCCTGATGACACATACATCAATTTGGATCTCATTTTCTAAATTGGGTCAACATATCAGAAAAATGAAGGCGTTCCACCTGTACCACAGTTCTAATACAACAATATTTTTGGTTAGCAGTTAGAAAATACGCTTTATATCTGTTTCCTTAGGGACCATACTTTTTGTTTCTGAGTTTTTAGTTCCAAACGCATGGAAAAAATCTCCTGATATAAATCAGTATCAGAGTGAAAAGCTCCATTTAATATTATTGTAAAGGCTATCAAAGCAGTGTTGATGAGCTTTTTATCTCATTATACTCTTTTACTTACAAGTTTAGGAAATTTATATTTATAGAAAGTTGACCAATGTAAACGTAAAAATAAGCTTATATATGGAAAATATCTAAAGATGTGTTGCTGTGCCTTGAGGTCGCCACTTCAGCTGTAGAGGGTTGTTCTACTTCTATGGGAAGGTTTTCAATAATGGGATAAAGTAATCCATACTTAAGAAAAAATGATTCACTGGGAAATAATGCGGGAGCTCCTGTAGTGAAAACCAAATGTCAAAATTGACGCAGGGCATCGGGTTTCTAGTACCCAGAGGCAGTGAGAGGTTTCATTACATTCTACTTCACATGTTATGGTTGTCCAGTTCAACTATATATCTACTATATATAGTGATAAAGTGGTAAATTTAAGATTCTTTAGTATATATTTAAAAAACAAAGATCTACAAAAAATGTGAGATTTGATAAATAAGGTAATCCTTTATTTAGAAGAGGTAGATGATATCTATGATCAAAGTACCTTATTCATTAAGTAATAGTACTCTCACTATTAGGATTATCAACTATTATGCAATGTGATTGTGCAAAGGATTTATAGCTCAAGGAAAAGCCTAAATGGGATGTCACAGTGCCAACTAGAATACATTCTACACTAGGGGAAAACCTTATAATGGAGTTAGGATTTAATTGTGTTCCTAAGTCATAAATTAAGAATCAAATCATTCAACTTCCCAAAATTCCTTCTGATTTGATTTACCAAGTGTTTTTTTTTTGATGGGATGGTTGTCAAATTTATAATAATGTTTATGAAACTTGGCATGAAAGCAATTGACTATTTGTCCATCAATCAGGCTCTGAATGGTTTATGCTTTGGCAGCCTCTTAGTCAAATACAACGTACAGACCTTTTCATTGAGCAGGGAAACTTATTAGTCTTTCTGAATCCAAAATTATCGCAGTAAGCAAATCAATCATCAAATGAAAAGCCCACCACATTAAAAAGAAACTAAAAACCCTTCTCTCCATCTGACTGATACTTCAGGCTAGGGATTCCCCATAGGCATCAGTATAAATTTTAACAAGGGAACCTACCAGTTGATTAAAAACTTGGATTATTAAACTTCATTTTTGCTAATAACAATGGAATGTAACAAGGGTGGTAACACAGCCTGTCGACCATATAAGAGTCTGAATGGTGAATACTCTTTACCACTTTGGTAGATGATACTATATGCTAATATGGTTAAGTCATCTTATAAGGCTTATTGAGGATAGTGAATTGCATGAAAAACTTCCAAAAAGTCTGTAGTAATGTATTGTTGGCGCGTTCCGCCATTCCATTGGTCTCAGGATGGTATTAGACTGTAAGAACACCTCAGATTCACATTAGCTCTTTTAACTTGGGAACACCTCGTGAGGTGAAATTAGTGGCATTGTCCATGAGGATAACTTAAGGACAACCATGCTGGTGTATTATTAGCTCTATTATAAACTTTGCAGTGTATATCACTCTAAGATCCCTGAGAAGCTGAGCCTTGACCTACCTAATGAGATGATCAAAGGCTACTATGATGTATTTTAAATTATGGACATTAGTCTGAAATGGTCCTAGTACTTCAATAGACACCATTTGTCATGTCCAATTAGGTTTTTACTAGACAATAAGTAGTCATGAGCTCTTAGGGATGCTGTGATTAACGTTTGTAGCATTTTTAATAAACATTTTTTTTAAATATTACGGATTTAATATCACACTTTTGAATTAACTTTAAGCTTTTCATAAATCCTTCATGCTCCATGGCGCAAAGAGCTTGCATGATTATCTCCAGATAACAGAAAGTGGATGGTAGAACCTCTGGTTATTCCCCACAATTTTGTATAGTTGTCCATCCCAAATCTTAATGTCCTCAATGAGTTAGTTCTGGATGTGGCGAATCAAAGGTTTTGTGTAGGCATAATTTTTCACTTTCATATATTAATTAGTTTATCCGCAAAATAGTGAGGGCTCCTGTAACAGACAGTTGCAAGAGCCATCAGTATTCTGATGGGTAAGCTCTAAGCAATGAACTATCTCATAGTCATAGAATTGTGATATCATAGCCAACATGCTAACTAACCCTTAGGTTCTTTGATATTACATAACCACTGCAAGAAAGCATGGTCAGTGACTTTTTCTTAAACTGGGCTCTGTTTATGTAGACTCAAAACTGTTTATAAGCTTATATGACAGCTAATTATTTTTGCTCAGTAACCATGTGATTATATTCATGCTTATCCGATATGGATGCAAAAAAGTACTGGGTGCTTTTCCCATCATCCATATCTGGGAAAGTACCACTCTTATAGCCTGTAAGGACGCATAAGACTGCACTATAAAAGGCTTTTCAAAGTTAAGTTATATCAGAAAGGAGCTCCTGTAAAAGCTTTCTGCAGCTGGCTGAAAGCTTTAACTTTTTAGGGACCACTGGAAGGTAATTCCACCTCAAAGTAAATGGGTTAAAGGCACAAAAAGTTGTGCACACCCTGGTATGAATTAGCGGTAATATCCAATGATACCAAAAAGTACTTGGGTATTTCATTTAATTTCAGGCTTACATGCAATTGATGGCTTGAACTTCTAAAAAGTTGCTAGATTCCTTGAGTGTCATAAATATGGCTCAGATACTCCATTTAAAATTTTAAAACTGGAGCTAACTATACCTAATCCTTAACTGAGCTTATGCTAACCGTTGAAAGACTTCTTTCAAACGACTAGATGTTTGGCAAACATTTTTGAGAAAACATATTTATCAAGATAGACCAAAAAACAATTCATATTTAATTCTAGCATGATAGTGTCCCTCACCCGTTGTAAGTGACCAGTGTATTGCACATTCCTATGGTCATTTGAGTTTGTTAGAGAAACCTTAATATGTAGTAAATGCACATTTTTCTTGGACTTGGGATGCAGGTCTATATGCCAATAACCGCTGATAAGAGCTAAAGCGGTAATATTCAACTCCCCTAACTGATCCAAAGCATCATCTACGCGAGGTCAAAAGGAAGAAAACTTATTTTTTATGTTACTCAGACGTTGGTAATCAATGACAACTTTAATAGAGCCAACTTTTTTTTCTTAATATGTGCACCAGACTGGCCCATAGGCTATGTAAGGGCTTTATCATCCCATGATGCAGGAGCTTCCTAACTCTTTTTGCATCTCTTTGTTGGAGGCCCTATTTCTTCATATTGGTTGCAACAAATAGGCTTTGCATCACCAGTAAACGTGGTGCTGGATCCCTACTGCGCATCTGAGGTCATAGTTGTCCAATGAAAAATAGTTGGACTTATTTCTGTATGAGGGCCATTATTAATCTCTTTGATCATTAGCTAGTTTAATAGATTGCTCACAGGTAATGAATGAACTATTAGGTAGATCTGACTCAGGTAAGCCAAACTCTGTTAAGATTCTGAACTCATGTACTCCCAAATTTAATCCAATGGAGTGAGGTGTACAAATACAATTTTTTGTCCTCTTGACTAATATTTAAAAGCAGTTGGGGTTTCAAGTAATAAAAATATCTCCAGAAGCCCAGACGAAATTATGTCAGAAGAAGAAAAAGGTTCAGAACTCAACTGGGCCAAGGAAAATATTTCTCCTACCACCTTTGAGTAGCCCCAAATTCATTCAGGTGAGCACACCATGCTGTTCTCCAGAGTATATACCTTAGTCTAAAAATGCTCTGGGAAAAATTCTTATAATCTTAAGAATGGTGGCATGAGGTTAAAGACTTCAGTGGCCTAGTTGTTGATAAATGGGACTACGCCATCAGTATAGACCACATTAATAAAAATATTCTAGGGTTATAGAAGACTGATTATTCCTTAGTATTAAGGGGAAATGTAACTAGGACAATAAAAGTATCTTGTCTTAACTTATATTTATGCCATAAAATCAAATAAGCTAGCACCAACAAGATATGGGTAGTTATTATTGGGAAGCACGATAGCAGATGCACTAACCTGCAGAGAGCCAAACCTCGTTGGTAACATACTATATGCTTCTTCACTAGTGGTACGCAGGGCTTGTGGTTCCATATCAATGATGGTGAGCTACATCAGGAGCTATTATTAACTGTTTTGCTAACTGATAAAACTTACATTCACAGGAACGCCGCTTTTAACAAAGTCTTACACATGAACTTTTAATACATGAATATTGATATAAGTATACAAGAAAGGTATTGAGAATCCTCATTTATTTTGAGAATAAAGGAAGCATAGATTTAGTTCATCATTGTATTGATTAGTTCTCCTACATTGGGGTATGAGCTATAAGGGACTTGATTAGTGGTTCAAGTTTAACTCCTTAGGAGAGAGAAAATTGTGGCTTGAAAATATAAATTGATTATGTTCAATGATTTTGTAGAATACGGTCTAGAGACTTCTTACCCTTCTCATTCCAGGGCCGCTCATTGACTTCTGGTGATGGATTACATTGTAGGGTGTTGTCAGATTGTAGTAGTTGACCTGAAAATAAAACCTTTGACAGCCATCAGATTGGCCAATTATCATCCCAGTGCTTGAACTAATACTTTAGTTCTCACCTTAAACCTATAACAACTACGCGGCTTGGGATGATTATCCCAATGTCAATTCAATCAATTACTTTATCAAAAGCTCGGGCTGAATCCACTCGCACATTATGGCTGAATATCACTGCACTTAAACTTGGTAATTGGTGTTGAATTTTTGGCTTTGAAGGAGGCTCACTGGTGCTTTAGGCCTCAAATCCAACAATAATTGAGAGGGGCTTCTCTCACCACTTGTATGAAAATAATTGAAACAATTAAATATAAGAAGGATTAATTTTTATAGTATTTTATTAGGCGCCAAGCGGGGGTAAAAGAGAGTATATCTTAGACAAATCAATAAAGGTATTTAAAATGTTGAGGCTCAATGTTTGTATGGCTTTAGAATATCCAAATTTAGTAATATGTGATTCTACCCTATCAAAGCTCCAAAAAAACAATTTTTTCTTTAACCTGAATGACTAATAGTGGATTATTTTAGGGTAAGAAATACCTGTGAGGTAACTGTAAGTCCAGGGGAACGTCCCCTGTGTAAAGATCAGGCACCGTTCCCATTTCCAAATAAAAAGGTGCCAAAGAGTTTAGCTGTACCCCTTGTCACCCAGGGCAACCTCACCCATATAATGGATGAGCGCTGGGTAACAGCCCTCCCTCTTCAGATTCCTCCCCTAGTATCCTTTCTCACCTCAGACAAACATGTCAGCTGTATTAAAGAATCTATGCCAAAATCACCAAATCAACGTATAAGGGTCTGGAACTGATGGGATAAAGCCCAACAATATCAAAATATATACTAAAAAAGACAAATATCAAGTTATTAGCCTGAATTGCATTTAATTTTTGGCTCAGCTACCAGTACAATCGATTATGCTAACCCCCTCTCAAAATTTTTGGGGATAATCCCTGATGTGCAGGTGATATCTTTGGAAACCGTCGCTAATAGTTCGAGACCCCTATCCAGCAAATCAGGAGTTGTGGCCAATGTAACTCATTTGGCCAAACAAACACCCCGTTGACAGGGCATGTGGGTCTTGGGCAACCTGAACCCATTTTGAGCCAATTAAGACCGCCCCTACATGGGGTGGCCCTGGGGAATTCCTGTTGCTCGTCAGGCCATATGCCATCACATCAACCAATGGAAACGCAGTCAAGTCCCAGTACAGGCATTTAAAGTCAAACTGATAGTGACTCAGTCTGCCACCAAATATTTTGATGTCAGTTCCAATTGAGATTTTCTAACCCATTGTCATGAAAACGGCAGAAGAAGTTCAGACTGGCCTGCCAGTCATAATGTGTGAGGACCCAAAAAGCAAGCCAGAATGCCAGAGGCATTTTCATACGTACAACGTTGTATGGAGCCACGAATTGGGAAACAATAAATAGTTGATCTAGGGCAATTGTGAATAGCAACCCAAAAACGAACCAAATGGAGACGTACCCAAACACTGGGGTCTAGCTGCAGGAGATTGTACCACTGGGATAGTTTCTACAGGGTTATTGGTATTTTGGTTCAATACAACTGAGGAGACAAGGGGTCTGATCCTTGTTTAGAAATGGTGGTTGTAAGGCCACAAAATCCCAGTATATTACTGGCAAATAATAAAATAAGGGTGTAGAATTGCCAGAAGTGTCTGGATCGCTGAATCCAGTTGTCAATGGTGGGAGTCATAGTAATCATCAAAACTGGTAAAGCCCATCCGTATAGGGACCAACAGGCCACCAGGGAAATGCCATCAGGATTATGGCCAGAATGATATCAATAAAGTAAAAATTGATATTTATGTGGCAGAAATTTATTGAAACTAAAATGAAGAAAATCAACAAGCAGTTTTCTAAGTGCAATGCAATTGCTTAAATAGTGGTCAATTGATGTGGGAACAAGCAAGAATCAGGTCTCTCAATTTCAACCTAACTGATGAATTTTTTGGGGAGGGGGGCAAATACTCTCAATGGGAACTGACATCAAAGGGTTTGGCGGCAGGCCAAGTTGCTGTCAGGTTGACCTCAAATGCCTAAACTAAGGCTTGACTACATCTTCATCAGTTAGCATGACAGCATCTGGCCTGACAAGCAATGGGAATTCCCTAGGGCCACTCCACATAGGGGTGGTCCCAATTGGTTGGAAACAAGTTTGGGATGCCCAACCCACCCATGCCCAGTCGCTGGGCCATTTGTTCATTAAGAGAGTTACATCAGCTGCAACTCCCAATTTGCCAGATAGAGGTTTTGAGCTGACGTCAATGGTTTCCAATGATACTAACTGCACATCAGGATCATCCCAACGATTTCAAGAGGGGGTTAGCTTCAGCGATCACACTAAGGCTGAATCAAAACTGTCAGCAATCTAAGCTGATAATTTAATCTTTGACCCTTTTTGACCATGTGGGTTCTAATCGTCGGGCTTGATTGCCATTGGTTTTGAACCAATCAACTTCAATTTGATGATTTCAGCGCATTCCCTTTATCTGATGAACAAGCTTGGCCATGGTGAGTGTGGGTACCAAGGGAGGAATTCAAAGAGGGAGAGCCATTACCCAGCGTTTGTCTACCATGTCAGTGAGTCACCCTTGGGTACTGAAGGTTACCACCGCCATATTTTTAACCCTTTTTATTTGGAAATGTAAAGATCACCCAATCCAAGCACAAGGGACATTCCCCTGGACTTACATTACCCTTTTCTTTTTCCAAAGGAAGGGCGCCACGGCCAGGAAACTGCATGAGGGCCACATTTTTGTGTGCTTTGGGTAATTTGATTGCCATTACTGTTACAATTTTTTTGGGGGGTATGGTGAGCATCAGGGTGGTACTCATGGAACGCTTTAACCAGTTCCATGCAGTTAGCGCAATTGCAGGCAGTAACCCAAATTTTCTCATAGGCCAGAAAACCTTTCTAGGCCACAAGATACTGAATGGACCTTTAGGACTAGTGGGATGGTAAGATATTTTCCACTTTGCCTCTGTAGATCCTGGGGAACGTCCCCTGTGTGTAAATCAGGCTCATTTCCCATTTCCGAGTAAGAAGATACCAAAGAGGGTGGCTGTACCCTTGTTACCCAGGGAGATTTCGCCCAAGTGGTAGACGAGCGCTGGTTAATAGCCCTCCCACATTGGATCCCTCCCCCAGTGCCCACACTCAACTTGGCAGAACTTGTACATTAAATCAGGGAACTTTGTGCAGAGATCGCCAAAATGAAGTCGATCAGTCCAAATTGAGTGGAAACAAGCCCAATGATTAGATTCCAAATAGTCAAAAAGAGACAAAGACTGATTCATCAGCTGGAATCACCAACGGTTCTGATTTGGCCAACATCAGGATCATCAAAATAACCCCCTCCCAAAATTGTCAGGGACCATCCCTGACATGCAGGTAGTAGCATCGGATACCATTGACAAGGGTTTGAAGCAACCCTTCTGGTAGATTGGGTGTTGCAGCTGATGCAACACAATTTGACTAAACAAACAGCCCAGCGACTGGGCGTGGGTGGTTTGGGCATCCCAAACCCATTCCCAACAAATTGGGACCGCCCCTATATGGGGTGGCCCTGGGGGATTCATGCTGCTTGTTGGGCCAAATGCCATCACACCAACAGTTGGAAATGCAGTCAAGCCTCAGTTTAGCATTTGAGGTTGAACCAACAGTGACTCATCCTGCTGCTAATTCTTCAATGTCAGTTTCCAGTGAACTTATCTACCCCCATTCCTGAATAATTCGCCGGTTAGGTCAGAATTGAGGGTCTTAATCCCAGCTTGTCCCTGCATCAATTGACCACTATTTAATCAGTTTCAATGCAATGAGAAAATTGTTGGTCATTTTTTCTTCCTTTATTTTCCATTAAAACCTTTCCCAAAAGTTAGTTTTTTTGTTGAGAACTAAACTGCCTATCCCTCTGATACTCAAACACCTCTTGGGGTTAATGACCATATCTGTCTGGTATTTTATTATGTGCCTGTACAAGATTCTGGCCCACCGGCAGTTATTGGCGAAACTCCTTTCCAGTTTTATATCTGTCATACCAGAAGCAGTGCCTTTGGCATTATGGGTTGCCATTTGAGTGCTCCAGCACCTAGGCTGGCAGGCTGGTCTATTTCTAACTTGCTGTCTGCCTTTCATAATCGACCAACCATTATTTCTAACCATTTCCGCCTTTCTCGTTGATATTAGCGTAGCAATGGTCCCTTCTTTTCAACTGAACCAGGTTGTGAAGAAAATCTTTCCTGTCCATAATAGCGTAGCTCCACTCAAAATGTCAAATACTCACCCCATAGTTGCCGCATCTATTGTGCCAATGTTAGTAGGATTTGACATATAACTTGCAATGAGCTTACTCCCCTATGAACCTAGCAGTTTCCCTGAACTCCACTACCATCTCTTTGGTATCACTGGATTCATCCACAATTACAAATAGAGAGAACTTCGCTTAGTTCTTATTACCCATGAAGATTAATGTCAGGTCCCACCACATCCCCTTTGTGGATTTGGTAGATACCGGAGCTGTGGGTAATTTTATAAGTGTTGAACTGGCTCAACAATTGGAGCTCAATCTGGTGCAGGTCCTTCGGTGATGGTTGCATCACCTGCCTCCCAAATCTCATACCTAGCTCTCTGGCCAGTTACATTCTCGATACACTTTACCTTCAGTGATTGGTTCTCAGCAATTCCAAACTTGGTATTCCCAGTTATAATAGGAGTTTTATGGTGGCGTCGCAACATGTTAAGATTTATCTAGAGTTAAATATGTTGTCTTTTGCCGATGATCAAACTGAGGGAGATTTTTTTAGTTAAAACTCTCAAAAAAGTTCAAGGTCATAGCTCCATAACTTCCCTCGTCTCTCCTTCACACCTTCTGTCTGATTTTCCTGAGGAATTGATGTGCTACTGAAGTATTTTTGATTCTGAGGAGGTGGACTGTCTTCCTCCTCACATCAAATTTGACCTGGGATTAAGAATGATGGTACAGTTGGTGAATTTCAACAGCCCATTGTATCCACACACAGCAGAGGAGGAGGTTGACTCAACACTTGGTTGGACGATATGTTGAAAAAAAGGGTGTTTGTTTAAAAAGACATCGCCAGTCACATCTCCCATTGTCTTAACCAAAAAAAAACTGACGGTTCCCTCCATCCCTGCATAAATTACAGACACTTAAATAAAGTTACGGTTCACAATCCCTACCCCCTGCCTTTAGAGCAGACTATCAGTCAAGAAATCGCTAAATCTTGTGTGTTTTCTAAGCTGGATTTCGTCAATGCCTTCAACCAGATTTGCGTGATGGAAGGGCAAGAATGGCTAACAACAATCCAAATGAAGTGTGACATTTTCCAATTTCACGTAATGCCTTTAGGACTGAAGAATGCCCCTGCTATGTTTTAACGTATGATCAACAATGTACTGGGCGATCTCTGAATTACTTTTTCAGTCTCTTATATTGATGATATTCTGGTTCACTCCCCTACTCCCAAACAACATACTATTGACTGGGAAGCGGTCAAAACAGATTTTCATAAGGCAGGCTTGTTTGTAAAGCCTTCTAAATGTGAGTTCTATAAATAAAGTTACCTTTCTCAGGAACTTTATCCTTAAAGATGGCTACACAATTCCTTCTGGCAAGTTGGATGCTATCCGAGAATGGCCAACCCTGACTACCCAGAAACGTTTTTGGAGTTTCTTGGGAATCATTATTTTCTTAAAAATTTCCCTGGCTCTTTCCCAGCTAGCTGCCCTGCTCCACCCCCTCACAGTCAAGAACGTACCATTTTTTCTGGACGCTTAAATGCCATCAGGCGTTCAAATTGATCAAAGAGGTGTTTTTATCCCTTCCTGTTTTGAAACACGTGGATCCCAACACGCCATATATTGTTGCATTCAATGCCTCCTCAGTGGCAGTGGGGCAGTGTTGCTCCAAGATCACGATGACTTGGAACATCCAGTAACTATTTTTCTCAAATTTTTACCTCTATGGAGCAATCTTGGGCTATTTACGACAAGGAGTTGGCAGCCATAGCATGGTCATTAACTCATTGGAGGTATCTGTTGCAGGGCGCTCAACATGAGTTAACAGTTCGCTCAGATCACCAGGCTCTCTTGTATTTCCATAAACCCCAAAAATTGGCGATTTAACAAACTTGTACTTATCAGGTTATGTAGCTTCAATTTTGATATGAAAAATAAAACGGTGCACTCAACATATTTCCCAATTTTCTTCAGCTGCAGCCCGCCCACTGCCTTCAGCCCAGAGGAAGTGGACCTCATTACCATGATTCCTGCCACTCAAATCTTTTGATTATTCCCCGGTCATCTCTTCCATTGCTCTTGCTCCCATCGCCCCTCTAGTTGCTCAGGTCTTAGCCGGTAAAATGGCCTGTCCTGAGGGTGAGGAGTTGTTTGAGCAATTGTCACACCTAAACCATAGACACTCTCTATACTCCTTGGAGGAGTGTCTCATTTATTTTAGTCACGAATTCGGGTTCCCCCTCCCTTCATAACCAAGGTATTTCATGAACATCACAATCCCCCCACAGTTGGCATTCTGGGAAATAAGAAATGCATCAACTTGATCAAGCAGACCTACAATTGGGTGGGTTTGACCAAGGAAGTTCCAGTCTGGATTGCCAATTGTGTTACTTGTGCTCAGTCTAAGTCAGATAGCTTTGGATGAAATGGGCTTCTAAACCCCTTACAGCAGGCGGAGGGTCCATTTACATCAGTGTCTATGGATTTTATTGACGAACTCCCCTGCTCTAACAGGTTTACGGTGGTGATGGTGGTGGTGGATCGTTTCAATAATTTTTTCCCTTTTTATTCCTTTACTTCCGCAATTACATCAGAAAAAACTTTTCCACCTCTTTGTGCGCCATGTGTTCTTGATGTTTGGCCTCCCACAGATGATCATCAGTGACTGAGGCTCACAGTTCATGGTACAGTTATGGACTGAACTCTTATCTATTCTAAAAATTTTCCCCATGTTGCTCCACGGTGTATCATCCTCAGTCCAATGGATATACTGAGCGAGTTAACCAAGTCCTAAAACAGTACCTGCATTGCTATGCTGCAGCCGCACAGGACATCTGAGCCAATGATCTTCCACTTGCTCAATTCGCTTTTAACAATGGGAATCATGCTTCCACAGGATTTTCTCTCTATGAAGCGACGTTGGGATATAATACTTCCTTTTTTGTCAGACCCTGCTTGTGACCTGAGGTCTAATCTGCCATGGATAATGCTGAACATATTAGGTCTACTCAATTCTTAGTGCGGGAACACCTCACCAAAGCTATTGAAGACTACTTGCGGTTCATGGATCATAAATAACTTCCAGGTCATGAATAATGGTGGGCTCCTATGTTATGCTCAATACACATCATTTGCAAATGCAAGTCACCTCCCATAAGTTTGCAAGTAAGCATTTGGGTCCCCATTTAATAGAGGAAGTCTTGGGCAACGGTGCGTTCTGGTTAAAGCTTCCAGCTTACTGGAAACAGCACCACATCTTCCACATTTCCAGTTGTTGCCCTTTAAGGGCACAGTTTCCTATGGATCCTGAGCTGATCATTATCAAAAATTTGGAAGAGGCCGAAGTGAAGAATATACTGGCATCCCATAAGTCCCATCAGTCCATTCAATATCTCGTGGCTTGGAAAGGGTTTCCAGCTTATGAGAAAAGTTGTGTTAAGTCTCGCGATTGCACAACCGCATGGAACTTGTCAAAGCATTTCACAAATCCCACCCCAAAGCTCCCCACCCCCCCCCCCCCAAAAAAAATTGTGACTGTAATGGCAATCAAGTTACCCAAGGCGCATAAGAATGTGGCCCTTATGCAGTTTCTCGGTGGTGGTGCCCTTCCTTTAAAAAGAAAGGGTAATGTAAGTCCTATGGAATGTCCCCTGTGTATTGATTGGCTTTTCCTGCTTCCAAGTAAGAAGGTACCAAAGAGGGTGGCTGTACCCCTCATTACCCAGGGCGACCTTGCCCACATGGTATAAAAGAACTGGATAACAGCCCTCCCACCTCATATCCTTCCCTCAGTGCCCACACTCAACTCGGCAGAACTAGTATATTTAATCAGGGAAATTTGCGCTAAGACCGCCAAAATGAAGTTGATCAGTCCAAAATTAAGTGGAAACAAGCCCAATGATCGGATTCCACATAGTGAAAAGGGAAATATATTGATTCATTGGTTGGAATCGCCAACGGTTTTGATTCAGCCAGCATCACAATTGTCAAAATTAACCCCTCCCAAAATTGTCAGTGATCATCCCTAACATGCAGGTAGTAGCATCGGACACCATCAACAAGGGTTCAAAGCTCCTTTCCAGCAAATTGGGTGTTGCAGCTGACACAACGCTTTTGACTGAATGAATGGCCCAGCAACTGGGCATGAGTGGGTTGGGCATCCCAAACCCATTCCCAACCAATTGGGACCGCCCCTATATGGGGTGGCCCTGGGGGATTCTCACTGCTTGTTGGGCAAACGCCGTCACGCCAACTATCAGAAACGCAGTCAAGCCTCAGTTTGGGCATCAAGGTCGAACTGACAGTGACTCAGCCTGCTGCTAAATTCTTCAATGTCAATTCCCAGTGAGTTTATCTGCCCCCATTCCTGAATATTTCGCCGGTTAGGTCAAAATTGGGGGTCTTGATCCCAGCTTGTCCCTGCATCAATTGACCACTATTTGATCAGTTGCAATGCACTGAGAAAATTGTTGGTCAATCTTTCTTTCTTTATTTTCCATTAAAACCTTTCCCAAAAATTATTTTTTTGTTGAGAACTAAACTGCCTATCCCTCTGACACTCAAACACCTCTTGGGGTTAATGACCATATCTGTCTGGTATTTTATTATGTGTCTGTACAAGATTCTGGCCCACCGGCAGTTATTGGCGAAACTCTTTTCCAGTTTTATATCTGTCATACCAGAAGCAGTGCCTTTGACACTCTGGGTTGCCATTTGGGTGCTTTAGCACCTAGGGTGGCAGACCATTATAATTCTAAATTGCTGTCTGCCTGAAAGCCTCCTCCTCATTCTCAACTACAATTGGCTCAGGGTCTGCGGTAACAGTCCCCTTGAATGAGGACAACTGAGAAGCGTGGAAAATGTGGTGCTGTTTCCAATGGGCTGGTAGTTACAACTGGAACGCACCTCTGCCCAAGTCTTCCTCCACCAGGTGGAGGCCCAAATGCTTACTTGCGAACTTTCAGGAGGGTACCTGTATTCTCAAATGGCGCATCAGGCTTAACATAGGAGCCCACCATTATGTCATGACCAGGGATTCACTATTGATCTTCAAACAAACTTGTAGTCATTGATAGTTTTAGTGAGGTGCTCCCACACTAAGGCTGAGTGGACCTAATATGCTTATCATGATCAGTGACAGCCTGGACCTCAGGGTGCAAGCAAGGTCTGATTAATACAGGAGGGGTTATATCCAAGCGCGGCTCTTAAGGAGAAAACTATGTGGAAGCGTGAATCCCATTTTTGTAGGTAAATTGAGTGAGGTGAAGGTCGTTAGCCCAGGTGTCCTGTGCAGCTGCAGCGTAGCAACGCAGGTACTGTTCAAAAACTTGGTTAGCTCACTCAGTTTGTCCATCGGACTGGGGAGGATATGCCATGAAGTGACAGGGAGAAATTTTTAAAATAGATAGAATTTCACTTTAGAACCACACTGTGACCTGTGATTAACAGTTGGTGATGATCTCCTTTGGGAGACCAAACATTGAAAACATATGTCGCACAAAGAGATGAGCGGTTTCTTGTGATGTAATCATGGAAGCACAGCGGATAAAAAGGGAAAACTTGGTGAAATGATCAAAACCACTATCACTGCCGTGAATTCGTTAGAATTGGTGAGTTTGACAATAAATACATGGACAATGATGTCCATGGACCCTCCGCCTATTGCAAGGGGTGTAGGAGGCTTTTTTTCCTAAGAGATCTGATTTAGCCTGAGCACAAGTAATGCAATTGGCGATCCATGCTGGAACTTCCTTAGTTAAACCTGACCAATTGTTATTCCACTTGATAAAATCGATGCATTTCTTTTTTCCCATATGGTGATTATGGGAGGGTCGTGATGCGCACGAAATGCCTTGGCTCTGAAGAGTGGGGGAACCCAAATTCGCGACATAAAATAAATGAGGGTTTCCACCAAAGAGACAGGGGTGTTTTTGATTTTAAAAGGACAATTGCTTGAATAACTCCACTCCTTCATGGCAGGTTATTTGGGCTGCTAAGACCTGTGCAACTAGAGGGGCGTCTGGAGAAAGGGCGACTGAAGAAACAATGGAGGGAACAATCAACAAGATTTGAGTGGCAGGGATCATGGTAAAGAGAGGTCCGCATCATCTGGGTCTGAGGGATAGTGGGCCAGGTTGCGGCTAAGAAAATCTGTAAGTATGTTAAGTTCGCCTTTTACAAATTCATATTTGAAATTGAAACTGCACAAGTCCCAATAGGTGAGAGCTTGATGATGTACCAATTTCTGGGGTTTGCAGGAGTACAAAAAGGTTTGGTGATATTTATGCACAGTTACATCATGCTGGGCACCCTGTAACAGATACCTCCAATGAGTCAACGCCCATGCTACATCTCTCAAATCCTTATCGTAGATGGCCCAGGATTGCTCCATAGAGAAAAATATTTGGGGAAAGTAGGCGACCGGATACTCCAAGCCATCGTGATCCTGTAGCAGAACTTCCCCCAATGCCACCAATGAGGCATCACATGCAACAATATATAGCTTCGCAGGATCTGCTTGTTTCAAGATGGGGGATATAAAAACACCTCTTTGATTGATTTGAACGCCTGCTGGCACTTGGGTGTCCAACGAAAAGTCACATTCTTGCCCATGAGGGGGTGAAGTGGGGCAGCTAACTGGGAAAGGGATGGGTAAAATTTCTTTGGGAAAGTATTGGTGCCTTAGAAACTCCATAATTGTATCTGGGTTGTCAGAGTTAACCATTCATAGATAGCATCCAACTTATTGGGAGGAATCGCGTAGTCATCCTTAAGGACTAGGTTCCCAAGAAAGGTAACTTCCTCCTTATAGAACTCGCATTTGGAAGGCTTGACGATTAAGCCCGCCTTGTGCAAAGCAGCCACAACCGCTTCTAACTCTTTAGCGTGTTGTTTGGGAGTTAAGTGACCAATATGTTGTCATTATACGCGACCACGAAATTGAACCATAGATTACCAAGTAGAATGTCAATCATTGAAGCGTAGAAGGAGAATTCTTAACTCAAAGGGAGTTAGTGGAATTGAAAAATGTCGCACTTCATTTGGATTATTGTTAGCCATTCTTGCCCTTCCATCATCCAAGTCTAGTTGAAGGCATTGACGAGATCCAGCTTAGAAAACACACAAGATTTAGCGAATTCTTGACTGATAGTCTGCTCTAAAGGCAGGGGGTAGGGATTGTGAACCGTAACTTTGTTTAAGTGTCTATAATTCATGCAGGGATGGAGGGAACCGTCAGTTTTTTTGGTTAAGACAATGGGAGATGTGACTGGCGATGTCTCTTTGAACAAACACCCTTTTTTAAGCATATCATTTGACCAAGTGTAAAGTGCAATCCGCTCCGCCGCTGTGTGTGGATACAATGGGTTGTTGAAATTCACCAGCTGCACCATCATCCTTAATCCCAGGTCAATGTAGTGTGAGGAGGCAGACAATCCGCCTTTTCAGAATTGAAGATACTTCGATAGTGCATTAATTCTTCAGGAAAATCAGACATAAGGCCTAAAGGAGAAATGAGGGAAGTAATAGAGCTGTGGCCTTGAGTGTTCTTAAGGGTTTCAACTAAAGGAAATTTACCCTCCAATCTGATCATTAATAAACGACTTCATTTTTGACTCCAGGTGGATTCTAACATGTTGTTGGAGCTACCATCCAATTTCAAGATTACCGGGAACACTAAGCTTGGCATTGTGAAAAACAATAGCAAAAGCCAAACTGATGTACTAAGAAAGGTACTGGACAAAGGACTATTTATGATGTCTGAGAGGCCGAGGAAGCCACAATCACTGAAGAACCTACATCCATGTCCAGCTCCAATTGTTGGGCTAACTTGACGCTCATAAAATAACTCACAGTTCTGGTATCCACTAAAGCCTAAAGGAGATGTGGTGAGCCAAATACTAATCTTCAGAGGTAATAATAAATAAGTGAAGTTTTGTTTATTGGTAGACTCAGTTGTTTCTGTTGCGACTGAAGAAATGGCAGGCAAGTTGGGGGGAATGTCGGAAACCTTTTCTGGAGTAAAGTTGGGAAGAACAAGGGCTTGGGAAATGGCTTCCTCCATCTGGGCTTTTACTTATTCATTAATAGATAAACCAGGATAACTCAACTCTGACGCAGGGGTAGTGAAGGGCTCTGAGGTTAAGACTAGTACTGGTTTAATGGTAAAAACTGCGGACACGTCATTGTTGGGTAGTCCTATCATAAAATTTTTCCCCTAGATAACAAGAAGTATGGCGAGGGGAGGCGTTTATAGTGGTCCCAGAGGTACATATTTGAACCACCATCTCTTTCAAGGTGGCCCAAACCTTATGATGGGAAGAAACCAAATCCACACCTGATCTAAAGATTTCCTGAAGCATGTCATTAGAGAGATCCAGTGTGGGAGCCTGTTCGCAGAAGGTAGAGATCAAAGAATCTAAACTGGGGGCTTCAACCATAGTATAAAGCAATTGGAATAAACGTTCCAAGCGTGACACAGTGGTTTTTAAAGCAGCTGATATGACAGCAATCAGCGAGGTGGGGTTCCCCGCTTTATGAAGAAGAACGCAGAAGTCCTCATACCCACTGATGGGCATCCCCATGTACCGCGTCCAACAAAGTGACCACTTGTTGGGCATGGGATAATGCAGCGGCATTGTTAAGGGCAATTGCAGAATGCATTTCACCTCAGCAAGGGCGTCGAGAACCTGGTTCACAATATCTTGGGAAGGAATGCATAGATTTCTTCTTGATTATTAGGTGGGGGCGATGTAGTAATCCACGGGGCTCTACCAGCCTAAAAAAGCTTCTCTAAGGTATAGCAGATACTACCCACAGAATTGGCAAATGATCAAATGAACAACAAAAAGAAGACTGCTGACTGCAAGTTCATTTGGTAAAGGGTAACCACTGAGGCGCCCACCTCAAAGAGAAGGGCGGAAAAAGCAGGAAACAATGGCTGGTCGATTATGTCATGAAAACGGCAGAAGAAGTTTAGACCGGCCTGCCAGTCAGAATGCATGAGTACCCAAAAAGAAAGCCAGAATGCCAGAGGCATTGTTGCACATATGACGTTGTATGGAGTCATGAATCAGGAAAAATAAATAGTTGGTGTAGGGCAATTGTGAATAGCAACCCAAAAATGAACCAAATGGAGATAAACCCAGACACTGAGGGTCTTGCTGCAGGGTATTGTACCAATGGCATAGTTTTTACAGGGTTACTGGTAGGTAGGTTCAATACAACTTAGGAGACAAGGGGTCGGATCCTTGCCTGGAAATGGTGGTTGTAAGGCCACAAAATCCCAGTATATTACTGGCGGATAATTAAAATAAGGGTGTAGAATTGCATAATATGTTTGGCTCGCTGAATCCACTTTGACGATGGTGAGAGTCATAGTAATCATCAAAACTGGTAAAGCCATCCAGTATAGGGACCAACAGGCCACCAGGGAAATGCCATCAGGATTATGGCCAGAATGATATCAATAAAGTAAAAATTGATATTTCTGTGGCAGAAATTTATTGAAACTAAAATGAAGAAAATCAACAAGCAATTTTCTAAGTGCAAAACAACTAATTATAGTGGTTGATTGATGTGGGAACAAGCAGGGGTTGGGTTTCTCAATTTCAACCTAACTGGCGAATTTTTTAGGGAAAGGTCAGATAATCTCAATGGGAACTGACATTGAAGGATTTGACAAAAGGCCGAGTCACTGTCAGTTTGACCTTGAACACCTAAACTGAGGCTCAACTTTGTTTTTATCAGTTGGCGCAATGGCATCTGTCCTGACGAGCTACGGGAAAACCCCAGGGCCAACCCACGTAGGGGAGGTCCCAATTGGTTGGAAATGGGTTCAGGATGCCCAAACCACCTATGCCCAGTTGCTGGGCTGTTTTTTTGGTCAAGAGAGTTATGTCAGCTTCAACTCCCAATTTGCCAGATAGAGGTTTCAAACTGACTTCAATGGTTTCTAATGATACTATCTGCACGTCATGGATCATGCCCAAATGATTTTAAGAGGTGGTTAGAATTGGCGATTGCGCTGCTGGATGAATCAAAACTATCAGAAATTCATGGCTGATAACTTGATCTTTGTCCCTTTTTGACTATGTGGGTTCTAATCATCGTGCTTGATTGCCATTGTTTTTGGACCAATCAACTTTGATTCTGTGATCTCAGTGCAGTTTTCTTTTCTGATGGACAAGTTCAGCCAAGGTGAGCATGGGTACTGGGGGAGGAATATTCATAGGGAGAGATGTTACCCAGTGCTTGTCTACCACATGGGCGAGGTAATCCTGGGTGACGAGGGGTACCACTTCCCTCTTTGGACCCTTTTTATTCAGAAATGGGAAGATCGCCTGATCCACGCACAGGGGACGTTCCCCTTGACTTACACTCATTCCTCAAAAATTTGCTAGGGTAGGGCATTTTAGAAGGACACAATCCTGCTTGGACTCACTATAATCGAACACTATCTAATCAGTTGCCTTTCTTGAGAAAATTGTTAATCGATTTTCTCCCTTTATCTTTCCAATAAAAATCCTCTTCCAAAATTTCAGATTTTATGTTGAAAAACAAACCGTCTTTTCCACCGATATTCCACTGACCCTCAGGGTTTATGGCCATACTCATTTGGTATTTTTGCTATATGTCTACATGCAATTATTGCTCATACACATTTATTGGCGGAACTCCTTCCTAGTTCCATAACCATCATACAAGCAGCAGTGCCACTGGTATTCAGATTTGCTATTTGGGTGCAACGGCACTTAATCTGGCAGGCCGGTCTAAATTAAACTTGCTTTTTGCCTGAAATAATCAAAAACAAATTTCTAACCATTTCTACCTTTCTCGTAGATGTTGGCTTAGCAATGGTCTCTTCTTTCCAGCTGAACCAGGTTGAGAACAAAATTTTACTCTGGCCATGTTAGCTAGTACCACTCAAATTTGTTTGATCAACATCTCATAATTGCTGCGGCTATCATGCCCATGTCAGTATGTTCTGACAATCTGACTTGTGAAGGACTTACTCCCACTATGAACCAGTGGTTTCCCCCAATTCTACTACCATCTCTTCTGTTTTGCCAGATTCGACTTCAGCTGCTGATAAAGAGAACTTCGCTTACTTCTTAATGCTCATCAAGTTAAGCATTGGGTCCCACCACGTTTACTTTGAGGCTTTGGTAAATAAAGGAGCTGCGGGCAAATATATGAGTGTTGAACTAACCCAACAACTGGACTCAACCTAGACCTAGGTCCTTCAGTGATGGTTGCTCTTCAGCCTCCCAGACCTCATACCTAGTGTTGGCCAGTTTTTTTCACAGTACATCAGTTTAGCTTCTGCAATCGGTTCTCAGCAATGCCAAACTTGGTGTTTCCAGTTATCTTGGGGGTTGGATGGTGGTATCAGCAACATGTTAAGATTCACCTGGAGTCATATATGTTGTCATTTGCCAATGATCAAACGGAGGGAGAATTTCCCTTAGTTGATACTCTCAAGAAAACACAAGATCATGGACCAGTCACTTCCCTTGTTTCTTCCGTGGGCCTCCCAGCAGATTTTCCTAAGAAATGATGCGCTATTAAAGTATTTTTTGATTCTGAGAAGGCAGACCATCTTCCCCTTAAACTAAATTCGACTTAGGTTTCTGAACAATGGTACAGTTGGTGAACATCACCTGCCCTTTGTATCCACACATGGCAGAAGAGGAGGCTGCTCTAAATACCTAGTTAGATTATATGCTTAAGAAAGGATGGTTGTTTATAGAGATGTCACCATTGCCTCACCCATCGTTTTTGCCAATAAGACTGATGGTTCTCTCCGTCCCTGCATGGATTATTGTCACCTAAATAAAATGCAGTGAGCAATACCTACCCTTTACCCCTTGAGCAAACTATCAGTCAAGTGATCGCAAAGTCTCATGTGTTCTTCAAGTTTAATCTCATCAATTCCTTTAACTAAATAGGGATAATGGAAGGTCAAGAATGGCTTACTGCTATTAGTACAAAATGAGGTATCTTTCAGTTCTGTGTAATGCCCTTTGGGCTGAAAAATGCGCCAGCCACCTTTCAAACAATAATTGATGGTGTGCTGGGCGACCTTTTGGTTTACATGCACAGTCGCATATATTGACATCATCTTGTTTCAATTACTAACTACCAAACAGCATGCCAAGGACTTAGAAGCAGTCGTTGCTGCTTTTCACAAGGTGGGCCTATTTGTCAATCCTTGAAATGCGAGTTTTATAATGAGGGAGTTACCTTTCTCGGGAACCTGATCCCAGAGGATTGCTATGTGATCCCACCCAACAAGTTAGATGCTGTTAATTCTCAGCGTCTAGGCTCAAATCCGCCAAGTCGGTTTGCACAGGGTATTAGCCACTGAGCAACCAAATTGGACGATATGAGGATTTCCGACTTTTTACTAAAACTTGATAACTATGTATGGAGTTATCGTCCCTTATTTTGACTTTTATTTAATATAAATTGCAGACTTATCTGCAATCGCTTCACACCCATAAAATACCTACTCTTCAATTTTTCGTGTGACTCTTTATATCTTGGTTCCTCAAGCTGGATGCATCCTTGGCTTGGTAATCTTCTATTTTTATTCCTTTTTCGAATCACTATCATTTGAATCAAATCCCAGAATAAATCCTCTCAATTTTCCAAATGGTCATCACTTTGCTCAATTATAATTTATATGCCATTTTTTGTAAATCTTGAGACTCACCTCAATTCCTCTCTGATCCACCAGTATGGGTAGCACATCATCCAGTCATATCAACTTCCCAACATTACCACCCTTTGACTGGATGATATGCTCTTATTGTTTATATGCTTGGAGGAACTTCGCGTGAACTCAGTTGATAATCTGACCCCCGCAGGTTCCTTAATAGTGTAGACACCCCTGCTGGTCTTCTCGATAATCTCAAATGGGCTGGCCCAGATGTTGGAGAGCTTTTTCCGCCCAAATCCATGCTGGTCGTGGAATAAAACATGGTCCCCCACAGCAAATAGTGGAAGTCTGCTCCATCGTTCTTTTTGACTGCCTGATAGAGAATCTTCTTGGCCAAACTTGTGGAGTAGGCTTCTATTTGCAGCTTGATCATTGTATCCGTAAGTGTCTTCAGATATCGCTGAGGATTTATACCACCAGTGTCCTCTACACACGAATAGAGTAAAGCAGGCAGAGCTGGATGTCGACCATACAGCAGTTGAAATGGGCTCTTACCAGTGGCCAAATGATAGCTGATATTATAGCGAACATAGCAGTAGATAGAAGGGCAAACCATTCTAAGAGCCAATCTGTTACCAATTTGTGGAGTATTTCACTAGGGTTCCGTTGACTCGCTCCACCATCCCATTTAATTATGGATGATAGGAGGTGGTCAAAACCCCATAATTCGCCATCAACTCATTTAACTTTGGCAGGATATGAAAAGTGAAGTTGGTTCCATTATCCATCAGAATGGACTGCGGGCAGTCGTGTTGCTGTATAATGCACTCCATAATAAAATTGGCAGTGGTGACTGCACTCAAGTCACTAATAGACCTGGCCTCCACCCATCGGGTCAAATGATTGATGGCAACAATTATTTACTTGGATCAATTAGCGCTAGTCAGCAGAGGTCCCACTACATCAATGGAAATGGTGTGCCGGGCGAACCAGGGTTTACCCAGCTGGTATGTGGTCTTCTTGTGGAATGGCTTTTCCACTTGACACTGATGGCAACAACAAGCTGTTTCCAATATGTCATAATGCATGCTCTCCCAGTAGTAACAGGGTCACAAAAACTCCAGCGTTTTCCACAATCCTCCATGTCCTATAGCCCAATGAGCGTCCATTAAATCGTGGGTCTAGACAAGGGTTTAGGGAAACTCAGCGTCGAGTCTCTGATCCACTTATATAGACCCACCAACTTAGAAAAGTATCCTCCCTCAGCCCATCTAATACCTTGATCATCTTCAGCGGCTCATCCTGGTATTTTTTCGCCATCATCTTCTCATACATTATGTCAGCTAAATCCGCCGTGATAGTGACCGTTAGCAGCCAGGAAAGATAATCTACATCTTGGTGTTTTGCTTCCAGTTGATGTATTATTTTAAAAAAGTATGCCTGGAGCTTCAGTGCCCAACGTGTGAGCCATCCTTCCAGTTCACGAAGATACTGCAGCCAGCGCAAGGAAGTGTGGTACATCAATACTTGGAATCTTACCCCATGCAAATATACCAAAACTGCTTGTAAGCATAGATCACTGCTAAACACTTCCACTCAGTTATGATGTAGTTTCATTCGTGACAGTTTAAGCTTTGACTGCAGAATGTGACAGAATGTTCCACGCCATCATTATCCTTCTGGGATAATACTGCCCCTATAGCAGCGAGGGATGCATTTGTTTGTACTATGAGCTGTTTGTCAAAGTTGGGATTTTGCAAAATGGGTGCGCTTGCTAACGCAGTTTACAACACATCAAAAGCGTTCTGACATCATTTCATCCAATCAAAGGAAGCGTTTTTTTAACAACTCAAAAAGTGGGGCCCAGATGCAGCTGAAATTGGGAAGGAACTTTCAGTATATACCCAACCATCCCCAGAAACACCTGAATGTCAACTTATTCCCTGGGCATGTCATCTTGCTTATCGCTTCCACCTTAGTCAGCTGCAGTTTAAGATCATTTAAATCCATGACAAACCTGAGGTATTCCAATTGTTCTTTAAAGTAATGGCATTTCTGAGGCTTAATTTTGATATTAGCAGCATCGAGGCGCTGAAACACTTATTCTAAGTGGGCCTGGTGATCTGTAAACATCTGTGAGAACAAATTGATGTCATCAAGGCAAACTAGGATGCAGGACAGCTTTAAATCATTTATAATCATATCCATGGCACGCTGGAACGTAGCCGGGCATTACACAACCCTTGAGGCATGTGAGTCAGGTGGAAAACCCTCTTGAGGTGATTGCATATTTTTTCCCATTCTGCTAATGGCAATTCGATCTGCCAGTACCCTGAGATCAGATCCATGGCGGAAAAAGAGTTCGCCCCACCCATTCAGTCTCATGCATCATCAATCCATGGAAGAGGGTAGAGATCCTTCTTTGTTATATTATTGAGTTTACAATAGTCAATAACCACCTGATTAAGCCATCCTTTTTCTTTATGATGAGCACAGGTGATGCCCACGGACTGTTTGATGGCTCTAGCATTCCTTGCAAAATTGGTTTAACCACCTCGTCAGAGACAACCTCTTCTGCCACGTTTGAGTGTTTAATAGGTCACAATCAAATGGGAGGGTGATCCCCCATATCTATCTGATGTACCACCCCATGAGCGCACCCCAAATCATGATTGTCTTGTGCAAAAATATCCCAATACTTTTCATATAGTGCCATAGCCTCATCCTGCTGTTCTGCTGATAATCCTGTGAGCACTTCCCATGGAACCACGGTCAATACGCTGAATGAAGAGCTTGCCGGTAGTCCAAGATCCTCCCATGAGCTGAAATCATGAATATGACAAACTTCCTCTATAGGGACTAAGTGTAAGTAAGCCACCACTTGGTGCCGCCAGATCGTTAATGTCTTATTCTGTAAGTTCGCTAGCAGCACTTTCACCTCCCCATTCCCTGGTAGCAGTAAACCCTGGAGCCACATGTGATTCAAGCCGCGAATGCAGGTGAGGCGCCATAAATTTTCCATAAAGCCCCTTAGGGGCATTGATTTCAAGCCCAGACCTTACTATGCTCTGGTGTCCAGATGGTAGGCTCAAAGCGCTTGTTGCCCAAAGCAGGATCCCTTTGTACTTGTATATCTGGTTGGGGAGGATCCTTGTTCGCTGACTCAGTCATTGTAACAAACAGGAATCACTCCATCGCTGTATGCTAGATTGATCTGGCTGGAGCGGACTGGATCATTTTGGATCCCACAAGTCAAAAAATACATGGGAATCTGTTGGCCTAAAATAGTAAGAGTTTTCTCCGCCATATTTATCACAACGCCAAATTTCCTCATAAAAGCCGCGCTAATTGAATTAACGTAGTTGTTATTTGGCAAAACTACCTCTGGAGTGGACACCTTGACTGACCCAAATCGCAAAGGCAACACGCTATATGCTCCTTCAGACACAGTGCTGTGCGTTCCTGCGGTACTGTATATTACTTGATGGTCCACATCCGGTTCAACATAAGTTTAGCCACCAACTTGGTGGAGACTATGTTCACTGGTGCTACCGTGTCAATGATAGCGTGGCTTTTTGTGTTTCAAATGAAAATGTCGCAGTAAGTACATTATGAGTAAGAAGAACCATCAGTGTTTATTACTTGTACGTTCAAGGGCTTTGTGTTACTCAAAAAGGAGGAAATGCCCTTGCCAACCTGAGGATACTCACTAATGATCTTATCCCCCAGAATGGCTACATTAACCCCTACTAAGGAGGTGACGTTCATTAAAGGATCCGCGTTGCTGGTGCCAGTCTGTTCCAGGATCTGCCACGCATATGGATTCTGCACATCTTGGCGGAGCTCGGGCCAATGGGGTAAACTTTTACTCTCAGAAGTGGAAGCAGGGGTATCCAACGAAAACTGCTGGTATAACAAATCATCCAATTGAGGTTTGCTTTCTACCCAAAAAGATATTTGGGAATGGTTAGGGACAAGTGAGTTGGACTCAGTGGAGATAGAGCGTCCCATCTCTAATCCACTCGAGCTTTTCCCTGCTGGCTTTCTCAGTTGGCATTTCATATACTTGTGGTTTGCTAGGGCAATTGCCGGCATAATGCCCTCCTTATCTGCACTGTAAGCAAGTGTTTGTAAAAGTTTCACATATATAGTTATTGGCGGAAGGACCAGGTCAAAAGTTGCCATTATGATTCCAAGGTTGCAGATGAACTAGTGAAGCGTACATGGGCCAAAAAGGGTTCACTGACTCGTATGAGGGATAAGTATGAACCAGCAGCTGATAACTGTAACAAAAGGTAACACCCCAGTTCCATCCGCTGTATAGTTTTACATATTGTTTTAGTGCACCAACAAGCAACCAAAATGGCCTAACCAAGTAGGGAGAGGTTTGGGGCACCAACAAGCAGCCAAACATTCAACTCTTAATGTTGGGCTATGTAAGTCCTCTGTGTGGTTGGTCCTACCAAACCATGTGAAAGCTCTTCAAAACAGAAACACCCAAAATGACCACAGGTATGCGAGGTATGCAAACCCCAAAACATCCTTTTATTTCTGGATTATAAAAGCCAAGGCGCCCACTAACTAGAGCTTATCTGGGGAGCAACCAACAATGCTCCCCAGGAAGGGAATGCTAGGGTCCTCATAGAATTTCCAAAGTGAGCTTTAGAAATGGGCATGCATGCCTTATAAGTGCAGCACATCAGGGACCTCACCTGAGCCATCAATTGTGCTCGCAAAAGCCTGATTAACAGCTCAGGTGAGGCACAACCCAATGTCTGAAACGACCAAATCAAAAATGTTTTTAAAGTGATCTGACTCAGATTCAGATTCTCTGAATCCAAGTTGGAATGTAACAAATGAGACAAACTTGTCCGTTACAATAACCCAGTCAGTGCAGCCTATATCTGAAGAGATTGGAGCGGAGACAGCAGAGATTTTTCAGGCTACGTTGGGGGCGCTGATTGTAGTGGTGAGTCGACATAAGGTGTTCATGATTTGAATAAGTCCAGTATCTCTGTCCAACACGTGAGACATATCATTACATAGTTCCCAATGTGGTTTGAAGATGCCATCATCACTATACCAACATCCTCAGTGGATAAAATGTTAGCTCCAAGTAGGACTGTGCTTCCGCAAAAAACTTCTCAGCGAATTCTAACAGAGTCTCATTTTGGTAAAACTGTATAGTCATAAAGTTGGATTTCCGTTGGGTCATCTTGGTAGCACCCCCAAAAAGTCAAATAACAATTTCTTTACCTTGTTCGTATGATACCGAGCTATTTGGAAGAGTTCAGTTAGCTTGATCAGCACTTTCCACATCTAAAGTGGACAGCAACGTTTTTGCTTTTTGTCAATTGGTAGCCCCTTCCACAGAGAATTTAGACATCCAAAGTAACCATGTAGGTTCCCATCATGACTGAAAGGAGGTAATTTTTTGATATGACAAATTTGCTTTGCCTTAGGTTCCTGCTGCAAGGATCAGGTGAATTGGTTTTGAAGTGACTACAGTTACCATACCTTTGTGCATTATCTTACAGCCAGCTAGATGGAATTTGTCTCCGTTGAAAAGGACTTGGAAGAAGTGGTGTTGCACGGGGGGTCCATCATACCACCCGAGGGATATTCATTTTCTGATCAATAGCATTCTTTCCCTGAATTGCCATTAACTGCCCCATTCCCCCGCCTCTGGCACACCCCACAAAATATTCATTAATCAACTGCTCTGCTTTTACCAAATAGCATTTACACCATCCATCCTGAAATTTATATTGCAGCGTTTCAGAATGATGTTGCAACTCCCAGCGGAATTCCCTCCCAATGTTCAGTTTTTGTTCCATGTCTTGTAATCACAAAAGAACTTCTTTAATTATGTTATGCAGGCAGGTTTGCTGCTGGCTAGCATTATTTGCTTGTTGATTGGCATCATTAATTTGGCAATGAGGGAGGCTTGCTCCCATACCAATCACTTGTTGGTCCGTTAAAGGGTATCAAGGCGCCCTTGCATGGCCGCATACTCTCTTGTCTCACCAATTGGAAGAGGGAAAGCTCTTAGGCGCTCAGCCTGACTAACAACTTCCAGTTGTGTAACCAAATGAATAAGCTAGAGATATTTGGGAGATGTTGACCAAAGGACAAGCATGTTATCTATCGTTTGCTGGGTACTCCATTTAATGCAAACTTGGGTTAATTTAGCAGATATAGAGCTGACTTGGTCCGCCAAGTGCCGTTCCATAAGGGTTCATTTTTTCCTTAAACTGGGAAATCACGGTTTTGAGAGCTTCTGCCCATTTAGTTAGCTCCGTAATAAAGTGCTCAGTATTATTCCCCAATGTCGTTATGTTCTGAATCCACTTCACCAATAGGCCATGCTGATCCAGCAGTTCTCTTATTAATCAAGGTAATTCTAAATTTAACTGTGATACCAGAATGTCCAATTGATGGCGGACATCTCAACATGATGATCCATCTGTGCCAACGTCCCTTGTACTTCCAAAAATTAATGAATGAGGTGGTTGAGCAGTAGGCGAGTATCGTGCTGCTGTGCTTGCATAAACTGTAAAACATCTCCAATTTCAATATTATGGCGAGCCAGCACATTTAGTAGCTGGTGAATCGATGGTTGCACATAAGTGATTAGATATTTCTTCATTCCGTGGATACCAGGCGGTGAGTAACCCTGATGTAGTCACGTCCAAATAAGACATGTTTAGAGCGTAGCAATTTTCTTGGTCGCGTTGGTTATGGAATAGACTCTGGGCGTTTACCCCAATCTCATCTTTGTATAGGCGATATGTGCGTAAAAGCCACTCCATGATATTCCTCAGTTGTTGGGGAGTCACATTTTTGGAGCGTCCTTATTTAGTTAATCATCAGCTCGGGGTAATTTTCCAATTGCAGATTGATCATAGCTTCCTCGTCCCCCAGTTCAGTCACAGTAAATCATGTTGGTTTGTGGTTAGGTGCCTCCTGGGTTTCTTCAGCATACTGCACCCAGAAACTGATCAAATTACGTTGGAACAAATGAGGACTTGTAATTGTATTTTTTTATTGCTGAAAAGATACAGTGCCTAGTGGCCCCCTGTAGTGAGCACCACTGCTAACTCTCAGCATCTAGGCTCAATTCCGCTGAGTCAGTTTGCACAGGGTATTAGCCACTGCGCAACCAAATAGGACAATATGAGTATCAACAACTTCAAAATATAATTTGATAACTATGTATGGAGCTATCGCCCCTTATTTCAACTTTTATTTAATATAAATCGCAGACTTATCTGCAATCACTTATCACCCTGATAAGACCTCCTCTTCAATATTCCATGTGACTCTTTATATCTCAGTTCCCCGAGCTAGATGCATCCTCAGCTTGGTAATCTTCTATTATTCTTCCCTTTTCAAATTAATCTCAATCATATCAAATCCTGGCATAAATCCTCTCGATTTGCTGAATGGTCATCACTTTGCTCATTTATAATTTGTATAACTTTTTTAAAATCTCAAGACTCATATCAGTTCTTCTCTGATCTTGCCAGTATGGGTAGTGTAATGTCCAGTCATATCAACTTCCCACCAGATGTCATCTGTAAGTGACTGACTTTAACAACCCAGAAACAATTATAGAGTTTCTTAGGTAACATTTTTCATAAAAAAATTTACCAGCCCTTTCCCAGTTAGCTGCTCTGCTCCACCCCCTTATGGGTAAAGGTGTGCCTTTACATTGGACCCTCAAGTGCCAGCAGACGTTCAAGATAATTAAAGAGGTGTTCTTATCACCCCTTATCATAGAACACGCGGATCCCTCCAAAACATATATTGTTGCTTGTGATGCTTAGGCAGTAGCAGTTGGGCAGTTCTTCTCCAGAAGCATGATGGTTTAGAACATCCGGTTGTATGCTTTTCCCAAAAATTTTCCTCAACCAAGCAATTATGGGTCATTTACAATAATGAATTGGAAGCCATAATATGGGCGTTGACTCATTGGCGGCAACTGTTACAGGGTACCCAGCATGAGTTCTGTGCATACAGAACACCAAGCTCTTCTATATTTCCGCAAACCACAAAAATTGGCACATATGCAGGATCATACCTATCAGTATTTATGCAGTTTCAATTTTAAAATATGAATTCATGAAAGGTGTAATAAATGTACTTCCCAACTTCCTTAGCTGCAACCCAGCCCATTGCCCCACGGAAATGGAGAAAGTGGACCTGGTTACTGTGATTCCCACATCCCAAATTCTATCTATTGCCCCACCTGTGGTCGCCTCAGTGGAGTTTGCTCCTGATGCTCCGCTTATTTCACTGGTTTTGGCAGCTCAGATGTCCTGCCTTATAGGAGTGGAGTTACTTGATCAATTATCCCTTCAAACCCACAAACATTCCCTGTATAGTTTGGTGAAGGTTCTCATCTATTTAGGGTTGGGGGTTTGGGTTCCTCCTCTCTTTAGAGATGAGGTTTTTGAGCGCATTATCATCCTCCCACAATCAGCCATCTGGGCAACAAGAAATGCATAACATTGATCAAGCGGACCTATTACTAGGTGAGTTCAACTAAGGAAGTTCAAGCTGGGATCACCAATTGTGTTACCTGTGCACGTGCCAAGTCAGACCGCTCAGGGAGAAAAGGCCTCCTACATCCCTTACAACAGGCAGAGGATCCATGAACATTGGTGTCCATGGATTTTATTATCAAAATTCCCTATTCTGATGGGTTTTTGGCGGTGATGGTGGTGGTCAACTATTTTACCAAATTTTCCCTATTTATTCCTAGTGCTTCCAAAATCACGTCAGAAGAAACTTCTTGTCTTTTTGTACGCCATGTGTTCTCTATGTTTGGTCTCCTGCAGGAGATCATCAGTGCCGCAGGTCCCAATTTACAGCGTGGTTCTGGAATGAGCCTTTAACCATCTTGAAAAACACCCCCTGCCATTCCACCACGTACCATTCCTATTCTAATGGACAAACTGAGTGGGTTAACCAAATTTTCATACAGTATTTGCGTTGTTACGCGGCGGCCGCACAAGATACCTGGGCCAATGACCTCCCTATCACCCAATTTGCATAAAAATGGTACTCATGATTCTACAGGGATTTCTCCTTATGAAGCGACGTTGAGTTATAATCCCTCTTTTAGTCGATCCCTGTCTGCATCCAGAGGTTCCTGCTGTTGCAGATCATGTTGAGCACATTCAGCCTACCCAGCCTTAGTTCAGGAGCATCTCACAAAGTCTATCAATGATTATAAGCAGTTTGTGGATTTAAAACAGCTTCCTGGCCACGATATAGTGGCGGGCTCTCATGTTATGTTAGATAATCTCCCTCTGCAGATGCAGGTACCTTCCTGGAAATTTGCAAGCAAGCGTTTGGGTCCCCACCTGGTGGAGGAAGACTTGGGCAATAGTTCTTTCTGGTCCAGACTGCCAGCTCATTGAAACAGAACCCCATCTTCCACGTAACTCAGTTGTCCCCATTCAGGGGATTGTTCCCGCTAAACCCAAACCAATAGTGATAGAGGATTCAGAAGAAGCTGAGGTGGAAAACATCTTAGCTTCCTGAAAATCCTGGCAGTCAGTCTAGTATCTCATCGCTTGGAAGGGGTATCTGGCCTATGAGAACATTTGGGTCAAGGATCATGATTGTGCTAATTGCATGGAACCGGTTGAGGCGTTTTATGAGTCCCACCCCGATTCTCCCCATCCCTTAAAAAGTCGCAACTGTAATGGCAATCAAATTGCCTAAGACTCATAAAGATGTGGCCCTTGTACAGTTTACCAGTGGTGGTTCCCTTCCTTTGGAAAAATGAAAGGGTAACATAAGTCTAGGGGAACGTCCCCTGTGTCGTAGATTGGGCGCTCTTCCCATTTCCTAATACTAAGGGCTGAAGAGGGTGTCTGTACCTCTCATTACCCAGGGCAACCTCGCCCATATGGCAGACGAGCGCTGGGTAACAGCTCTCCCTCTTCAGATTCCTCCCCCAGTACCCTCGCTCACCTCAGCTGAACTTGTTAGCAGGATTAAGGAAATCTGCGCCAAGAACACTGAATCAAAGTTGAAGGGTCTGTAACTGATGGGATCAAAGCCTGACGATCAGAAGATATATACATAAAAAGGGCCAAATATTGAATTATTGGCTGTAATCGCAGATGGTTTCAGCTCAGCCACCAGTATTATTGATGATGCTAACTCTCTCTTAAAATAGTTGAGGAAAATCCCTTGATATGCAGTTGGTATCTTCAGAAACCATCGCCAATAGTTTGAGACCCCTATCCAGCAAATTGGGAGTTTCAGCCAAAGTAACTCATTTGACCAAACAAACGCCCCAGTGACTGGGCTGGGCGGGTTGGGCATCCCAAACTTTTTCAACTAGTTTAGACCGCCCCTACGTGGTGTGTCTTTTGGGAATTCCCGTTGCTTGTTGGGCAAGTTGCCATCATGTCAACTGACGGAAATGCAGTTGAGTCTCAGTTCAGTGTTTGAGGTTGAACTGACATTGACTCAGCCTGGTACCAAATCCTTTGATGTCAGTTTTAATTGTATTATCTGCCCCATTCCCTGAAAATTCGCCATGTTAAACCAAATTTGAGGGACCCAATTCCTTCTTGGACTCACTATAATCAAACACTACTAATCAGTTGCCTTGCACTGAGAAAATTGTTGGTCGATTTTTTATCTCAATATTTCCATTAAAATTTTTACCAAATTTTAGTTTTTATGTTGAAAAACAAACCGCCTTTTCCACCGGTATTCCAATGACTTTCAGGGTTTATGGCCATAGTCATCTTGTATTTTGCTAGGTGTCTACATGCGAATATTGCTCATAAACATTTATTGGCTGAACTCCTTACTAGTTCCATAACCATCATACCAGCAGTAGTGCCACTGGCATTCAGATTTGCCATTTGAATGCTTTGGCACTTATTCTGGCAGGCCAGTCTAAATTTAACTTGCTGTTTGCCTGACCGTAACAAATCAACTTATTCTTGCAATCCCCTATTCTAAAAATATTGCACCTTGGGCACCTGCCACGCCTAAAAAAGGGGGTGGTCCCCGCTTAGGTGCTTGAAGGGGACTAGATGTGGCTGGGGCGAATCCTTCAATGGGTGCCTCAGAATAGGCCATGAGGTCGGAGGAATCTTATTTCCCAACTTGGTGTTATTTGCCTGATTAGGATTTGTAAAAGTGTTGCCCTTTTTTTCAGGGCTCCACTGAGAATTGGCCAAGGTCTGTTGTCTGAGAAAACAGTTATTTAAATTGATATCTTTAGTATCACGGACTTGTAAATGTCTTAAATTGCCTCTATTCAGCTGAGATTTACCCTATAATGTTCTTATTCTGGAGCATAGGAGGAAAATATTTGACATTACCCCCTCAATAATGTTGAGGGGAGAATAGGGATGAAGGAAGTGGCCATGAATTCAGTTTTTGTTTCGTCCAGATTAGAGGGATTTGATTGATACTCATCCCATCGCTTGTATGTAATTGAAAGGCCCTTCCCAGATAGAGCTAAGCTTTCACTCATTGGAGTGATTTGGTTATGGTAATAGAGTACCAAATTGGATACTTGGAATGAAGGAAGAGGGGCCCTAAGCTCATTCGTGGCTTGGCCTTCTTTGGTAACAGTCTTTGCTAAATTAGTCATGGCCTCTGATTGTAATTGGATGATGTCTTAATCAACTTTTTCATGTCTTGTTCAGGATAGTCCAATCAGAGAAAAATATCTTTGGCTAATAAATCTGGCACCCCTGGTTCTTTCCCATATAATACACGGAAAGGGGAGATCTTGAGTATGCAATGGTAGCTAATAAAGTAGGCTATGATTGCACTGAGAAAATAGCGATTCCAGTGGAGAGGGTCTGAAGTGGCTTTTTTGTATAAAATAAAGACCAGGGTTCCATTAACTCTTTTTACCGCCCCATTAATGGATGGGTTATAGGGGGCTGAGAAGAGTTGAGCTCCCATAGAAGTAGCGAGGAGCTCTACCACTTGTGAAGTAAAGTTCTTCCCATTGTCACATAGGAGAACCTGGGGGCACCCATGCCAGGTGAAGATATACTGGTGCAAGAAGGTAGCTGTAGCGTTAGCAGTCTGAGTGGGAAGAGCAACAGCTTCTACCCACTTAGTGAAATGATTAACAACAACCAATATATAGTGGTTTCCAACTTTAGTTTAAGGTAGAGGACCTACCACGTCCAAACGTATGGTATGAAAGGGTTGATGGGCGTTGTAGGTTGATACTGATATCTGGTCTTGAAGCTGGTTTGCTTTTAAAAGTTCAGGCATACATCTAAGACTTTGGTTATGGCTTCCAAGATGCCCTCTCAGTTTTAATGCTCTTTTACCAACTTGTAGGTTTTGCTTACTCCGCCATGCCCCATGATAGTGTGAGACCTAAGATGACAGGCACTATCTCAGATAGCTGAAGATAGGGCAACCAATTTACTCTTAATTTCATATACAATTTCCTTCTCTAACTTCATGTTGCGGGTATGCTGAGCTTCCATCTTTTGTACTAGTTCATCTTCATCAGCCCATGCGTCAGGAGTCATTAGGAGGCCATGCAACCACTCATCTTCACTATTGTCAAGGTGAAGGACAGACAGCTGCGTCAGCTCATCAACGTCCATATGGCGTGTCATAGCATGGTGCTCAATGGTCATATCATAATTCTGGAGCTTAAGAGCCCAGCGAGCCAACCGCCCAGTGGGATATTTAATATTCTGCAACCACTTCAATGAGGCTTTGTCCATGATTACTTTAAAAGGAGTACCATATAAGAATGGGTGGTAGTGTTTGGCAGCGAGCAGGACAGCCAAGCACTCATTTTCTGTGATGCTATAGTTACGCTCAGCTTTAGAAAGCATTTTGATAAAGTAAGACATAAGATTATCGACTCCATGTTCACCCAAATGAGCTAAGAAAGATCCAACAGCGTAGTAAGAGGCATCCAGGAACAACATGAAGGGCTTTCTGGAGTCAGGGTGGTGGATTATTAATAGTTTTTGTAACAGCGCCTTTACGGTCTTAAAGGAAGCTTTTTGTTCAGCGCCCCAATGGAAATGGGTGTTCTTAGTTAAGAGCCGTACAAGGGGCTCCTTTTTGCGCAAATTTTGGTATAAAAATGATGTTAATACCCCATCATAACCAAGAATACCCGGATATCGTGAAGGGTTTTGGGCGCATTCATCATATGTATTGCTTCGACTTTATCTTAAAGCAATTGTATCCCATCTTTAGATATAGCGTGTCCAGGAAGTCCAGCTTCCTCTGTAAAAATGTGCATTTAGAGGGCTTTGATTTGATATTAGAAGCCTGAAATCTTTGAAAAACCTCCTTTAGATGTGTGTGGTGCTCATTGTAAGTCTTATAAAAAACTGTAATATTATCAAGGTAGACGATGACTCAGTTTAATTTTAGACCCTGCAAGATATGATCCATTGCTCACTGGAAAGTGAAGGGTGCGTTGCACAGCCCTTATGGCAGTAGGTAGGTCGGAAGAGGCCCTCACTGCAAATACGAGCATATTTATCCTGGCTTTATTAAGAAAGGTCCATTTGCTAATAACCTCTATCAAGGTTCATGGGTGAGAAGTATTTATACCCAGTGTGTTGGGCCAGAGCGTCATCAATACAAGGGATAGGGTAACTATCCTTTTTGGTGAGGCTGTTTAATTTATAGTATTTCATCACTATCTGATGATCTCCATTTTCTTAGTTAATAAAAGGGTGGAGTACTAAGGGCTTTGTGACGGCATTAGCACTCCAGCATCCAGCAGCTGTTTGAGCTCCGTCCGCATCTGTAGCTCCTCAACTTTTGATTTATGATAGGGCTTAGAGCGAACAGGCTTAGCATCATCAGCGTCAATTGTATGAATCCCCCCCTTAATATGGCCATAGACATTTTTAGATTTGGTGAAAATTTCGCTGTAGGCCTCTAGTAAGGAGTGGAATTTATCCAGTTCAGCTTGGGTTATTTCCATCGGAGATTTGAAAAAAAAGTAGGATACATATGGATTGGTCACCAGGTAAGCCCATATCCGCCATAAACCCAATACAGTGGACTTGCTTGATGTCCTCAACGGGTATCAGCAGGCCTCTTCCAATCTCTTGATGCTTTTTTATCATCATATCCTTATTGGTGAGATTTCCCAGCAAAAGTTTGATAGGCTGATGATAGGCGGAATTTAACACGCCTGGCAATACTCTGGGCTTTAAAGGACTAACTCCATATATGATAATGCGGTGCAGTAGGCAGTTGTGTGGGATCTGCATGGTAACCTTTGCGTCAACTTCCTTTTGTTCCCCGGCCTTAGTAACCACCTCTTCTGAAGAAAAGAAAGGGATACCCCAAGGGCATCCACTGAGGGAGGCAACAGTTTTGTATGCCATCCTGCCGTGGTGTTATGCAGGGATAGAACGGAGGAGGGTTACTCAACTGCGCAAACATATTCCTTTTTATTGAGCTCTTCATTAGACAGAATTAGAAGAACATCATAGTTAAGCAGGGAGAGATTGCCCTGCTTCAAATTAACAACACCTTTATATTCAAGCATAAATTGGGTTCCAATGAGTAAATCGTAGTTATTAATAGTCAAAGCCACTGATGGAGCTGAGTAGAGGAGCTTCCCAAACCGTATGGGCAGAAAAGAGTAGGCTCCAATGGCGCGGGTGTTATTTTGGCCTGCTGTTCCAAAATCTTGAGTGTAGTCAAGGTCAGGGGCCAGCTTAATTTTCTTTATGAGCTTAGTTGACACAACCTTCACCAGGGACCCAGTGACAAGGATAGCTCTAACCTTCACGCCATTAACGATGAACTCCACTTTAGTTAAAGTACCATCCAAGGAGGGAGAAGAGCGAGGTCCTCTTTAAAATGCAAATTGGAGGCAAGGCGTATGGACGTTTCAGGTATTTCTCCTGGATATTCTGCAGAGTATGAACGCACTGGGTAGATTGGTGAAATGTGTCAATGAGCTGTTTAGCTTCACTGGCAATTTCAATAATCTCAAGACCCCTTATCACTTTTGGTGAAAATAAGTGTGACGGGGGATCTTATCCCAATTCACTCTCTCTTAATTAGACTGATCAGGATATCTCCACTTCACCTGAGACTCCTAAAGCTTAGTGACCAACATCTTCATCATCCCTTCATACTCGTCGTCAGAGGGATTATCAATGCAGGTTTAGGAGCTATAGGAGGTGGGGTAGATTTAGGAATATCCTTATGGGATGATAGGTCCTGGGGGTTATCCTCCACCTTATTAACTTTTGGAGAAGGCGTTGGATTTATCACAGAAAGAGTTTTGACCTGTGAGGTAGTGGTTTTTACTTTCTGAGGGAGACTGGTTTCAGACTAGAGTTATTTGATTGAGAAGTTAAGGGGGATAGCACCGTGGAGGTGGATGCTTTAACTTCAACAACCATGGGTCGTTCAGTGGCTGTGGGTTTCTTTCAAAAGGCGGTGTAGCTTGTGTAACCTGAGAAAGGGGTTTAGGCTTAGGAGCCAGTTTTGGGACCACAAAGGAAAGCTTCTCTGAAGAAGATGTGCAAGTCAAAAGGGCAACGGCTTTTACCAACTGAGTCTCTTGAACTGAAGACGAAGGGGAACATTGCCCCATCACCGCCAAAACCAGCTGATTATTGTTATGGGAAGAGGAAACAGTGGGTGATAGCAACTCTGTAGGAGCTGGTTTCCAAAGGAAATAGCTGTAGTAGATTCTAAAATTGGGCGTCGTAGAAGTTTGGCTCATAGTCCTTGTGTAGGGTCAAACTCATAGATATCTGCAACTGCTAATAAAGCTTCCTTGATATCTCATACTTTTTAAACGTGCACTTTACAGAAGAAAGATGTATCGCCAAGGAGGGATGAGACGCCAAACCAGCCAATATAGCAGCAACTGCATCATTGAGAGTGAGTATTTGAGAAAGTAACAAAGGTTGAGCTTTACTATAGAAGCTTTCAACAAAAGAGATGATAAATTCTCCCTCTTGCATTTCAAGATGCATAAGGGCCTGTTTTTGTCGCTGCAAACTTTGTCTAGAGCCAAATTCTTCAAGCAGCGCTTGCTTAACCTCTTTCCAAGTGTTGAGGTTAACCATGTAGGGGACCAATCATTCATTTGGTATTAAATTTAAGCAAGGAAGAATTTACTGTATTTTTTCGCCGGTCAGTTGCTCCTTCCATCACAGATTCATAAACATATAGGAAGGAGGCAATACTACCCTCACCAGGTATAAATTTGTCTCGAAGAAAAGGTTTTTTATAGCTGGGAATTGAGATGAGAACTGCTTGAGCCTTTTAAGGCGAGAAAAAGCACTAGCTTGCTGGAGTTCAATGGAGGCTTGCTGAGGGTTTAGTTTCATCGTTTTGATGGTTTTTGTAATGTACAGGTGCCCCTGTAGTGAGCACCATTTGTTGGATTTTCGGCTTAGAAGGAAGCTCCTTGTGCTTTAGGCCTAAAATCCAATAATAATTGAGAGGGTCTTCTCTCAATACTTGTATGAAAATAATTGAAACAACTAAAAATAAAAAGGGTTAATTTTATAGTGCTTTATTAGTCGCCGTGCGGGGGTAAAAGAGAATATATCTTTAAAAAAATGATAAAGGTATTTAGAACGTTGAGGCTCAACGTTCGTATGCCTTGGGAATTTCCAAATTTAGTAATATGTGATTCTAGCCTATATAAAATCTCCAAAAACTTGCTTTCTTTAGGCTGAATGACAAATAGGGATTATTTTAGGGTAAGACATACCCATGGGGTAATGACTTAATATATTCTAGCAAACTACTTTCACCTAAAATATTGCCCCTTGGGGACCCCTGCCACGCCTATAAAAGGGGGTGGTCCCCACATAGGTGCTTGAAGGGGACTAGATGTGGCTGGGGCGAATCCTTCATTGGGTGCCCCAGAATAGGCTTTGAGGTCGGAGGAATCTGATTTCCTGACTTAGTGTTATTTGCCTGATTAAGTTTTGTAAATGTGTTGCCCCAATTTTTGGGTTCCACTGAAAATCATCCAAAGTCTTATGGCCATGAAAATATGTATTTAAAGCAATATCCTAAGTATTACAGACTTGTACATGTCCAACTTTGCCTCTCATTAGCTGATTTTTTACCTACAAATTTATCATTCTAGAGCTATGAGAAATGTCCAACAATTAGTCCTGAATTTGAAAACAATATTAGACGTTCTTATTATAAATCGTTTAGGATTAACCTGAAGATAACGTATAAAAGTCCCATGGACAAATAGATGAGCGTAACATAATCAACTTTCCGCCCTAGGGCGAAATTCATATCTTGATCCACATAATTGGCATCATAGCACTTGAACATGGTCTGCCCAAAAGGGGGTACCTAATGCTATTGAGAGAGGCCAGCTGACGTTCTGATTAGGGGTATGTCATCTACTTTAATTGATGCAAAGATTTTTCAACAGATGTATTTTGTCAGCAGTATGATGAAACTCAAATCAAGAAGATCCTAGGATAAGTTTTGCATGTTTTTATTGCGATTTTTGTCCCTGAAACCCTCCTGCTTTTGAAGTATTTTACCACCATTAAACTTAGTAATATGACATAATAATATCAGATTAAGGGCCAAACTTATATGGAAAATAATCTGGTGAAATTTTGTGCTCAAATGTGGCCAGGAGATGCCCTAGAGGTATAAATACTGGCGCCTTGCCTAATGTATAATTATCAGTAAAAATCCTCTAATAAAGATATTTTATTTTATTTCTTTCCTGATTCTATCAGAATTCTTTCTTTACGAAGTTCCAACAAGATGGGAGAGTCAAATCCACAGCTTGTATATCTGCCTGCCTCAGAAGAAGTTAATAAATATGGAGGGAAAATTAAACTTAAAATTGACCAGAAAAGTCAGGACAATTTGAGTATACCTAGTGAGTTTCCAAATGGTGAAAATACTATAAGTCACTGGCAATATTGAGGATCATTTGACGAAACTTTGTCCAAATTAAGAGTGCAGGATTATAGTTATCAAGCGAACAATCCTCAGGATTTAACAGATGTCCTGATTATATCTTGATTATGAGAGTAAATAACGTTTTCTAGATTTTGCGATAAAACTCAAGTTAACCAGAAGTAGAGCACTCCATTCTACTTCTAAGACTCTATTCACTGATTGTGATTCTTTAAAGATGTTAAAAGGCTTACCACAAGGCGACGTTTGGGACAGTTAGAAGCGTAGTTCCTTAGCTTTGCAGATCCAACAACCTATCTGGGATAGGTTGTGGCAGTTTACAGAATCTCCATGATGAGAGGGAAGCTCTCCAAGGTCACTACTTTTTTTCGCGTGAGGAGGTCAACTGGTTTGCGCTTTGACATTGGTTAGCTAAACATAGTTTTCGTCTCTTTTGATGTTCAGTCATAGAGGGCATATCTAATTCTTTTACAAGCTCCAGAAGCATATTGCGGTTTAATTCTGGGTAATTCTTATTAACATTTTAGAGCGTGATCTTAACGTCAATATCTACCATGGACGTGGCGCCCAATAACAACTGAGCTCTGGGATAAAATTGGTCAGCAAATTTGGTAATGGTCTCATTCTTTCTAAGATTGGATAGTAATAAATCCAGCCTTATGAGTAGAAATGCATTTGGGGCTTTTATCTCCTGTAAAATCACGTTTTCCACATTACCAAATATATAATGTTCTTCAGGTACGTATGGCATGATCACCTCTCAGCTTTGGTAATCTAAACAGCTAATTATAATAGTAGTTCAAAAATATCATTGTCTCCATGAAAGGTCATCTTGAACATTTCAAGAACAACTGCACATTTCTATGCTTACAAAACTTAGGAAGATTAACTATAATATACTTTTAGGATCCTGGATAAAAATTTATGGATCTGGATGTCATTGGCGCAGCACTGACCAGAGGTCATGAGTTGCTGGAGCGATATTGGTTCTGTTCAGGATCTGGGGTCTCCATGGAAGGAGGAAAAGCGAACAGTGTGGATAGTATAGCACGGTTGGGTCAATTCATCAGTTCTCAAGTAACCTTTTCTTCTGGGGGCTCATCCCTAAATAGCTCAGAAAAAGCAGGGGGCAGAGTTGGAAGAGAACATTGAAATTGGCCATCCTGTACCTCATCTTCACTTCGCTATTCCCAAGTGGCACAATATCCCTGTCTGTGAAGGCATTTCATCTTGAACTGTTGCAAGTCTGCAGGGTGTCTTCGCATGTAATGCACACTAGTGTGAAGTTCACCAATTCACTTTTATGAGTATTTTTTGTGGTACATAGTTCGCGGATATAACGCACAAGTTGTTGTTTGAAAGGAGGAGGTCTCCAATGTCTTGTTGTAGCATTCAGACTAAGCCTCTCAATCCTTTAATTTCTTTTGCATGCTGCTTGCTGATTTTTGAACTGTTGCAACTCAGACAGGAGGTGTTTGTTGGCCTCAATGTTGCTTTCCAGATGCTGTGCAGCCACTCCATTTCACGCTAGGTTATTAATTAAGGGTTTTACTGCTCAGCTGGATGATTTATATCTACAGAGTTACTTAGCTATATTTGACCTCCAACCATAGATGAGCCATCCTTGAACCTGTTCATTGGTGACTTTGCGGTTGTTCATGCATAATATCCTATGGCCCACACGTTCCAATTTAATTGATTAATATGATAATTCAAATGCTGTGAGATTTGGTCACTAAAATTATAGTTTTCTATAACTGCCTGGTTCACCCCTTGGAAGCTGGTCTTGAGCCGCCTATACAATTCCTGTAGTGCTTCCACATTTTTTAGTTTCTTTTAACACTTACACTTTTAGGGCGTGGTGATAAAAGATGGTCAGTTGAGAATTTTACAAAGTGGATTTAAGAGACTTATCTAATTAGTGTACCATCTTGTTAAGGGTCCTAAATGTTGTAGTATATCTCAGTGTCTCATAGAATGTAAATCTTCACATTGTTGAAACAGCTGGGCTGATTCTGCTGACAATAGAATAAAGCAGTAGATATATCAGATTATTCTTAACCAAAGAGCCGGGATCCTAAAGGTAACATGTCCTCAAACTCTCTCAGCTGCTCCGCCATGAATATATAATTTTTGAAGCGCTCAAATTGATGAGAATATTGAAAGCTGTTTTCCTCCAAAGCCATTTGATCAGGAGTAGGAGGAATAATGGAAAAGTTAAAAGATTGTCAGTCTTCACTGTTCTCTCCTTCTTGACTTAAGTACATTGTAAGGCTAAAAATTATTTTTTTTCTACTACAGCTCTCCTGTAATGAACACCACTAGTGTAACAAGAGGTCATTCTAATCACTAATTCATATTTTATGTTTGGACAGTCCAACTATATCTCTACTATATAAATCACTTCAAATGTAAAGGTCTCATTTCTTTATTTTAGATAAACTACTCCAAAAGCTTAACAAATAAATGACAACATTTAATAAAATAAATTGATTTTTTTTAAAATATGCAAATATTTTACTTTATTTATTTGAGGCAAGCTGACCAGGGGACAGACATTACCAAAATAGAGAAAGAAAGTATCAACATGAAACCTGAGCAGGGTCAACTCTGTCGTAGAAAGTTTTTTCACCTCTGGATCAGGACTCAGATTTTTCTGGTTATGTCATGGGTAAGGTTTTCGTGTTATTATACCTACTAACCGCCAATAGTTTCCTTCAGCTGGCACCCCAATTGATGTGCGAAGGGCAGGAATTGAACCCACAACCTTCAGGTTGGTAGCAGTACGCCTTTACCGACTCGCCTTCCACCCCCCCAAAATATGCAAATATTATTCAAAGACAAATCATTTCATTCAAGAAGCAGTAGATCTCTCATGATGAGGATTGTTATTATTATACAATGTGATTGTGCAAAGGGAGTGTTAGGTAAAAAAAGGTTCAAATGGGATGTGACGAGGTTGATTTTAGTACAATCCATTTTAGGGGAAAATTTAATAAAAGAGATAGTATTGAGTTGACTCTTGAGTTAAAATTAAGAAATAAATCAATTGATTAATCATTAGGTTATCAACACTAAATTACCAGATATTGTTTGAGGACATTGACTGTGAAAATTCCTTAAAAAAGAAACCTACCTTAAGCTTAAGGTCTATATTTACCAAAACATAAAAGCCAATGGATTAACTACTACTTCTAATGGCTTAATGGCATAGTTGGAGTATTTTTAGAGTTGGGCTGAGTTCAGCTTACTTGGAAATAAAGATCCCCTACAGTAGTCCATCCCACATAGACAAGCTCTTGTCACTACTAGAATCTTTTTGTGGTGCCGTTCCAGGTTTATGAGCAGCACTTAAGAGTGGAAGACTAAAAGTGTAATATCCAAATTAGGTCATGGAAGTGAATGACTAGGGATTTAGCATTTTTTAATAGGACAGATATAGTAATTGCAATTGAAGTATCAGCAGATGGCCATCTAAAACTAGGGACCCCTCACTGATTATTTTATGGCAGCGCGTGACAAAGTAGGATATTAATATAAAAATAATGAATAGAGAATTAAATCGAGCCCACAAGACATAATGATAAATAATTAAAGAAATAGAAATTGCACCAGCAGGAATCAGATTTAATCTGTCATTGTAGATGCTATTGAATGAATGGCCCTTTCAGATTTACCTAAAGTAATTTAATGCAACTTTGGTTATTAAATATAAAGTTATTAGCTGCAGAGTGAGGAAATTATCCCTTTCTCTCGATTTGCCCACTTTTTGGTCAAATCCTTATAAATTAATTTAATAAACACAACTCCAATCATTGTCAACCCTCTCTGGTCCCCTATGTCAATGAGCTCAACGCCTGCTGCCCCCTCGTGGGGCAGGGGGGCGCCCCCTCATAATGTTTTTTGGCCTCTGCTGAAATGCGCCCAGGCTGGTTCTGCTAGCCCCCCCAACTCAGCCAGTCACTTTGTCCCGCCTAAAGACTAGCTTTACACCTCACCTGAACTCAGGCGATGCCCCGTTGCCCCCTAGTACTCCCTCAGAGCACCATGCATCTTGGCCTCTGGGTCAAATATGGCAAGTTGTTCCCATATTCTGACTGACCCATCGTTATCCTTGCCCAGGATCTTTTGCGTCCTGCTGGCTTCATCAACTTCCGCCCCTTCAAGGGGTATTTTGACCTTGGCCTCTCATGTGAAGCCAATGCAGTAGTCACAGCTACCATTCCCCTGGTGTTCCAGGGTGTACCCATCCCTACCACTCTAACCTGGTTGCCCACTGATACCAATATAGTGGTTCAGTTCGTGGGCCTCCCTACCCACCTACCCCCAAAACCTTAATACAATGAACTGTTGACCAGTTTGTTGGCATATGGTTCAGATCACATCATTTAATTTGTGGTTCCTGTGGGAGCCTCCCACCTTGCAGGCCCTCAGGCCTTCACAACCATACATACCACTTCCCTGGTGGTTGCCCTCTAGATTCCCCCTCGCACCAGCATTCCCTCCACCCCAGACCATCCTTTCTGGGCCCGCGTGGATGGAGGGCGTACCATCTGCCCTACCTGTCTCGAACTAGACCATTTGAAATGGTGCTGCCCCTCCAACTCCCAAGCCACAGCCCTCACACCTGACTCTTCACATAATGACCCAATCACTGACCCAGTTACTTTCTTCCCTTGTGCAATTTCCTCTCCCCTCCTATTAAAAAGCCAGAATCTGCAGCTGGGCCTGCCCCAGCCAATCAGGAGCAGTGTCCTCAAGCCAATTCTCCTCAAACAACCAATAAGGGGTCCTCCTGGACTCCAGTTAATTATAAGCCACACATGCTTTACCCCAAGCCACACTCCCCCATGCCAATACATTCTTCCAAATTAATTATCATAAACTAAAATCCCTGGAATTATTTGGATGATATCAATGAATCAGGTGATCCTGTATCTGAATTGATCAGCCCTCCTTGCTTTGAAGAGTTCATCAGTGCTGACTATGTTGCCCAGTTCCCCCCTTGCTACTATGCGCCTCACCTGGTGCCCCCATATTCCGATCTGACCATCAGTTATTCAAAGAGATATCTGTCACCCCTGATGATATATCACTCCAAAATGCTGCAAGTTTGTCCATCGAGGTTTTATGGAAAGGCCTTGTCCCACCTCTTGTGGACCCCGCGCTGACCCTCCCACAAAAATGAGAATACCTCCGCCATTTCCACCATGCCAACAATAATCTCAGAGCTTTGGCGCAACAAGCTAAGTTTAGCATGAGGACCCGCCTCACCCCCAAAATTATAGAAGTAAGTTCTTCCTTGTGCGATATCCGCCTTAGATTGAGAAGTCCCTTTCCACTTTATCTTTCTGACTGCCTCAAAAAAGGTATTACTTGGCCAGCTCCACTCCCCTACCTGGACCCCCACTCCCAAGATGCGCCTACGCCCTTGCTCTCTGCTTTGTGCCGCTGCCTATCAGACACAGCTGAGCTATCTCAGCCTCCTGGTCCCCCCTCTCCCTCCGCCATGGCCAGTTAGCGGTTCTCACTTCTGACTTGGTTGTTGTTTAGCTTTTTGGTTTTTTTATGTTGTTCACAGGGCCTCAGCTGTGTTGTTTAAACTTTTAATGTGGATTTTCTTTTGGTAGTGCTCGGCAATGTCCATCCCCTGGTCAGTGTGCCTCAATTAAATTTAGCTGCAGAGTGAGGTAAGGTATACTTGATTGAACCCTGTATATATTTATTAGTAAAAATATAAAATTATTTAGATAATAATAATATCACAAATGGTTGGTCAAACTAATTATGACAGTTGTTCTAACTGACATTAGTAAACAGGTGTGCCTTTTCAGCTGGTACTTCATCTGTGTACCATAGAAAAACTTCCACAGGGTGAAGCCTTTGGTGGCATAGGGGGCTACAAGGGATGGCTTTGAAAAGTATTTGTTTCCAGTCTTGAATCATTTCAACTCAGATACCAAAATGTACCAGTCTTTTCTGAGTTAGGGGTTGTAATCAAACATTGCTGCTGACTGGGAAGATATATCGTTTCTGATCCATATTTAGGCGGTTCTAGGGTAAATCCTGTTGCAATTCAGTCCTCCTCTTTGTCTAGTAGAAAGAGCCTTATCAAGAGTATCTATTTGTCTATAGGGAAATTTCAGCTTCATAGGGTCTTGTGGGTGTTTTTTGGTAACACCCAGGTTTTCCAGTTGTTTACTTGAAAATCGCTGTTCCCATTGCTGATCCTGTACATCATTTCCACTGAACAAAGACACTAGCACTCCAGTTGATATCATTGTTTGGTAACAAACCTTGAAAGGTCCCTTATTATGCCTCCTTAAACTTCATCCATCTGGCCTTGAGTAAGTCAGATGCAGTAGAGGCGGGATCTATATATATGACCAGTGCAAGGCTTTGGTGGCCTTGAAACCAATCACATTCCATGGTGGTACTTTTCAGGGGAGAAGATAGTATGCTCACTAGATTGCTGTGTTGGTGGCAATAGTGTATTACTCCCAGATGAGCGCAATAGAAGCATTGGAGATTCACTTAATATAAGAATCAAGATCAAACTGACAATACACCAAGCTTTAAACTGAGTTCTCCATTTTGGCAAGACTTTTGGCCTTATTATACTCTATGGCATTGTGGAAGTACATCCCTGCTATGAGCTAAGCTTTGGCGTGGGTGGATTTGAGGCACTAAATGACATCTGCTTCAACTACATTGTGGTTGATGGGCAGCTTTACCTACTTGAGGGCATCCTTGGTGCAGAGTCATGATTTATAAATCAACAGCTTGATCTGTAGTTATGTATCTGACCATCTCTTTGCAGAGCCAGTGGAGAACTTGTGCTTGCTTCATATGGCAGCTGTTGCGTGGGTAATGGCCTTCACACTTCACTGGGTTGCCATAAAGTAGGGGAACTGCAAGTCTTTTTTATTGCTTGATGTTAATGTAAAGATACCTCTGCACGCAAGCATGTCTTTTTATACTATTGTGTATCTTGTGGACATGTTGTGGGATATGTCATCAGATGTTTCCTGGTTCACATTAATTAAATAATTCTGTTTTCCAAAAATTGCCTCTAAACTATTTATTTTGCTGATTATCTTGACAACTGAATCTATACCGGATGCCATGGTTACTTCATTAGAATTTCAACCAGAAGCGCCTATAATCAAGTAATGGGATTGATTGTAGGTGGGAACAAATCTCAAGGATTTTTGAGAATTGTTGGCTTCATTTTACACCAGGATACTTTGGTAAGTCTGGTGCAAACACTTCCCTGCATTATAATCTAATTGTTATTCTTAACTTACTTTAAGGGTAATTTCTCCACTGATGTTTTGGCGGTATTCCCTGAGTTTAAAGGGTTGTTTAAAGATAATCAAGTTCTCAGCGCAATGATGGATGGCACGCTGGTGACTTCTATTAGGTTGGTCAAAGGGGCAGGGAAGCTGACACTACTGTATTGGCGTCAGCATTTTGTCCTGATTGCATATTGGTGGAAATTTTTGGGTTTTGGTTTCCTGGAGTTGTTTCTGAAAAAGTTAACAGATCAATCATAAAAGTGTTTAATGATTCATTTAGTTTCTAAGAGTCTCGTTCCAGATAAACTTGAGGTTTTGTTTGGTGGGAATGCCTCCATTGGATATATAATCCATATGACCGAGTACTTTTTTTATAAATTTATAACTGTTATGGTGAGATGTCTATTTTTATGAACTAAACTCTGCTAAATGTTGATTCCTACTGTAACTTTGTGCTGATTAATTTGCAGGTTAAATGCTCTATAGGTGCAGTAGGCTGCCAACTGATAAAAATGCTTTTTTAAACTTTTTTAGGCACTTTCTAATTACAAAAGTAATGTTTATGTGAAAGAATTTGTCCCATACTTTACCATTGAGTCACTCCTTCCTCCTGAATAGTTACTAATTTGTTAAACAATCCTTAAAGAGGTTTTATGGAGTTTGGTGGCTGTATAGTTACATTAGTTTTAGTTGCTTTTTTAAACTTAATAAAGGTCATATACCAAGTTAAAAAGTAAATTAATTACTTAATATCATCTGGTAATTGATAAACATAAGAAAAGTTGAGTAAATAAAGCTAGTTATCAATAAAATTGTCACCTGGCTGTAGAAAATGTATTTCAGCTCCTTTTTAAATAATCTCTTAGTAAGTGCCTATGAACTAGGAACCTTCAAGGTAACATAAGCTTCTAGCATATGTGATTTATAAAAATTATAAGATTGAATATATATTAAAAGTAATTATATAATTTTTACTAGGAATTATATTTAAACCCATACTTAATTGAGAACCTAGTACCCATGATGAATATAAACACCAAAACTCATCTATGTAGTTTCCTGTTTTGAAGATAAATTTATAATATATATAAAGGCACTATTAATAAAATGATTCTTAAAGGACACAAAGCTAGAATTTTTCAATCTGTTATGGATATCCTTATCTAAGTTTTGTAGTTCATCTAAGAGACCATTCATCTCTAGGATTTTTTATTCTTGAAAAAGCAGAATACTTTTAACTCTAATAAATTTCTATTATAAAAAATCAGTTTATAAAATGTGTATAGGAAAAAATATTTTACAAACCCAACACTCTTTTTTTTAGTACTAGATGGTCCAAACCCAACACTCTTATGTTTATAAATTGGCTATATATAAGTAGTTTGAGTTTAGGATATGGAGTAGGTAAGGGATTTTATACTCAAGTATAACTACTAAAAAGACAAAAGCTATAAAATTTATTCATATAAGCTAATTTCATCATATAGCCTAAACCACATAAGCTTAAATTTTATAATCTGGAATGGAATAACTTTTTAGTTCATTAATACCTACTAAGAAACTATTTTCTAAAATTATTTATTTCTATATTTAACCATCTGGTTTTATTAAATAATATATATTTTAAATCCAGTTTTTATTTGTATTTTATAAAAACAAATCTATTTCTCCCAAACTAAAAACCTACTATATAAAAATTGGTATGTATATGCCTCTTAGATGTTAAGATCTCAAATAGGTAGGGTTTTTGAATATAATTTCTAAAAATATATATACCTTAAAATCATTATACAGAACTAATTTTTTCTTATCTTCTAAATCACATAAGCTAGGAATTAAGAATACAATATGCCATTATTAGTTTATAGGCACTATAAAAACTCTAAGGTAAGTTAGATGAAGTATCTATTCTATAGCCAATTGTCTAGTATTTATATTGATTATGTTTTGCTAGCAGTTTGGTTTTATTTTATTTATTTTAATAGGTTAAATAGGTTTGGTATGCAAAGGTGGTTAGCTTACAGGGTATATCCTGTTAACAATCTGCTTCAGGTTTGATTGATAACAATTCAAGCTTATACTGGCTAAGACAACATAAATTCTCCCTCCCCCTCTCAATATTTCATATCAAAAAATTGAATAAAAATATGGAGATAAATGTATAAATGAAAATAGGTGTTTGCTTAGCAAGGTGAAGCCTGCTAACCCTTTGGTGCAGTTCTGTCTTTGTAAAGGTTTAAACTTAAACTATGTAAATGAAAAATGCTTACTCCCATCCCCTCTTAATTTTAATAAAATAACAAATGAATGAAGATACATATATTAAATAAAGGAGTTTAAGGAGGTTGCAAATTAGAATAGTTCCTGCTACCTCTAAATCTTTACTTTAAGAATGAGTTATAAAGGCTTTTGGTTAATTGGTTGATTTTGTAGGTTCTTTGGTTTTCTGAGTAGTTGATAATTATCTATAAAATAAAATCTAAAACAATTTTTTGGGATTTCGCCTAATTCTTCCATCCCTGAAATCCATTACCCCAGATATTCCTCCATCTGTTTTTAAGAGAGAATTTATTGAATTCAATATCAACAATCTTCTAAACATGATCATACTTATCCTAATAATGTAACCTAAGAAGACTGAGTCTCTCTGAGATTGATAAGATCATATCAAAGGCGAGCCTCTGTCAATCTTTAAATGCTAAGTCTTTAATAAAAACTAAGATATTTGCAAAAAAAAATTTTATTAAATTCACATTTTTTGGAGCCTCCACCAAAGTAACATAGAGAGAACACCTGCTATTTATATTGTAATACAAACCTACAAAAGTGGTGCACATTATAGGGATTACTCCTAGTCATGCACCAGTGAAAATGTTGATCACTACAATGGATTCTCCTTTTCGCCTAAAGAGTCTCAGGAAAATGAACAGGGTAGTATTTTGCGCTGCGTTTATTCTACTAGGGGCAAAGTTCCTAGGGCGCCATCTACGTTGGAATTCCGTGCTAATTTAAAGCTTAATGGTATAACTTAATTTTAGTTACCAATTTTTAAACTCAGCCTGAAGCTTTATGAGACACCATCCAACAATAACTTGAAGTCCTTTTTACCAGAATCCGTTCTACTCAGTCTCAAGCCAGTGCTTTTCCCTCTACCATGAGGGACTTATACCAAACCTGTCAGTTGCCCAGAATTAGTAACGGGACATATTTACGCCAGTTTGTGCACCCTGTGTTGTACCACTTATTGCAAGTAGTAGGAATACTTCATCAGGGAATATTCATCTAGTAAAAGGACTTCAATATTTGAGAAAGCATGTTTCAGAATTCTCCAATTCTGCTTCCAAGTTTAGTTGGGATAACTGTGATGCAATTATTAGTAATCAAATTTTTTAAATGGTGTATAGCAGCAAATTGCTCAAATTGATCATGGTATATCTATCTTCATTGACTCTCAGTTGGTGGAATGAGTGTATGGAATTTAGGTTGAGTGGAGTGATATTCTTTACCGCCTTCCAGTCAAAGTCAGGAGGTTAAAGAGGAAATTAAAAATCGCCTTTTCCAATTGGTTCAACTATTCTCCAAATTTCAACTTTGAGTTTGTAATATGGAGGAAACCCCTGGTACTATGAATCCAACCAGTGTCAAGGTCCTCCTGGACAGTGGGACCTCCTGGACCTATTAGTCCCAATGGGTCTACGGTACATAGAGGACCCACTGGACCTTTTGGATTAGTCAGACCCTGGTCCAGATGGACCTCCTGTCCCCCTGGTGCCGTTGGGCCTCCCAGCCCTCTTGGGCCTCCAAGGCTCCTCCAAACATCTAAATATGAAGGCTCTGGTTATCCATCTGAATCTAACCTTAATTTCCTCTCGGACATGATCAAACAATTGTGAGTACAATTTCATACAGTAGCTCAGGCGTGTAACTTGACTCCAGATGGGACAACTATTGACCCCCTCTTGTCACATCATTCCTTATTTGAAAGACTGAATAACCTGGACAAATGACTAAAGATAAAGATATCCTGCTACAAATATGTGAATATAAGAATAATATGCTCAAAACAAAAATTGATTCCTTGGAGCTGAGATATTATGCGCAGCAAGAGCAAATTCCTGAAATAACCTGAAGATTGGATGCTGAAGTGGGTCACTCGTAGTTGAGCCATCAGATTAATGAAGTTTGTACTGGAGTAGCTGATTTGCACCCACAATCTTCCTCTTAAGACTCAGACTCTTCTCAGATGTCTCCACTCAACCAGAGCAGCCGGGGATCATGTCTTAATAGCTAATGCTCCTATAAAGTTTTAAACCTATATTCAAGGATAAGTGTTCTCATGGGGAAGGGAGTATCATTTCTTTCCTTTACTTATATGAAAAAGCTCTTGTGGAGACAACAGATCTTCAGAAGATAAATTATTTGCCCAATTAGAATACTTGCCTGCTCAGGATTTTTTGGTTCCTCACCTTATGATGTGTCTCAAGATTTTGAAAAACTCTTTTGTTCCTGAAACTTTTACTCAAATATCCATCCAGTAATATTGGAAGGGGAAGTCAATACATCTAATCATAACAACATTAATAAGAACAATCAGGCTTATCCTGATCAGGCGATAAAAGATTTGATCATTCAGTGATTGAAAAGATTGGATAAACCCTGAACTACTTCAAAGCCCATAAGTATTCAATCCTATCTTTAATAAAAATTAGTCAATTTACAACCTTATTTTTTCTATTATTTGTATCTTTTTGGAGAATCCATCTAAGTAATTTTGAGAGAATACCTGCTATTTTTTGTAGTGTAATTTGAAACTACAAAAGTGGTGCTCACTACAGGGTACTCTGATTTATGCACCAGTGAAAACGTCAATCACTATAATAAATTCTCAAAATTTTCTGAAGAGGCTAAAGACCATGATCAAGAATAATATTTTATGATGGGTCAATTCCACTAGAACCAAAAATACCAAGGGTACCATCTATATTTGAATTCTGTAATAACTTTAGGTTTATGGACCTAAATTAAGCTTTACCACGAATTTTCAAATACAGCGCAAGGTTTTAAGAAACATCATTAATCAGACGCTTGAGAAGGCTCTAATTCCTGGAATCCGTTCTAATGATCTTGAACTAATGCTGATCCTGTATGTTGAGGGGCTTATATAAAACTTCTCAAACGCCAGGGATTGGTACCGTGCAATAATCACACCAACGTGTACACCCTGCTTTATAACTTTAATTACCAGTATTAGGAACGCTTCATCAAAGGATGCATAGTTTATAGAAGGACTCCAGTTCTTAAATAAAATTGTTTCTGAGTTCTTCAAGTCTGCCTTTGAGTTCATAAAAATAAATCAAGATGCCATTATTAGTAATTGGACTCTCCTTAATAAAGTACATCAGCAACTTTTTCAGCTTGATCATGGAATATCCGATTTTGTGATTCACAGTTAATGAAGCAAGTCCAGGGAATTCTAGGGGTAATGGTAAATTTTATTTTCTGACTCTCTGAGCGTAGTCAGTTGATGAAAGAGGAAATTAAAATTGCCTCTTTCAATTGGTGCAATTGTACTCAAGAATTCAATTTCAAGTTGACTAAGTAGAAAGAACCTCAGGAACTATGGGTCCTCGTGGGGAACATGGTCCTCCTGGGGTTGAAGGGCCTTGTGGGCCATCTGGGGGTGATAGGCCAGGTAGACTTCCTGTTGCTGATGGACCTCATGGACCCATGGGTGTTGAAGGGCCCGTGGACTTTCAGGTGCTGATGGACCTTGTGGACCACCTGAGTCTGTTGGGCATTCAGGATCCCTTCATCAGGTTGACTCTCTCTTAACCATGATTGACTACATACGTGAGCATTTTTATAAAGTCTTCAAGGGGTGTAACTTATCTCCCAATGGGGTCCCTATTGACTCCCTGTTGTCGCTTCAGACCTTATCTGACAAATTAAATAATCTTGGTAAATGGGCAATGAATACCGTCATCCTGTTAAAAGCTTGAGAATCAAAAGGAGAGATGCTTCAAGCGAATATTAAAACTCTGGAACTTAAGTACAGTGTACAGCAGGAGCAAATTTATGAGTTATCTCGCAAATTGGAAGAAAAAGTGGAGCATGCTGATCTAAATCGTCATGTTAATAAACTTTGTTATGAGGAAGTTGGTCCCTATCCTCAATATTCTTCCCTAGCTTTGGACTCTAACTATTACTCTCCACTCAATTGGAACAACCTGGAGTGCATGTTTTATTCTTTAATGATCCAATAAGTTTTAAACCTGTATTGTAACGGATGGGGCTCTCAAAGCCCAGCCCGCCACCAGCCCTAAACCACCACCCCCATATATGTGGCCGTACCAACTCCAAATGGTCCTGTTCAAATGGATGGCCTTTATGGGCATCCAGCTGAGGTGCAGTGCACCGGCCCCTGTCACTTTGGGCCCACAGGCTGAGGTGTGGCCAACCAGCCTCTGTCACCTCGGGCCACTCTGGCTCCTTCCCCTTTCACCAGGGCAAGGCCACTCTCAAAAGGATTCCAGTGCATCCACCCCTTCCTCTATTCCTCATTGCACCACCATCCGCACCCCTAACCTCACGTAAATATATATAATTAAATAAACAAGTCCAGCAAATAGTGACCTTTATTGGGAGTAGACTTGAAGTCAGAATATAATTTTAATGTGAGGTCCATCGGAGCTGACCTTACTTTGAAATACTTCCTAAGAAGGCTAAATGAATTGTGGGTAATGAGGGGCGCAAAATCCTCTGGAATTGATGGCATCCAGTCAACTTGGTGGAGAAACGGAGGGGAACCTCAGAACGCACAACCAATTAAATAAATGATTTATTAAATATTTTCTGTTATTTACTAAATAGGAAAATCCTACTTGGAATAATGAAAGTGTAACTATTGTTACACACAAATCTCATTATTTTCCAACCTTATGAGATTCATGTATGCTTGTCGATCATTACATGTATTCAAAGATAAGTACTCTCCTGGGGAAGGCAGAGTTAATTCCTTCCACTATTTATATGAGAATGCTCTGAGTGAAGCCATGGATCACAAAAGATAATTACTTACCTAATTGTTTACACAATTGGCCCAAGATATCATGGTACCCCACTAGATGACTTGTTCTACTTAATACCAGGTTAAGGAAGCATTGATCGAGGAATTTGGTAGTGAGCAAACCTTATCCTCTCAGAAACATGTTTTTTGGGCATACAGCCCCACTAAAATTAATCTATCAAAGACTTTGCTCATCAGTTTTATTTGGAATCTTTGGATTTGGTAGCATGTGGCCAGTTAAATTTGGACGACGCTTTTACTGCTGTTATGTCTGCTTTACCTTTTAGGACTCTGATGCAAGTCAACCTTATCAACGTAAAAAGAACTTAAGAAGTTTTTTTTGACATATACGAGGCCTTGTTGAAATTGCTTCCTCAATTTTCTGAAAACTCTAAATCTATAACTCTCTAAGACCCAGTCGTCCTAAAGTTTACACCGTGCTAGAGAATGCTAGAGCTCTTCAGTGTAATTAATGTCACCGATATTTCCATACTGAAGACCGTTGTTATAAAAAAGAAGCTGATGAAAAGAAAAAAAGGCAAAACCAATAAGCTTTTCTATATTGATGATGATATGAGTATGCATCAGTAACATCAAAGCTCTGTAGAGTATAATAAAGATGAACATCTTCCTATTCCTTGCCATCCTGTTGGCTTTACCCTCTCAGTTTGAAAGTATAATCCTCATATTGATTTTTTGAGTGAATCGAGTTAATGCTGAGGCTATTATTGATACTGGATCTCCTGTGAATGTAGTCTCGTCAAAATTGATCAAGTGGATTAAAATAATTCACAATATTTCACATTATGAAGAATATGGCACCATAGGACCTCAGATTACTCGATAAATTGGAGCTTTTTCATTATCCCATTGAAAATTGGGAAGTAAACTTTTATGGTACCTGCAATTGTCATTAATAACTTGAGTTATGACCTTCTCTTGGGGACTCAATTTTTGCAGGAATTTGAGGGAATTATTCTTACCCCAACTCTTCTTTTATTCTTTTAGGGTATAGGGTTCCATTGCTTTTATTTAAACATGCTTATATTAGGCGTCAGGTATAGCTGTTAGAGGGATCAAAGAGGTCCTATTCCATTTAAGATCATGTTGAAGGTCCTCAAGTAAAATTACCCCCTGAGATGGCTGACATAGAAAAAGGAATGCCTATTTACTCCCCTCAGATTGTGATTATTCCACCAAAAGCTCAGGTTATTGTCAATAAATCTTTACATTTTTCTATTCTTAAGGGTCATTTATATAAGTCCAAGGCATTTTAAGCCCTTCTGCTAATGAGATCTTACCTTGTCCTGTGGTATTGGAATTATGCATATTCTGGATCATTACCTGTTTTATTGACAAACCTTACCAATGATCTGAAAACAATGATAAATTAATCCAATCGCTTATTTCAAATTATTACCCTAGTTCGAATTTATGATGTTAAATCTTTTTGGAAGCTTACTAGACTTCGGGTTGGAAGCCAGTCAGGATATCCTTACTGTGGGACCTGCAATAAGGAAGCATCTTACTCAAGAACAGGAGAAACAGATACTACAATTATTGGATGAATACTCTGACATATTTTCCAAGCATACTTATGATTTTGGTAAAATGAAAGGAGTAATACATACCGTTGAAACTGGAGATCACCCTCCTATTTGTACCAAACCTTATTGTAAGTCAAAAGTGAGTGATGTCCAGGTCACCAGAGTTACACCAAATTGAGGCTGGATTACTGAGACCTCCAACAGGCCTTGAGCCTCCCTGTTGCTATTTGTTAATAAAAAGGATGGCTCACATTGGGTGGTTATGAATTATCATATGTTAAACGCCATTACTCGTTGAGATAGTTACCCTTTTTGTCAAGGATCAATGATTCCCTCTGGTTGTTAGCTGGCTCAACCTATTTTTTGGCAATGGACTTAGCCAGCGGATACTGGAAGATTGAATTAGTCCTGGAAGACCGAGCTAAATGTTCCCCAATATCTAGTGAGGGTTTATTTAAAACAACCCATATGCCACAAGGGTTGAGTAACGTTCCAGCAACCTTCCAAAGGGCCATGGATGGTATTTTTGGGATTTAAAACTGACCTATGTTTTGATATATCTGTATGATATTAACGTGTTTTTGAAAACATTTACTGAGCATTTGGATCATTTAAAAGAAGTTTTTAGATGAATCTTAATTCTTCCCTAAAGCTCAAACCCTCCAGATGTTTTTTTAGAATGAAATTGAGTTCTTAGGTCACCAGGTATTAGCTGAAAGGTATTTAACCCCTTTAAGATAAAAATTAAGATATCTAAAGAATGACACCTCCAAATTCCCTGCGGGACATACAAGTTTTCCTCGGTATGGTTGGATATTATAATCAATTTATACCCAGATTTGCTGCAATGGAAGAACACTATTACATTTATTACAAAAAGGTGTGCCATTTGAGTGGAGCTCAGCTCAGGAACAGCTTTTTAATCCTCTCTAAACTGCCTTAACTAAGGCACCTGTTTTGATTTATTCTCAATTTGATAAGCATTTTTTCCTACATACTGATGCAAGTAATCTCACTATTGGGGCTATTCTATCCTAGTGTGATGAAGAGAATTTTGATCATCCCATCGCGTTTTATAGCTAAACCTTATCCAAAGCTTAGTGCAATTACAGTTTAATGGAGTGGGAGTTTTTAGCTATATTTTTAGCAATTAAGCACTTCTGACCCTTTCTATATGGTAACCATTTTACAGTCATTACTGACCATTCTTCTTTAGTATGGTAACATATATGAAGGATCCAGTTGTGAAACTATCTCGTTGGGTACTAAGATTGCAAAATTATGACTTATCAATTGTACATTAATTGGATACCTAACATAAAAATGCTGACGGACTATCCCAATTGCCTAAAAAGACCTTGGATTTTGAAAAAGAGGATCGATTATATAATTTAATTGGACGGCCTGAGTTGTGGGATTGATAACATGAAGAAGATCGTGACTTCCTAAAAACTATTACTAAAGATACTATGATCCAGTAAGGAGCTTTGTATAAGAAGGTCAAATCCAAGTGGTTACCCTTCCTGCATCCAAATTCAATATACCATGCTGTCGTGGAAGTACAAGACAAGTAGGTCACAGTAGTTTAATGATAACCCAAGAGTGGTTAAAAATCCGATATTATTAGAATAATTTGTTTGAAACTTTTGAGAGACCTTTAACACGTGTCTCATCTGTAAAAGTCATGACCCAACCAACCCTACTTATCAGCGTCAAGTGATTCCACAAACTAAGGCGTTTGAAGTGGCAAGTATTGATGTTGTAGGACCTCTTCCTTGGGGGTTGCATGGACACCAATACATTATCGTGACTATCAACCATTTAATTAAATGGGTCGAGGCCATATTTATTGCCACCCCCTATGCTAATACAACTGCGTTATTTCTTTACCAACACATCATCACTCAGCATGGGTGTCCCAAAGTTCTTATATCAGACAATGGGACTAACTTTTAACTCGCAACTCCTACAGGAACTATCCAAATTATTCAATACTACTCAAAGGTTTGTCGTTCCTTACAATCCATCAACAAATGGGGCCATTGAGCAAGTCAATTGAACTTTAGTCTCTAATTTAAGAAAGATGGCCTCAATGAACCCAACTCGGTGGAACTTCTATTTACCTAGTGCTTCGTTTACTTTTTGAATAAGTTATCATCGAATTATCAAGATGTCACCCTTCAAATGTATATATGGGCGAGATCCCTTAGTTCCTTCAAGTGTTCAGGCAATACTTGAAGAAAGTGTATCATAAAATACTGATTTGATTATGAGAAATCTGGCTTATGAAATTGTTCGCCTTCAAGCTCAAGCCATGAAGTCCATTGAAGTAACCTCCAAAAAGGAGACCCAAAGAAGAAAACAACATAGAACTGCCCTACTTGAATATCAAAATTGGAGATTATGTTCTGTATTATCAATCCTGACCTAGTGGACGAACTGAGAAATTGGGATCTACCGGTCTGGTCTTTATTGAGTTCTATTCTTGGAGGGATTAGAATATCTGATTATCCATATTGATATGGGTATAGTTGTAAACCATATTCATCCTAGATTTTTGAGAATTTACCCTCTTCCACGATCAAATCTTGAAGGGGGAACTGTTGATATTTTGACAAACTCTTTTGTTCCTGAAATTTTTACCTCAAATATTCCCCAGTAATATTGAAAGGGGAAATCAATATATCTAATTGTATCAATGTTTATAAGAACAAACAGGCTTATCCTGATCTGGTGTTGGAAGATTCAATTATTTAGCAATTAAAAAATAGATAAACCCTGAACTACTTCAACGCCTATATATATTCAATCCTTTCATAAAATAAAAACAGGTTGTTTTACAACCTTATTTTTACTATTATTTGTAACTTTTTGGATAATCCATCTAATTAACTTCGAGAGAATACCTGCCATTTTTGAAGTGTAATATAAAACTTCAAAAATATGCCCAACTTGGTCCCAAGTCAAAGAGACTTTGGTAAAGAAATTTGGGAGTGATCAGACCTTATTCTCAAAAAAACATGCATATGGTAATACACCTCCTTTAAAACGAATTTATAAAAGATTTTGTCCTTCACTTCTATTGAGAGAACAGACTTTAGTGGCCTGTGGTCAGTTAAATTTTGACGATGCTATCTATGCCGTTATATACACCTTCACTTCCTAAACTCAGTTGCAAGTCTACCTCATCGGTGTGAAGGGAAACTTCTGAAGTATCTTGTACATTAAGGAAGCCTTATTGAAACCACCACCTAAATTTACTAAAATCCCTGTATCTATGATTCTCTGAAACTGAGTCATCCTAAAGTATGTACAGTATTATAAAACTTTTGGGCTATTCAGTGTAGTTATTGTCACAAATACTTACATAATGAAGACCGCTGTTTTAGAAATAAAGCGGATGAGAAGAAAAAAGAAGACAAGCCCAATTATATATACTATCTTGCCATTTAATTAAACCAGGGTGACCATATCCCTGCAGATTATAAAAAAGAAAAACAATAATTTCTTATGCCTTTCCATCCTTTTTGGCACTACTTTCCCAACTTGGCAGTGTGATTACTTGCACTGATATATGAGTAAACAGGTCAAAGATAAAGCTAGCATTGATATTGGCTCCCCATGAATGTAGACTCATCTAAGATGACCAAGAAGATCAAACTTACGCCTGACATCTCTCATTATGAGGAATATGGAACTTCAGGACCCCAGAGTACACGGTCAATTTAAGCTTTTTCGTCACTTACCTTGAAGATTGGGAGGTGAACTTTTACAGTATCAGCAGAAGCTTTGATAATTTGGGTTATGACCTTCTTTTGGGGACCCAATTTTTACAGGAATTTGACAGGAGTAATTATCCTGAATTTTCTCTATCCCTTTTGGGGTATCAGGTTCCGTTACTTTTCTCTGAACATGCCCTTATTCAACATACCAAGAATCGGGTTTGCCTGTTGGAAGGGACAAAAAGGTCCTATTTATCCAGTACCATGAAGGACCTCAAGTAAATTTACCCCCAAGACGGCTGACATTGAAGAAGGCATGCCCATTCTCTTCCCTGATACCGTGGTTATTCCTATAAAATCGCAGATTATTGTTGATATCTTTTTACACCTTGCTATCTCCCAAGGGCCATTTATTACAAATCCAAGGTTTTAAACCCTTCTGTTAAAGAGATTTTTCCTTTCCCAGGGGTGCTAAACTATGCATGTTTGGGAGCTTTACTCGGTCTTCTGGTGATTCTTACTAATGAGCCAGAAACTTTGGAGTGAAAGACTCCATCAGCCTAGTAAAACTATTACCTCTTTCTCAGATTTATGATGGTAAGACTTTTAAGAGTTAAAATCTTAGACTGGAGTTTAATCAGCAAATTGATAATGTAGGTCCTGCTATCAAAGAACGTCTTACTAAGGACCAAGAAAAACTAGTAAAACAACTACTGGAGCAATATTTCAATATTTTCGCCAAGCATACCTATTGTTATGGAATCTGCTGATTAATGTAAGACTGGGATTCCAATATGGGTGTGTAGCAGCTCAGTGTAAAGCCCAGAATGCCTTTGGCATAACAAATCTGATCAGTTGTAGTAGGGATCCCCTATTATTCTTGTGAGTGAAATAAAAATTTAAGAACATACTAAAGGCCCCCATTGCATTTAAATGGCTGCAATGGGGCAACCACGGGCCTTGCTGGGACATCTCCTAAGGGTGGAAGAGGCAAGGAGGATGACCAATCTTCCTGGACTTTCAGTTGGTGACCTTTGGGCTCTTTAAAAACTTTTTTGTACTGGTTGATCATAAAAAAATTCTGAAAATCATTAAAAAATTTCAAAACTTTTGAAATGCTGATTGGGTTCACTAATAAAATCTAATTGAATCAATTTGACTGCTGGGAGGCCTTGGGCCTTGCCTTGTGCCAGTTGAGGAGTTTTGTAATGAGTTGAGAGGTCAGGGACGTCACCAGAATGGCGGATAAATTTAATAAAATTGATTTGGGCCAGATTAGCCCTTGGCAAGATGTCCTGGGTGGTCCAGAGACCAGTCACACCTTGCAGTTATGAGGATGGCTGTTCCTCATCTCCAAACAGAGAACCATAATTTATGGAGATGGCATCATTCTGCCCAAATTGTGCTGAATCATCAGTGGATTGGTGGGGCGAATTAGTTCAAATCTCCAACTATTTTTTAAAGTGGGAGGCGGACCAATAGCTTGTCCACCAGGTGCTGAAGTGGAAATAGGTCATTTTGAAGAGTTTTTCAGATCCGAAAACTCTTCAAAAGTGGCAGATTGGCGTCATGCGCCCATGGCGAATTCTTTGATCACTATTACTGTTTGTGTGGCCGCTGGATTGATGGCTTGGAGGGCCCACTTGATGAACATCAGCCTTAAATCGCAGATTGCTTTGGACTTTGCTGGGTTAAGTGAAAGTATAGTGGAAAAAGAGATGGAGTTCATGAACTAGGTTTGGGTAGGATCAGCTTTATTTAAACTTAAGAGGGAAAATGGACTGACAACTGCACCTTCCAGAGGCAGTTGCCATATATACGAGAAATGGGGAAAAAGGGGTCTTGTGTGTTTTCTTGGATAGTGGCAGCTGACGTACTCATGGGTACTCAGCCTGGGCTTGGCGCATAGTCATCCAGTTTAAGCAAAAGGTTGCAAAAGCTCTGGCAACATAATCGTCTGATCTGCTAGGGAGGGACCCTCACTGATCCAAACTTGAGCGGATTTACTTAGATCAAAGGGGCGGCAGAATTGGACTCTGCCAGGGGTCAATTCTGACAAATTTGTAAAAAGTATAATTTTAAAAACATCTTTTTGACTCAGATAGGCTTTCCCAGACCCAGAAATTTGTATTCCTTGTTCTGAAACCAGTTTTCTTGACTCAGGAACCATTTCCTGAGTTTTGAGGTCAATTTCTTCCCTTTTTAAAGAAGTGAGTGATGGCGGGGTGGATGCCAGTGAAGTGGGAGGGTGATGTTAATGACTTCTGGCCTGTATTACCTCCCTACAAGCCTTTTTAATTCTTTCAACAAGGGAAGAAGCAGCCAAAAAGGATACTGTGGAGGAATCTTTTGGGGCCAATGTGATTAACCAACGTTTATCAATTATATTTCCCAAGTTTTCTAGTTAATCCAAGGGCTCCACCGGGGCATTAGGTCCCTTATTCCTATATGGGACCTTTTCCCAGGTCAACCCAAGAAGTTAAGTCTCCAGACTTACACCTATGTTTTTGGTAAAATAAATTTAGTGACTTATATCAATGAAACTGGGTAATATCCTCTTATTATGGATAAGCCTTATCATAAATCAAAAGTTGAGGAAGCTAAAATCACTAAGGAATTTAATCAAACTATTGAAGCTAGATTAAAAACCCTCCAATAGACCTGCCTCACCGTTATTATTGGTGAGGAAAAAGATGGCTCTCACTGGGTGGTTAAGGATTATTGAGGTTAAATAAAATTACTAATTAAGGTAACTATTTTTAAAAAGGATAAATGATTCCCTCCATTTGCTTGCTGGCTCTACATGTTTTCTGAGATAGGTTTAACCAGTGGTTACTGGCAGATTGAGTTAGCCTCGGAAGACTGGGCCAATGTGCTCTGGTTTCTAGAGAAGGTTTGTATGAACCAACCTGTAAGCCTCAGGGGTTGAGCAAAGCTCTGGATACTTTACAGTGAGCATGGATGGAATGCTCCGCGATTTAAACTGACCTGTGTCCTAGTGTACTTAGATGACATTACTTTGTTTTCGAAAATTTTTACTAAGAATTTGGATCGCTTATGAAAAGTCTTTCGCCAAATTTTGAATTCTTTCTTATAGCTCAAACCTCCCAAATGTTCCTTTTTCCAGAATAAAATGGAGTCTTAGGGCACAAGGTATTGGATAAAGGGATTAGCCCTCTGCCAGACAAAGTTGCGCCCCTTGGTCAAATGTCACCTCCGGCCTCTTTGCCTAATATACAGGTCTTCCTAGGTATGGTCAGATATTATCAACAATTTGACCTAATTAGGCCAATCTGGCTGAACTTTTATTCTATTTATTACGAAAAGATGTATCATTTAAATGGGGTTTTTCTCAGGAGCATTTCTTCAATTCTCTCATAACAGCTCTAAGTAAAGCGCCTGTTTTAATTTAACCTCAAATTGATAAGCCTTTTATTATGCATTCCAATTTGAGTAATGTTGCTATTGGGGCCATCCTATCTCTTTACAATGAGGATCAAATTAATCATCCTGTGGCCTACTAAAGTAAAAACCTATATAAGGTTGAGTGAAATTACAGTGTAACCGAATAAGAGTGCTTAGTTGTAATTATGGCAATCAAACACTTCTGACCATTCTAATAGGCAAACACTTTTCTGTTGTTACTAACCATTCTTCTAAAAGATAGGTTCAAAATATGAAAATTCAGATGAGATGTTAGTCGTTGGGCGTTAAAATTTGCAAAGTAATGATTTTTTGATCATTTTTATTGGTCAGGTACCAAGCATCAAAATGTAGATGGCCTATTGTGGCTGCCTGCGTTGAGTTTGGAACCCAAAAGGAGAGATTATAAGATCTATAATGAAAACCTGAGCTGTGGAATAAAGAATCTGAAGAGGATCAAGCTTTCCCTAAGACTATTACTAAGGATACCATGATACAACATGGATCTTTGTATAATATGGTTGACTCCAAAGAGTTACCCTTTTACATCAAGTTTGCGGTTTGATGCTGTTATGGAAGGGCATAGTCAAGTAGGTAACGGTGGCCTTAAAAAGACTCATAAGTGGTTAAAATTCAGATACTATTGGAATAACATGGCCTCTTCTATCATAGAAGATCTTGATGCATGTCTCATCTGTCAAAGCCATGGTGCCTCTTACCCTAGTTACCAGCATCAAGTGATACCACTGACCAAGACTTTTGAAGTGGTGAGTATCAATGTTGTAGGACCCTTGCCTCAGGGGTTGCATGGACATAGTATATTAATATGGCTGCGACCATTATCTAAATATATGGAGGCCATATTAATTGTCACTTTTTCTGCTAAGACAACTTCGTTGTTCCTCTACCATCAAATCATCACTCAACATGGGTGTCTCAAGTCCTTATGTAGGATAATGGGCCTAATTTTTATTTTCAACTTCTACAGGGACAGAAAAAGTTGTACAATATTGCTCAACAGTTTGTCGATCCTTATCACCCACCAACTAATGGGGCTATTGAGTGAGTCAATGGAACCTTATTCTCCATTTTGAGGAGAAATGGCTTCCTATGACACATCTCAGTGGAACTTTTATTTATATAATACTTTTTCTCTAACTAAATAAGTTACTATTTTATTATTAAGTGGTCACCTTATAAGTGTATCTATAGATGAGATCCTTTAGTTCTCTCAAGTGTCCAGGCGATACTGATGAAAGCGTTTTAAAGAAATCTGATTTAGTTATGAGAAATATGACAGATTAAATTATTCGCCTTCAAGCTCAAGAAATGGAGTCAATTGAAATGACCTCCAAAAAGGACACCTTAGAAGTAACCAACTAAATCCCACTTTTCTGAGTATCAGATTTGAGACTATGTTATGTACTATCACTATCAGCCTGGTGGGTGAACTGAGAAGTTAGAAATATAACTAATCAGGTCCATAATGAGTCATTTTTTCAAATATAGCTTGGGTACTTGATTGTTCATTATAATACAGAGATAATTGTAAATCGTGTTCATCCTTAGTTTCTGAGGATTCATCCTCTACCACAATCATCTCTGGGTGAAGCGTTGGGATTTCTCATAATTCTTCCATCCCTGGATCCATTACCCCAAATATCCTCCACCAGTTGCTAAGAGAGAACTTAGTGAATTCAATCTCTACAAGTCTTCTAAACATGATCACGCTTATCCAATCATGTAATCTCAGAAGATTAATCTCTCAGAAAAATCTCATTAAAGGCGAGCCTCTGTCAAACTTTTAAATATTAAGTCTTTCCAATAAAAAAATTAAGTCATTTGCGAGTTAATCCTTATTATATTCATTTTTAGCACTAGTGATGCCCAACCCAAAATGGGGAGCCGCCATGCATCTTTATTTGCAAATGAGCCAAGTTAAGGGTTTTTTGGAAAAAAATCCTAATATAGCCCTACGTTATCAGCCTAGGAAGCCATATCAGAAGGTGAGGAAGCTTTTGGGGAAACTTTTTTACGCGCCCACTTTAGCTAGCAGACCATGGCAGACAACATAGGGGTTGGGGTATCAGTGACATGTATCATATGGAGGTATAATACTTATTATATTCATATTTTTTATTTTTGGAGACTTTACCAAAGTAGCTTTGAGAGAATACCAGCCATTTTTTAAGTGTAATACATACTTAAAAAACAATCAATCCAAATTTTCTGATAAATTATAAACACTGTAGCAAATTTGGGAATTGATTTCTAGTTTAATATTTTTTAGTTAGAAATTGTTTATAATAGAATTTATTAGGTTAAATAGAAACTGAAAATAACTTTAAATTTTAGAAGTATTTTTGATAGCTTCTTAGTAGGCTCCTTTTAACTAAGAAGAACTTCTTTGGAAAATTTCATCTGCCAAGCTTATGTTTTTTAGAAGAAATGATGATGACAAATGCCTTATATATTTAAAGTTTAAATAATCTTTGTGATTATATTTTTTTTCTTATAAAAACTAATACCCACAAGAAAGTATAACAACCAAGAACAATGTGAGGAGAGTGTTTAAGCTTTCCTATTTTAAAGAAGGAAGGTAGGATCCAAACCCATACCCCAATGAGGTAACTTATTAACATATACAGAAAAACACTCCACTCATATTGACAACATTTTCATGATATAAAAATATAAAATGAAGCTTTTTTCCCATAAAGATAACTATAGTTACTACAATTTGATTCAAACAGAAAATTTTGATCTTTACGCAGGTGAGATGGGTGATTTCAACAAATCTCTACTGAACTGGGAGAAAGCCATATCAGGCAATAGACAAAATGGTGCGTTGAAGGTGAAAAAACACCCTAAGGGGGATTGGGAGCCAATGCTGCCAAGAAACCATAAACTCAAACACCATCCAGGTTTGTGGAGTTTACCATAAAACAAAACCAATACATGGAAACCTAATATGCCCAACCCCTATTGAAAGTGTAGCAGGGACTCTGACTTTTCCTAGGGGTTGAGTCCCCAACTCTGTGGGAGAAAGCGGGCAAGGCACAGGCCTCCCTTTTCCCCCACGCAGTGTACATTACCACCCATACCATCCATCATGGGTGGATTGATATGGGTTTTAGAACTGAAAAAGATGCAGATGCCATCACAAAAGTCTGCGTCAAAATTGCATATCCAAGGGCAAACAAATTGTGCACACTGCGCACACCAGATGGAACAAAGAAAACACTTTGTTCATCTCCTTTGACTCGCTCCCTACCAACCTTCCCCGCAAGCTAATCAAGGATGAGCTCAAAAATTGGGCTCCAAAACTACAGAGAAATAAAACAACTAGAATTACTGCGATTCCACCTAATGACAAATTTGTGCACAGGAAAGGCAATTACCATGACCAACCCAGTCCCCAATGTGGCTGAGGACCTTACAAAAATTCCATGCACAGCGGTGCTTCACCTCCCAGATGGGGGAGTGTCAAGACCATTTTGCGTCATATTGGAACGTGCACCACCTATCTGCAACCACTGCACCACATTGGGGCACAAGGAACACGCATGCCCCATGAAGGAGGGCATCTTGGCCCCAGACTTTTGCAATGAAGCCATGGCAAAGATGTAGAAAACTTTGGCAAAATGATTGATGCCAACCCCTCCTTCCTCTGGGGAGAGGATGGGCACTACATCCTCATAGACCCAGTATCACCAAAACTACGCAAACAGGTACAAAAGGCCCGCAGGTTTGCAGCGGCAAAGGCTGCATCACTCACAGCCTCCTCCATTGACACCGGTCAAATCCAGGAGGACATAGAGGAAATCAACCAAGCAACCAACCAGAACAAAATGCCCAAGCTGAGGAAGCCATGGAGGAAATTAACCAAGCCACCCAATCAGAGCAGAAATCCCAAGCTAAAAATTTTTTCAACAATTTGACAGAATCACTATGTGATATCAATCAGATAAACTTACCAGAACAATTCACCTTTACTATGAGCGAAAATGTGGAAAAGAATTCTTCAAGATTGAACCTCTAAACCACAGAATACAATAAGCGCACCGCACTGAATCACAAAAAGCCATGAGCGAAAACCCTAAAGAAAACCCTAAAAACCACAAGACCCACATGAAATCAACACAAGGTGAGGTTTTGAACAGTGACTCAGAGTGGACTGGCCCAATGACACAGAGCAATTATAATGCAATGAATGGTGGGCTAGGGCCGGATGTCCCTCCCAGCTGCTCTTGAGGCGCCGCGGGCACCTCAGTGTCAATAGGAATGCTAAACATCATGGAAGCTAGGGCTTAAGTGTCCCAAGCCAAAAATCTGGACTTCCTGTGAAATTCCTTATAGACATCTTGGCCATCCAAGAAACCCACTGTCTATAGAAAGAAGAGGAACCTGGTCAGCCAGAGTCTCACCATCCCAATTAGTTTGGACGTCCCAATGTGGGATGGTCATCTGAAATAAAAAATTAAAAATCACTAACTCCTCTTCATATCTGCATGGCTGCGTCCTGGCAGCAACAATCACAAACTAAGAGGGCACGATTTTAATAGCATGTATCTACACACCTTGCACTGCAGCCAAAAGGTAACAATTCCTTAAAGCCATCTCAACGCTCAACCTCCCACTTACCATACTGTTGGGAGAATTCAACTGCTGGGGTAACCCCAACATGTACCAATGGCCTACCCAGGGGATACCCACCAGGGCACATCAAGTTACGTGCAATGAAGGAATCCCTTGGCCTGTATGATACCCTCTCCCTGTGTCACCACTTCTTCCCCACATGACCTTCCCCAACATACGTGAGAAATGCTCATCTCAATGAGCTTCATCAACTACATCCTCATACCAAAAACCCACCACTTGACTATCTTTAACTTCAAATCAAATAAATCAATTTCTCTGACCACTGACTAGTTTCAGTGAAGCTCTCACCAACCCAAACTCACATAAAGGCGTTGACCTGGAGGAAGCTATATCTGGAAAACATAAGATAGCCCAAATCATTCAACTGGGTCAAACACAAGGCCATGAACCTAGAATTTGCAGCCTCATTTATATAAGATCCCATTGAAACCTGGGCAAAATTCAAAACCAAATTAATAAATAAAACTCGCTGTCTCGTCTCATGTAAGTACACCGCTGACACAGCCACAATCAGGCGCAACTTGGTGGAACTGGACCACCCCGATCTCAACACCCCAAAGTCCAGCTATAGCCCCAACTGGGTGTACAAATGGGCGGAAATATCCGCCCGCCTAAATGCCCTCATCTTTGAACACCAGCACAGAATTAAAGTATTGAGAAGAGATAAGTCTATAAAAGAAGCAAAACCTGCTCAATGTATTTCTTCTGCTAATTCCACTCCCAAGGCAACCTGCCTGCATGCACAAAGGTCCGCAAAGACAACAGCATCATGGCAACAGACCCAGAAGAGGTCAAGGCGGAAGTACACCATTATTATATTGAGCTATATATTGAAACTTATCTGACCCAAAAATTTAAAAAAAACCATACACACTGCAGGAATAAAAAAGTTCATCGCTGAACTATAACCTTCTGAATCTAATAACGCAGGAGGAGCTCTGTGATACAGTCCGTGGTGAACCACATAGAAATGCCCAGATTATGATGAGATACCCTACAAATATTACAAAAAAATACTTTAAGCAAAGCGCTCGTTTCTCTTAACATCACTGAACCAGTGCCCACTGGAGACATGCCTAATTTCTGGTGGCCAGGACTCCTATGTCATAACCCTGTTCAAAAAGGGCGACAAACTGGACCTGGCCAACTGGCGCCCAATTTCACTCTCTAAAACTGATACAAAACTACTTACAAAAATTTTAGCAACCAGTTTAGGCACAATAGCCTCCAAAGTCCTTTCACCAAATAAATTTAAATTTACACCAGGACGCTTAATCTGGACCAATATACACTCCAGAACCAACATATGTCAGTCCAAAGCAACTGGATCCCGGGTATTCCTAGACCAGTAGAAGGCATACGACCGCGTTAGCTGGCCATACCTGAAGGAATGCCTAAGCGGCTTCAAACTATCACCCAATTTCGTAAACTGGGTGATTACCCTCACAGAATCTGCATCCATGGCTGTATGCAGCCCTGGTTTTTTAATCAACAAGATCACACCACGCAGTGGGATCAAACAAGGGGACCCCTCAGCCCACTGCAGTACAACTTTAGCTTTGATCCACTCCTTTGCATCGCTGACTCATGCCTCATGAGCATAACCGCACAAGGCCAAGCAGTCAAGATACTAGCCTTTGCGGATGACTGTGTGACAAGTATAGCTAACAACAAAGATTCCCAAAAGCTGTAGAGCATCCTAAAGGAATACTCCATTGTGAGCAACGCATCGCTTAACAAAAGGAAAACAGAAATAATCCTCATAGGTAAGTACATTAACAACTGGGCCACAACACCCAAACCCACAGCCCCCACGAAGGAACAACCCACTCATCATACCCTTGCATCATCTTTCACAACTAACCCTGTCCTCCACCTTGAGATATGGCTGAAAAAAGGGGGGTATGCCAATTAGACAATTGAGAACAATCTACTACAGCGGGTATCCAACTGCATCGCCTCCCTCAAGGGAAGATCTCCAGGACTAACAGGGCGAGCAACAGTTGCCAACTCACTCATCCTCCTAATGCTGTGGTTCCCTGCACATGAAATCTCCTTCTTGCGTAGATTCATATCCTCATTCCGCGCACTTGTCCAGTGACGGTTGAAGCATGGATCCTGGCCACCTGTACAAGTGAGAACACTCTTTGGACCACTCTCCAGCGGAGGCATGGGCCTAATAAGCTTTGAGGTACATGCCAACCATATATTGAGCACCTGGATAAAGGAAGTCCTTGCCCTAGACCTCCCACAACAACACTGGTCAAGAGCGGCGAGGGCCAACTTTGCGCAGGCGCTCAGAATATACAACCCATACAACCCATCCATTCTGCTCACATATTTTGCAAACTGCCCCAATTCACCAGGCTCACATGTAACCCCTCTCACTTTAAAAGGCTTCTTTGCACCATTTGGCACATGGGATGGACCGTCACTATCACAGGCACTAGTCAGGGAAGGGAAGGCCTAGAGCTCACTTCGCGCTAAGGAAACAAGAGGACCACCCCCAGAGGAACATGCACGCCGCGACCCCAATTATTGTGAGAATCAACTACCTATATTCTTTAGACATTTCCTACAACCTCACAATACAGATGGCAATATGGAGGCTAATGCATCATCCAATTCTCCAGCCAAGGGTAAGAGCTAACACCTGGCGTTGCCTCAGAAGAACCTACAAAACAGCAGATTGCACCAACCCCCTTCATGTAACGTGCGCAGTATGTGGAGGGGATGGCACCCTGCACCACCGCCTAGAAGCATGCCCCCCCATCTAGAGCCATATGAAGGGAAGTTATGCGTCTGTTTAAAACTCACACCAACCAGGAGCTGTCAATATCCAGAAGCCTCTTTGTACTCCAACTTGACTCTTTGATACCATCCACACTCCGTTCTCTGTTAGTCGCCATTGCTATTTGGACAATCCACACCATAACACTGGATGCCTTCAAGGTAACCATGCCCACCATCCGTGGGACAGTCAGCAGATTTCACCTACACCTACTGGAATACTTTCAATCCTGTCTTTAAGGATAAATGAGGCCAAAGCAACAACAACTTGTTTTGTCATGGTTCCCAGTCTGGTTTCTGCGTATGGACCCTTTCCTCCACACCTGCTCCATAACAAGGGATACCCCTTAGGAGTAAGGCATCCAATTCCCCTATACCTGGCAGTACCACTTGGCAAAGGGGTAGCTCGTCTACTCTGGGGGTTCCTAAACCTTGCTAAACCTTTCTATAATTCACCTCCCCCTATTCCATCACATATATCGGTATTGTCCATCCCCTGGTCAGCTTGCCTTGGTTAAATAATGAAAAATATAATGAAGTATCTCCCTAAGTAGATAAATGGCTAAGACTGCAAAATGTATTTTTGGTAGAGAAATATTTATAACAACTAATGAATAAGGAAATGTACAAACAAAGATATTGGTCAGACAAACAAAACTAAGAAAATTGTGTTAAAAATCAATTTTAGATAAATAAAAATAAACTATTAATATTGGGTACTCCATAAATTGAGTATGCATAAGCTTGAGGCTTAGAGAAGAGATGAATACTAACTGTTTTAGTAATATTGTAATCTTGAGAACAAAATAGAATTCTCATAGAAACTTAAAAATAGTGAATCATTCTCATATAAATTAAATCCAGCAATTTTTTGCGCCATTAATGTAAAACTAGAACCTCATCACGCACCTTCTTGGAACCAACCTAGGCCTTCCTGGTGTTTACCACATTGATCAAAGGTATGTCTCAGATCAGGGAGGATGGACAACTTGGTTCCTTTGGCCTTATTCTCATCTTTCTTGTTTCTTCAATTTACTCCAACAATCAGGTATGAGTCATGACACACATAAATACCTAATTTCACACACATATGTACTTCTCAACTTAAGGATATTATATATGTTTTCTAGCTATAAAACTAATTGTAGTGTATTTTTGTCATTAAAAATAGTGTAAAAAACAACTTACCTATTCAATAATCTAACACCCAGGCTTCATATGAATAAAAACACTAATTAATGTATAATTGGTGTTTATAGTTACTTTTTTACACATATTTTATATTTAACTTATCTCATAATAAAAATTTTCTAAGGTAAAAATAGACTGATTTTTCATTTATTAAATTAGGAATAAGTGGTTTCAAAAAGAAAATAAATTTTCGAGTAGATACTTCATTCCATTTATGAATACTTAGCTTTTGTGTAAAATATTTTGCATACCGTTAATCATCACTTTCAAAAAAAATACAATACCCTAAAAACTTAGTACATCAAGGATATTTTTATAGACACCATAAACAATTGCGGTAAACCACTCCAAGAATCTTAATGACTTGGCGGCAAAAACTAGAACCCAACCCAAACCCTACAGAAACCCCAACTTGTCAACATGTGCGTCCACCAGGACCACCTACCCCCAGTCAGCAACTGAAAAGGCAGATGCCGCATAAAGGTACATAGATAACAGTGTGTCCATTGCAGACCATATGGCTGATGCACAGACATTAGCTAATCCTGATTTGACTAAGCAAAAATGAGTGAAAAAATATTTAATTAGATGTTTTTTCATCTAATCAGTACCAGCGGCAGAAATTACCAACATCACTGAAGAGCCCATCTAGTGAGATGGTTTACCCATTTAACACTATCTTAAATACTGACTGTCAAGGCCCAGTGGTTCAAATGTGTATAATGGATCTAATGACCATAAAAACCACCCCAAAGAACTTTTCATTGATGGACAAACTAAGGAATGAGCCAATTACAAGAATCTCCAAGGAGGCAAACCTATACGATTGAATGACCAATATTACCTCTGATTGATTCACTGATGAGCCTGAGCCCATTTGCTTGGAAAAAATCAATCTGAATGGTATTTCACAAACCAACCCACCACAACCTGAGGACCTATGACAGGAACTGAGATATGACAGTTGTGAAACCTAAAAATGAATTTAGCACCTCTGATCACAGTTTCAGCTAGCGGGAGCCAGGGGTTAAGCCTCAACAAAGAATAAACCCTTAAGAACCCATAATTCCATCTATGTCACCCCCATGCTGAGCCCACGGTCAGCACAGACCAAGAACAAAAGGTGTTAAAACGCCTCTTAGGTCTGGCAGAAATGGATGACGCCTGTTATGCCTATTACTGGTCCTTGTGAAGCTGCATTTGTGGCTGAGTCAAGAAGCAGTGGTCAAAATTAAGAGCACATAAAGCCCTCCCACGTTCCACACTAGCTCAAATAGTTCATGTATATTATGGCCACAATCACGTCAAAGTCTAAGCACAAGTTTTTTTGCTATTTTAAGGCAATACAAGGACTCTCTTATAGAACTAACATTTACAATGTGGTAGAAAGCTACTACATCGGTGCGGGGTTCATGGACCTAGTGGATGCAGACAGCATTTCATCCACTACATTACATTCTCATGTGGATCCTTAATAGTCACCAAAACCAGGCCAGATCTCAAGAAGATCGTCTGGGTTACCTTCTCACACTAGCTAACCACAGTTGACCTTGAATCCTTGAATCTTGTGTCCTTTGAGGGCTAATTAATCTTTATTCATACTATCAGTGGACTTCAGTGTTCCAGTGTACTATGCTCCGACCCAACGGGATCTTGTCAACAGAGCGTACTTTATCTCTAAACCCATAATAGCCCAAATCATAGAGATCCTACTATGTGTCATTGTTGTTGGATCTTGAATAAATATTTTTTCCATGGATCCAGATCAAGCACAACCCATCTGCACATGATAAAAAAGCCATGGGTCACCTCTATAACTGATTCACTGCGTGCAAACAATTCTTGTTGATCAACATGCTTCCTCTCATTGTGGGCCAGAAGAGGTACCATGGAGTAGAAGAAATCCTTTAACCAACCCATTGGGTTCTGGTAGGTTATCTGCCTCGAATTTCCCTACTTAAAGCAGTCAAGAATGCAAACTATGAAGCAATACTCATTGGAGCTATAGCCCCTCTTAAAGTAGGGACACCTCCAATCTACCACCCCCATTACCAGTACAAAAAAGTACAAGCCAAAAACCTCTTACCAAATTTGGTGTGTACAAACACTTCAGGAACCAACCAGGTAAATTAACTACAAACCAGCCTAGGCGGAGATACTTGCAACTACCAGAAAATGGATGCTACCCAATAATTGGAACATACATGGGGCACCTGCACTTGAAGCCGATCTCTCAACCCAGTTAACCCCTACCAACCAATCATATTAGATCTTAAACCTTCTTCTCAGTACTGGAGGAGGAGGAAATGGAATCAGGAAGTTTGGAAAGAGCCCAGATGGAGGATCTCTGGGAGCACCTGATGGGCCCTTCCCAGCAAAGATGTAGGTGTGGCATACTAAGCTGGCTCACTGGCTCCTTGACCCTCTCAACCCAAAAGTATCCCTTCAACACTCTTCAGATATTACTGCCAAAGGTCAAGATCAGAGACTTAAAACAATATGCCTCATGAACACTGTTAAAAGTACTAGTAACCCCTGGTATACAGAGAGGTCACCTATGAGACCCCACGGGAGAACCCTAACCCTGAAGTCTATTAATGCCAATAGACTGTGGGACTACAAGTGAAGAAATCGCCTACTTCACAATTTTTTGGTCATCTTGCGTGATATTGAAGCTGTCCAAGAACCACAAATCCCACTTTAAATAGAAACATGGAATGAACAATTTGGAGGGAAACCCCTGTTAGACAAACTATGCAGTTCTCGTTATCCTTTTTCATTGGATGGAATCCCACCAATTAAAAAATCTAGATGACCACCTTTTTCCAACTTATCCACCTCCAGTTCTCCTTCTATACCACGAGTATATACCTTCTAAATGCAGGCCAGGAACAAGATTATCTTTTTGGAAAAGCTCATATGCATCCAACTCCTCCACAATGCAGTGTTGACGAGCGCTTCTAACACCATGTTGAGTCAAATCTGGGACACCCTCCTCCACCAGACAGTTTGAGAAGGACACCACTAGAGTCCAGGACATCCTTCAGTCCAACAGAATTTTGATGCCCTCCCCCCTCTGCATCTGGACATGATTGCATGACTTGGATCTAGTATCAACAGTAGAAGTTCAAGTCCACGTCCCAAATTGATAAAGCCTTAATCAACCCCATGCTGGTCAGTCAAATCTCTGCTCCTATGTCTCATAATAACACCATTAGAAATAATAGGTCCCTTATAATAGTCCTCACAAACACTCTCAGACCATCTCGGCAATTTTTGGCCTAGTATTATCCCAGTAATCATGAACAACCCTTTTGTAATCAGAAAACTTTTTATGGTCATCTATAAACCTGTATGCGCAACTTTTCCCCATTTGCTTATTCCCAAGTAAAATGGGAGGAGACAAAGTTGGATATCAGAAAGTTGCTCATGACCACACAAAGCTTAGATGACCACAGCCCGCAACAAGGTCAGATGATCCAAACCCAATTTTAGGCAATTTAAAAGTAACTGCCAATCTAAATCTTTTCCCTAATGGTTGGAATTGTGGGGAGTAGCACAAAAGATGTAATGCCACAAAGTTACTGCCTAAGAAGAATGGGGGTTAGCTTCACATTGTCACATTGCTAAACCTGATGGAAACGCTCCCCCTTTACCAAAAACAAAAGCAAGCTCAAAGGCTAAGGAGATTGCACACCTAAAGGTGGAGAACACAGTCACCATGGTAAGGAAGAAATTAACAAGAATATTCATTGATATTATTCAGCCCTATTCTAATCTTTGAGAAAAAGCCTAGCAGATGTTTGATTTTCAATGTATGGTCTCCAGTACCACCATTTGATCTCTCAGCAAATGAGGAACTTCTTGCGCTTGCTCACACAGCAAGAAGCATTGTAATTTGCTTCTTAACGCCCATGCTGAAAGGCCCCTGGCATGACAGTATACCATTTAAAAAAGTTTATCTAGAGGATCCCATTAACAGTTACAAAAACCCTCCATCCCTTTTTCTTGACCCTCTTAATGGAAGAGAGAGTACTAACCTACTAAAGAGGCAATTTTATGAACCTTATCTACTTAGAGCGGGCCTATAAGACCTCTAAAACTGGCGAACAATATCTTTAATAAATACTGACTATAAGCATCCTACTAAACACCTAGAAAACCGTATGACTAAGTAATGGCGCTCCACTTAAAATCCGCTCATCATGGATTTATCCAAACTGATTGCTGTGGAACAACTACAATGAGCATCTTGTGACTCTGTCAAAAAACTCGCTGCAAACTCATAATTTTGTGGCGCACCTTATTATGTAAAAAAGCATATTATTGAGTGAATTGGAAGTAAAATGACACCTTTAAACCTGCCTCCACATCCCTATATGCTGGGAGGTGTATTTGGCAGTCTACAATCAGCTTCACATCAAAGTACTGGCCCTACAGGTTTTATGGTGGCAGTTATGGTTGAACAGATCTCTGTCAAGTAGACCTATTGAGCCTGATGTTGTTCATTATATCCCTGGACCTCCTCAGCACTACTCCATGGACAACTCAGTAGTATCAAAATGCCTTGAATTTTTCAACTATGCCATTCTCTTTAAAAATAACGTGGCGTTATAGGTTGGATGTAAAATGGATCTAGACAAACCATTTATTCCCCTGATCACTATTCTAAGGCATCCAATACAAAAGTCAACACCAAAAACATTATAGTATAAGTTTGTAGTCCTTTTTTCTCTCCCCCTTTTGGCCTAGAGGTTACCCATACACCTTCTATCACCTAGGTGCTTTAACACACACCAAGGGGTCATGATTAATACAATGAGGATTGTATACTGGAAGCAATGATATGTTTACATGATCTTATATAGGGGGACAAACAGCAGGGACAAAGCTGGGCGACAGGAGGTCCAAAAGGTGAAATTTCAGGCCCTTCCTGATCTCAGACACACCTTGGATCAACGCTGGGTACAGGTGAGGTACGCCCAGGTTGATACAAGTGATGTGCCTAAAGCCCAGCCCTCTGTTTCAGCTCTAGGGTTAAAGCGAAAAGGTTTGATTGAAATGAGAGCAGGACAATTCAGTTAATTTGGGGAACGGGGGCTCAAAGCTTGTTCTATTTAAAAATTGTGAGCTCAGGTCATATTAAACTTCAGTCAATTACTAGACTAAAATCAATTTTGAGGTGTGACCCTTTTGGACAGAAGTGTGCGCCCATTGGTGCACCAAGGCTTGGGACCACTTCCACTGATCCTAAATTTCCCCAAGCTGGCTTAAGTATCTTTGCTAGAGACTAACGTATCACATTGTTTATCTCCCCAATATACCCTAAGTATTTTACGTTTTTCAATATGTTGACTTGGGCGCACCTGTGCACAGACCTCTTTGAGGAGGTCTTGCGTTGCGTTAGCCAGTTTCTTTTGTTTAAATTTATTAAAACTCAGTTACACCGCTGGTTCTACCAGGTTCCTTCCAAACCCGTTCACCATACACTTTTAACCCTGTATCAAACTTTTTTATGAACCACCCTCTAGTGATCAGCCATGTTATGAAGAATGTTTGACTTCTTATTACTATGATCAACACCCTCGCCCTAAGTCTCTTTAGCTCCAGCACCCTCTTCTGGGCTATTTTTATTATAACAACGACTACTAGTTTTCTTGCGTTGGTTATGTGCACCAAGCACTACCACGCTGAGATTTGGAGAGTTATAGACACTCTTTTGACAAATTAACTCACATAGAGCTAGAACCACTAGCTAATCAACCTCCAGGGAAGGGCCCTGATGGCGAAAGTCTTTCTGCTAAAGAAAGGTCTTGTTCTTCGCTCACATCTGCCCCAACACACAGACAGTTTCTACTTGAGGCTGAACAATATTATTTGTTGTTGGATATAAGGATTAAAACACCCACCCACTGTCTCGTCATAACAGTTCCTTGACTGTAGAAAAGTTTAAAAATGGACTCAAAGCTGTAACTAACGGCTAGGTTGATGAAGACAAAAATATGGGGAAAAATAGACACCTTTATTTACTTATATATCGTCAATATTTATAGGATTTGTTAGGATGTGGTCCCTAGGGGACCTCCATGGCCCTGTATAATCAGGATTATCCACAGTCTTCTGGATCAACCACCTGGTCAGCACCCTCATTGTTCTGCATCATACTTATGACCGCGATGAGGCTGTACCTCTCAAAGCTTGGGAATTGAGGTGAGATTCCTGAAGGAATCTCCATAAATATTTAGTGTGCCTGATGCTTTCTTATTGAATCTCTCATTGATGCTTTCAGGTACAAGTTATATTCATGATATTTTGAGATTCAACATACTGAGGTTTGATTCAGGAGTATAATGTTGACTCACTCATCATCTCAAATCCTGATAACGCCCCCAAGATCCTGTCAGAGGGGTTTATAGGTACAAAGAAATTAGCCATGTACTCATTTCACCACTGTTTCCTGATTCATGTCAGCATAAGGTACTCAAAATTCACATTGTGCAAGAGTATATAAGGGTTGGACCGCAGAACGCCAAGCTTGTTCTGTCAACCTCTGGGTCAATGGTAGTAAAAGAGTTTGGGATCACCTAATTGAAAATGGTTATGGAGGGTCAGCAGACGTTAAATCAAGGTGTCTCCTTTTATGCAGCGGTGACAATAACTTTCATAGCTAGGGCTTGTGTTAGACTATATTATTTGCTAAGGATCTCATTATTATTTAAAGTTCTCAAGAACAGAGGTATCAAGCAAGGCTGAACGCTACTTGTTGTTTAAGGAGCATGCCCATATAGAATTTCAAATGGGGACTTCTTGATGATCTGATGATAGCTTATCTGGTAAGAAAGCAAGGCGCTGGTTAAGTATTGGTTCCAGTGAGTAGGGTCAGAGGTGGCCATTTTCCGCAAGTTAGACATGAGTGTTCCATTAGCACGTTCCACCGCCCCATTGGTTGAAGAGTTGTAAGGGGAGGTAAAACTATGGTTAGGATCAAAAAGCGAAGTTATTTCTTGGAATAACTGTGAAGTGATTTTAGCCCATTTTTGATTGTAAAGTTCGTGGACATCCATCCTGGGTAAAATATAATCTATAAGGAATAAGGCCATGGCTTTTGTAGTGGCAGCGGGTATGTAGATTGATTTGACCCATTTTCTTAAATGGTCCACCACTAACAGGATATTTTATAGCCAGGTAACCCAGAAGTCAGGGGGCCCAACACATTGATGCTGATGACATTAAAGGGGCCTGAAGGAGCCATGAAAGAATGCTGATATTGGGGAATGAACTAGTCCTTGGATATATAAGTCATAAAAGCTTTATGAATTCTTGGATGTTCTCAACCATTTGGTCCTAGTATATCTTCTTCAGCCATTCATGGGACTTTTTCACTGCCCCGTGCCCTAAGGTCATGTTTTCTTCTTGGATAACATTGGTTTATGAAGAAGGGCAGAAATAAGAGAGCCATTTCTTTATAATTTTCTTATAAAGCATTACCTCTTTAAATTTGAAATTCTCAGGTCAATCTTTGGTGCTCATCTTGGATCTCAAGAGTCACCAACTCCCAATAATCAAGCCAGAAATCGGATTGTACAGTTGGTCTTCTTTGAGGGTAAGGGAAGTAAGTACCATAATCCTTGGAAGTTGATCGGCGTTCTAATAAATCGCTTCAGTGCAATGGAAAATGGTAAAAGCATAAATCTGAAGCTTTAGGGACTATCTAACTGACCGGCTGTCCATGTCCTTCATTCGCTACAGCCATCAAAGTGAGGATGTTCATTAATAACGGTGAAATTGGTGCCATATAGGTAGGCCAAAATGCCTGATTCCAATAAAACATCCAGGAAATCACTCTCATTAATGTTATAATTTCGTTCAGTTTTGCTCAGGGTTTTGCTGAAGTAAGTCACCAGTTGATTAACCTGAATATCATCATGCTGAGCAAAGATGGCCCTGACGTCAATGTTACTAGAGTCAATTAATAGTAAAAAGGGCTAATCAATGCGCGGATTAACTAAAATAGGTTTGTACAAAGAGCAGTCCTTAACGCATTAAAGCCTACTCTTGTTCAGGCCGCCACTCAAAAAGGCACATTCTTATGTAGGACTTACCCAGTGGCTCAGCTAAGTTGTCAAACTGAGGAATGAACTGATAATATTGGCCCACCATGCCCAGGAATAAAATAATAGTTTCTAATGCTCTGAGGGCGCTACATCATCTTAATAATGATGACTATATCTGGGATGGACTGGATACCAATTTTGAGAATTTGTGTCCTAGGAATTCCATTTTGGATTGAAATAAGGAACACTTAGGAGGCTTAGGCTTTATTGGGGCCTTTTTAAGACAGTTAAAGTCTTCCCAGAGAAATTTCACATGATCGTTAAAGGTTCATGAGAAGACAGTAATACCATAAAGATACACAAGGACATAGGATAGTTTAAGTCCCCTAGTATTCTGTCCATGGCACACTGAAAGGTGGCTGGCGCATTGAGAAAGCCCTGAGGCATCCTCGTTGGCTCAAATAGACCATTATTGGCTATTATCGCACATTTGGATGATTTTTAGGGCGAGCTCCACTTGCCAATATCTGTTAGTGATATCCATAGCGGAAAAGCATTGTGACTTGGAGACCAAACAAAGAGAGTTGTCAACATTAAGCAAGGGATAACTGTCCTTCTTAGTAATAGTGTTAAGCTGCCAATACTTCATCACCAAACGATGGACGCCATCCTTCTTACAAGCTAATAAGAGGGGGAGGCCCAAGGACTATGTGAAGGCACCAATAGCCTGGCATCAAGTAGTTGCCTGAGATCAACAGCCACCTGAGTCCTCTTCAACTTTATTTTTTCAATAAAGATGGGAGCAAATGGGTGGCGCCCCCAGTCTCCACATATTGCTAGACGCCATTAATTTTACCAAAATTGTAGGTATATGTTAAGAATAAAAGAAATTCATCCAAAAATCCTTAACCTGGCTCTAATTCTCACTAGTGTGCTCCTGCTTAGTAGAGGTGTCAACTAGGGCTACTTATGGGGGTATTTCTAGCCTAAAATCCTGTAAATTTTCAAAACTACAGATGCCATAAATGCCCTCTAAAGTTAGAAGGTGACATAAGCGGTCGGGCTATTAGGCCCCACTATTCTAGGTTTGTCAGTATGTTAGCCAATAACACCAATATAGATCCAGCATAGACAGAATCTAAAACTCCCAAACAGGTCAGGCTCATTGATGGATAAGTTTTCCAGGCCTCGTATTCAAGCAGTTGTCTGGAAGTAATAAGGGTATGTACCTAGGAGTTGACAATAACCTAGGACTTTGACGATATAATGGTCGTTTTAGGCATATAAATTAGCATGCCTTTTTGGCCATTTATCGCAAGAGGGCATCCATACATGATAGCCACTTACATGATACTTGAGCCAATATATCTGGCCTTATCTCTCCAACTGGCAAGCCTGAGCTTTAAGCTCCGTATTGGCGTCATGGGAGGTTTCAAAAGCTAGTGGGACCCAGTGTCCCATTAGGGGTAAAGATCCTAACATCATAGTGCATGACAGCCAAGTAAACTTGGAAAAACTGAGTCCCTAGAAGTTTATAGTCCGTATTGTCTTCCACAATGGTGGTGGTATTCATAATTAGCTTCACAAAGCGAATATGTAGAGAAAAGTAGGCACCAATGGATAAAGTGCATTGTGGCACAGCTAGGCCAGATACCATGTAATTGGGCAAGTCATGAGCAATTTGATGAGCTATTAGTTAGATGAAATGATATTCACCGGGTAACCACTGTCAATAATGGTGTGGACAGGTATTTTGTGGACTCAAACGGCAACATGTGTAATAAAGCTCCCAAGCTGCTGGGAGTTGAGTGAGGAATATGAGAGGTTCATCAAAATAGGAGTAATCATTATCAGGTTTTTTATTATCATTGGGTACCAAATCATCTTCTTTTGATATGACAGTGAGCTACTCATTAGAGTAGCTAAACATTATTAAGGCAGTACAAGGATGTCAGCATGAAGTGCCTCGTCCTTCATGCTGATAGCCCTTTTCACCGCCTTCTTGGCAATTCTCTTTAAACAAGTCTTGGCGCTATGATGGAATACACTTCAGTATGAACATTGAGGTCAAGCAATCTGGTTCTCAAAAACATGGACCTGAGGGCGACTGTAGGAGGTGGATGCAGTAGACTTGGGATGTAAGATAGACGCAGGAATTTTTAGTGCTCCTTGATTTCCCAGGTGCAGGTGAAGCCATTCTTCTGGCCAATAATGTGCATCTGGATCTTAATATAATATTACAGCAAAGAAATGAATGCGGTTATGGAGTTTATAAGGTATTGTGACAAGTGGTTAACAAAGGTTGCGCTTGGCTATAGAATTGGCTGATGAACTCTACATGACTTTCTCCTTTGTTCAGCTGATGCTCATATTTGCTAGATCCTCATTGGCCAAGCTTTGGTTGCTTCCATATTCCTGGATGAGAGTGGTTTGGATCTGTTCCCAGGTATGGCATTCATTTAATGTCAAGTAATAATCTCCTAGGCGGAGCTGTTTATTCAGGAATGTATTTAATTCATCTTCTGCCGGTCTATGGCCTCCTTCATTTAGCTTTTATAAGCGTACAAGAAGGAGACAATACTTTCTTGCCATGGAGTAATATTCTTCTTGAAACTAGGCTTATAGTTAGTCACAAAAGGTTAGAAAGAGTATTGACGCCATAATCTGGTTCAGGCATGATGATCTCAGTTTCTGCATAGTTGAGGGGGGTCTTGTCGATCTTATGTCATCTTAATCCTTCAAAATCCTCCTGAATGCTATCCCAATTTAAGTTAAGAAAAATAATGTAGGCTTTATGGGCAACCTGATTCTTAAGCGCTTAAATTTCAGCATGTTGGAGGAGCAGCCGGCTGTCAAAGTTGCCAAATGGGCTTGGAAGCCGCAACAGTTTTGTTCAAGTTGAGTGATGCAACCATCAGTGAGCTTGAAAAAAGCACTGAAGTTATCCGTTTCATCTAAAAAGGCCTCAATCAAAATCAGGGTTGAGAGGAACTCCATCCATCTGAAAGGAGAATCATTATGCCACATTGTGCAATTGATCTCATAAGTCAGAAAACGCCATAAGCATTTCTTGTTTGCTGAAGTTGTTAGCATCTCCAGTTGTAGGCACCATTGGACCAGATGGTCCTTGTGTCCTTAAGGGACCTTTGGGCCCTTCTGGCCCTTCAGGGCTTCTGGACCTTTTGGTCCCTAAGGCCCTTAAGGCCCTTCATTTACAGAGACAATATCAAGGGAGGCTAACTCCTGGTAGTGTTACTGGAGGGTCTGCACAAATTCTTCGATCTGGTTTAGGCGCTGGTTCTAGGCAGCCTCAAAGAATTGCATATTTTGATGAAATTATATCTGAGGCAACCAAAAATCCACTATCCAACATGGTAAGCTAATTACAAGCCTCGTTGATTAACTGACAGTTATTTACAATTGCTTATCAATTATCAGAAACAAAGGAGGAAGCCATGTTTATAAAGTTGACAGTTTTGAGTTTAAAGTTTGAGCAAGCTCTAGTTGTGATATTTTATGGTAATGAACCTAACTATTTGTAGAAGATATTGAATTGGCAGATGGTTAAAGCTTTGGAGATAGCGTTTGGTACCAAAAATTATTTCACCTGATGTTAGTAGAGCTAAGGTATATAAATCTCACATCATGGAAAGCACTAATGAGGCGCAGGAGTTACTGGAGAATCCTCCCACAGAGTAGATGCAGTTTAAAAGTTGTTAAATAATTTTGTTGAGGTTCTCATACTGGATTTGATACTAAAATATTGTCAACTGATGGTAGGGTAAACTGGAAAGTGGCTGTTGCGAATTTTGTAATTTGCTAAATCAGGGCTCTGCCAGTGTTCCAGAACAAACAGTATGAGAGCTGCAGGCCCTTGCTTTTCTCCTTCATAAACGTACCAATCCCCTACAAGTCCACGTCCAACCTACCAACCCAGCTGACCAACAACTTCACTTAAGTGCCCTTGGCCCTTTTTGGGAGTGCACTGGTGGTCCTCAGCACCCTTTTTGGGCAGCCCAACCTCTTGCTCCTTTTTCTCATTACCATTATCCAGCCCCTCTTGGGTGTGAACTGGAAAATCCATCCCCCATCCTGGAGGCCATGGCTCACACACTACATCACCCTCATGGCTGACGGTCTTCAGCCCATCGTTGTTGGTGGCCAGTTGGCCAGGTTCTTATTGGCTACCTTGTAGGGCTGAGTTATGGAAGTTGGCAGTATCATTCACTCCAGGTGCATCACCCCAAACTTGCCTCATGGATCTTCATTCCCATCTTTACCAACTAGCCTATCCACTAATTATAATAAATAAAGGTGGGTGAAAGAAAGATCTTTATTATGAGGAAACTATAACTATTTATACTAGGCTACTTTGACTATCAAATCCCAACGGCATCCACTGCCAGATTCTCATCTAACTGTCAGCCTTCCACTAATAATATTTTCTTCATAATCCATTCATCCTGAATGCCAAATATAAATTTGACGCATTGTTGAAATCAGGTCCATATATTTGTAACTCACTTCTACCCCCTGACAATGACTGCACAGATTCTTAACCACTTAAGATGATTAGCAGAGTTAAACAAATTGGGGCAATAATGGTATGAAGACTATTAATAAAGTTGATTGCCCTAGAAGCCACGTCGAGTAAGAGGTATAACGCAAAACAGGTGCTTCTTCCTCTTATAATATGTTTGAACAGGTATGGAACACTTCCTTATTGTATTCAAGCAGAGCCAAGCGTAGGTTCGATAACAACAACATAAGGATATCCAATCCTTGCACTCTTATACCAAGAGTAAGCAATACACCTAATATAAACATTTAAGTTATCAAATCGAGATCTATTTTCATTAGTAAATTATTGGGTTTTTTATAGTACATTTTGGCTCACAGCTTTCCAGCAGCCCATTGGGGATTAATTAATTGTTCTAATATGGTTTGACCCTTGAGTTTTAGCTTCCAAAAACTGGCGGGTATATTTGCCTTGATTTTTCTTAGATGGCGTAACCCTTAATGTTCAGCTACCAATAGTAGTGTCAGGAGCTGGGCACCTATTGGTTCAGGTTATGATGCCTGATGGAGCTTCTATCATTAAAACAAGCGTTAAAAGCCCTTAGGTAGCTTTGACAAACTCCCAAACCATATAATCAAAACAATTCCTCTTAAAAACTGATTATTAGATGTTACTCATTCATCAAATCCTTACTCAATATTGTCAGGGATGATCCCCCAAAAAAATACTAATTAATATACCATCAGATTCCTAAAATTAATTAAATACAAATAATACTTCAGTTGGCAATCATCACCAAAATATCAAATTGGAATTTTAAACTTTCAAACTAATTAATCTGTCAATAAGATAGATAGTGTCAACTGAAATTCCAACATATCACCCCATTTGACCAGCCTATTTAGTGGAAGATAGAACCCTTAATGAAGGAAGCCGCCTCAGTCCATGATCATGTCAGCCATCATACCTCTATGACTTCAGCGGAGTTTGGCTCTATCTGCAATCAACACTCTCACGCTCTTCTCAGCTTTTTGATTCCTTTTCTTTAGTTATTTTCCATTTCCACCTCTTTTTGATCGTGGTTCCTGTGACATCATGATGCGCCAGTGCCATATCAGGCATCCTTAATGAGAGATGAACTGGTTCACTTTTACAAACCCCAAGAGGGGCGCCCAATGACATTTTACCATTCAACCTTTACTAACCCCAGGACGGGGTACAATGATTACTCATTGTTAGCAGGATTACCTCAGCTGGCTTGATTAGTCCAGCACTAGCGCCTTGGGACTACTCATGGCAGACCCAGTTTCAACCCAAGCTGGTCTTCCCATCAACTTGTTCATAGAAACTATTCCAGAAGATATAGTTTTAGTTCATCCTAATCCTGCCAATAAACGGGACATGTTCACATCATGATCTTTACCTTACTCCACACCTGGTAGGTGGAAACATCACCAGATGCATTTTCATGGTGAAAATAAAAAAAGATTTTAATACATCTATGCTCTTTATATTTTTATGCATCTTTTTATCTTTTGCCATCATTTTTATTAGATTTTTATGGTTTTTTATATCATTTATATTATTATTTATCCTAAGTCCAATATTTTATGTATTTTTCGTGGACTCTATTGACTATTCAACCATCTTTAATATTCTTGATTGTATAGGCAGCATTTACAAACTTAGCAATAATTTTATAATAGTCCCAACCATAGGGCGTCCAACTTTGTTTTCCTCCCAAAACCATGAGTATTGCAATAGACTACCCTATTGCTCACATTTTATCTTTCAATGAAGGCCTATCATGTGATCCATTTTCTTTGAATGTATATTCCTCTTCAGCGTAATTTCAAATGCCTGAGATTGTAATTTAATCATGTATTGGCAAGTCAGGATGCATATTGTTTGGTGCTCATACCCAAATCTGGCTCAATGGCGGTTTACAATACTGGCGGCAAGCGGCTTTTTGCCCTTATAAAAGTCTTTGGTATTTTTACTGTTGCCAAATGGTAACTGACATTGTAGGTTAATGCGACCAAACTCAGATATGCTCCTCAAGGGAAGTTTTCCCCACAACTAACTTTTTTGTAACGTTGAGGCTAGAGTTGCGTTCATTTTTTCCACCATCCCATTTTTTAGGTAATATGGGGTGTACACAACTCCTCATATTCCCATTAGTTCATTTAGCCTGGGGATCACGTAAGACGTAAAATTGGTCCCATTGTCACTTAGGATAACTTGAGGGCATATGTGCTGATAGACCACTTACTCTAATATAAACTTCGCTATACTCATTCCATATACTCTACTCAGAATTTTCGTTTTGACCCATCTGCTTAGATGCTTTATCATGACAATTATGTACTTCACGTCCCCAGTTCTGACACTCAATGGTCCCATAGCGTCTATGGACACCATATGCTACGCAAAACTAGGGTGTACTGGCCTGTACCCTGAATGTTCTTGTGCATCTTGTAAGGTTGGCACTTCACACAACAGGTTAGATAGTCTGCAACATCACAGTTAATTGATTACCAGTAGTAGTAATGACAGATGGAATCCACAATCTTCCTTAGGCAACCATGACCAACGACTTTATGGGTGGCTTGAATAATTTTTTCATGTTCTGAAAGTTTAGGAAATAAAACCATTTTACTCAATCTTTTTGTATAACTAATCATTCTTAAATTTGGTGTTTTCCATTGCTTTTCTTAGAGAACTCTAAATTTCTTGGGGTTTATCCTCAATATCTATTTCAATCACTACTGAAATAACTCATCAGCCTTATAAAAACAACTTGAACAACAGGCAACTGTGACAGTCTGTTGGCATTATGATGCACCACACCTTCCCTGTTAATAAAAAGTCGTGTGCTTATAGCTTTAAAGACCAACTTGCCAGTTGGCCCTCTGGTTCCTTCAGATTGTGAAGCCTGAGCAGGGATGAGTGTTCATTTAGGACTTTAAAGTGTATCCTATGTATGTAGACTAAAGATTTTTTATGGAATACCACCAGGCGCTCTCACTCTGTTAAAGTATAATTTCTTTCAGCTGGAGACACGGTTCTGCTCACATAATTGTACTGGATATTCTTCTCTGTTGTCATCCACTTGACTTAGAATAGCTCCAATAACAGTTAATGAGGCATCTTCTTGTTTTATAAATTCCTGATTAAAATTTGGCTATTTCAACACTGGGCTGCTAATGAGATAGTTTTGAGCTTATTGAATGACTTCTGGGCCTCATTGTTCCACACTAATCCCATTTTCAGATCCTATAATAGGTAAAATAAGGGCTTAACAATTTCACAAAATTTTTGAAAAATCAGCAATAATATCTAACCGTCCCTAGAAAGACTTGAATATTTTGGATCCTTTTTGTGATCAACATCCATTCAATAGCTTCTATATCCATTAATTGCAGCTGTAATTCATCAGAGTTTATGACAAACCCTATGTATTTCAGCTGTTTTTTTTGGAGAAATGGCTTTTTCTCAGTTTAATTATCAGATTCACCATTTCCAAGCATTTATATGATTCCTCCAGATGCTCCAAGTGAGTGGTGAAGGTTCTGCTAAAGATGTTGATATCGTCTAAGTATAACAGTATGCAGGATAACTTCAAATCACTAATTATTAAATCCATAACCTCTAGAATGTTGCTGCACATTGCATAAACCTTGGGACATCCTGGTCAGCTAATGCAACCCTTGTGCAGTAATTATCACGCATTTTTCCTGATTTTTTGCATTTCAATTTGCCAATAGCCCAAAATCAGGTCCATAGCCAAAAAGTATTTTGCCTCTCTCAGGCAATTGAGTGCATCATTGATTTTTAGCAATGGATATGAGTCCTTCTACGTGATTTTTTTAATTGGCAATAATTGATTACTACCCAATTTGATACCTTGTTCTTTTTCTTCAGCAGGATCAGACTTGCCCATGGGCTTAATGTTAAAACAAGTAGCTTATGCACCACTACTTTGCTGATTTTGTCGCCAACTTCAGTTTCAGCAGCTCTTGACCTATGGACAGGTCATAATTTTATCAGTGGGTATTCCTCAATATTGACTTTGTGGATTATGTTATTTGCACATCCTAAGTTATGATCATTCTGAGCGAATATCTACCAATATTTTTCAACTAATCAGACGCATCCACTTGCTGATTTCTGGTTAAATTATCAAGTTGCTCATAATCTACTAAAACTTTGACACTTTTTGCAGTTTCCGCCAGCAAACACATTTTAGATAATGAACCAACAATCGTGAAATTCACTAAGTACCGTCATTGGGATCAGATGAAGATATGCTATTATTTGATTCTTTTCAATTTTCATCAGTTTCTCTCCCAGATTAGTTAGGAGCGCAATTATTTTTCTGTAGCCAGGCATAATGATCCCTGGCACCACCCATGGCTCAATCTCAATTTTCTCCATGGGCCACCAATTTCTTCATATATTGGATCTGGGAGTTCAATCAATAATCCTGTGTTAACTATGATTTGAGCTCCTAGCGGAATAGTGTTCATTATGTTCATCCTTAAAGGTATTCCAAAATTTTTCATAATTTCCATTGGCATCACTTTCCTATTTCTGTCAAACTAATTTATAATTAATGGATATAATGTCATAATTATAAATAATTTTATGACTAAATTATTCTATTTATCAGCGGGGTCTCTCCCTTCCTCTGGTATACCAAAGGCAGCGTCTTCCCAATATTGTCAGAGTATTCTCTATAAAATCGCATTTCATCCCATAATTCCTCAGGAACTCCATCCCAATTTGTATATCTTTGTTTTGATGAGACAGCACTATAGCGGGAGCTGAAACCACCATTAATCCAAACTGTAAGTGGCCCCACAACATAGGCTCCACATGAGATGGTGATGTCTGGTCCAGCCATTCCATACTCTTTTAATGCTCCAAATCTGGTGAGATCTTCAAGCGTTCCACTAATTTGGTGGAAATAATGTTTATTGGTGCTCCACTATCATTATTGCTCATACTCTTATCCTATTGACTATAATATCTGCATAGGTACACTCCAAGTACTACAATCAAGTTTTACTGAATGGATAGTGGCATTATTTTCCAAATCAAGAGTGTGCTTTATTTGAGCAGATAAATCGGGGAATAACTCCTTGATTGCGCTTATAGGTAAGGAAACGTTTTCCTCATCTGAAATCGTTTTAACTAAATCTTCTAGGCTCTCAGCAGATCTGGTTTTCTTTGCTAAAATGTAATGCATATGGACGAGCAACCTCCTTACCAATTTCAGGTTTAATCCCCTTCAATTTGGCCTGAGTCATCACGTTAAATCCATGTTGACCACCTGTGGAGCAGATCAGGATTGTAATCTTCCACAAATAGATCAGAAATGTTGATATCATCGTTTATTATATCAGGTGGTACAGGTTTATTAACATTATTGGAGGTTCACTTGTCTAGACTGCTGGTTTTTTGATGACCCTAAACCAAGTTCCTTGGTCTAAAAGAGATTGATTTTGTTTATTAGCTTTTTATTCTGACTGTCAAGATTCTGATATGATTGGACAATAATCCCTAAGTTGCTACGGTGGAATGGGGGAGATTGTCCAAACCAAGTAGTATAAATAATATTGGTGAGATCATCTTGTAATGAGGCGATAGGGCGATACTGAGCTTTTGGTGAATAATTAGTGAATCACCTCCTAATTAGGTGATAAGGTGATAGTAGCATATGATGAATAAAGAGTAAATCGCCTCAAACTAAGGTGAACGTGAATTTAATGGATAATAGACTCTGCTGGAAACAATGAAAATATGGTGGAAATGAATAGTTTAAGCAAAAGAGTTGGTATTTACTGAAGTCGCTGTTATATAAGAACTTTGAGAATATTGAAGGAGGTGGATTTTTAGTAGGAAAGATAGAGCGGAACAGTGAGGATCCTCTGTACCATATTAAATTAAATAAAGAAGCGTTTTTGGGGCAAATGCTCCACATTTTCTAACAAGCTTATTATGATTGTCATAAAAGCGTGATGATCTTCATATTGTCAGTCCTATATCTCAGAGGGCTTGACCCAGTGCAAACATCATTTTGGCGTATCTCCTAGATAACGCGAGATTATAACAATGGTGCTCACTACAGGGGGTCCCATTGATCAACACCAAAAATAAAAAATAAAAACTCCAAGCATTGGCTATGTCATGTCAGACCAACACTAACGGGGAATCCTTCTGGAACACTGTGCCAACTGAATATGTGGAAATTATACTTGCCTTTAACGCTGTGCTCAAATGCCAGGATGTGCTTCTTCAGGAGGTTTGTATTGATAAGCTGCCTCCATTTTTATCACAATGGGAATATCCATGGATTGTTTAAGCGATTTGAGTTTATGGTAGAAGGAGCTTCAAATCAGCATAAAGCAAAATTGTTAATATCCACCTTTGATATTGGGAGTGTCGACCAGGTCACCTGCTACCTTCCAAATAGTTCTGTTACCTATCAAGGAGAGAAGTAACTGTGCTGAAGTTTTTCAGAGGAACTGCAAAGATGTTGCAGTGGAAGGTTGAATTATTGACCATCAGGTTTCAACATAATGAGACCCTCACCACATTTGCTGATCAACTTATGTTGGAGGCCCACATTTTAATCAGGTCAGGAACTTTATTAGAATCTGACATATGCATTACAATGAAATCTGCTGTGAAGCCATAATGCAATCTTTACAATGTCATGGCTCCATATTTAGAGGAAAATGTACCCTTGTTCAAACTTTTTAAATTTGCGCTGTCTATCCGTTACCTTCAATCCACCAAATACAGAGCAGAGCTTTACAACATACGCTGCCATCCTTACTTATTCAGTGGAATCATCTCACCCTGTTCTGAGTCCGTTTAGTAATCCCATCCTTATTATAACTATACGACTTGCCCTCAACTGAGTTACCATAAGCAGTTCAACTATTGGGCTGGGTCTGTTTACAATCACCCACAATCCAACTTTTGGCATGAACCATCTTTCAAAACTCAAGGACGCAGACCCTATGGGGTCAATTGTTCTTTGTGCAGTTGCCCTGGGCACCTGGCACGATGTTACTTAATTGTCAGATCTATTACATACAGCAGTACCTGTACTATCAGGTAAAAGTCGGAGCAGAGTAGAGACAGGACTCTCTACCTCCGCTATTCCAACCTCAAAATTCCCATCTGAACCTATTCACATATGTTCAGAAAAAGTCCCACAATATGAAGACGCATTTCTATATCAGAAACGGTTGGAGGGGTGACTTTAGTGACACAAGTGTAAGCTAAGGATATGGTGGAAGAAGGACCTCAGGAGCAACTGAGGCCATATTCATTCAAATGTTCAACAAAATTTCTACATATGCGCTGGATCCCTCCTCAGATGCACCTTTCTTGAAGGGGGTAAACGTCGCACTCCCTGTGGACGCTATTAATAAAGAATACCCAAAAGTTAGAGAGGGTTTTATGAGTTTCCTTGAAAAAAAGATTCTTTAAATGTACCTGTGTTAAACAATCAGAATCATACTACTCTGAGTGTAAATTTGTGACATTGTTGCAGCAAAAACCCAAGTCCACGCTATAATAGATACAGGCGCTCCAGTTAACCTAGTATCCATTAAGTTGTTAGGGAAGTTTACATTAAAGCCTGATATAGAATATCGCATGGTGTATGAGACTGCAGGTGTGGAAAGCATGGTCTCTGAGGGAGCGACACAGTTCAGTACTTTTGTGGGTTGGGTCAATTGTCATTGTAGCCCCAGCAATAGTGTTGCCAAACGATCATTATGACCTGTTGATTGGAACAGCTTTTATGTGACACTATGGTGCTGTCGTTGTTAAGATGGAGAGGACCTTCAGAATTTGTGGAAGCTGATCCCAATTTATTATACCTCCAGTGGATTGCCAAAGGACTCAGTGCACATGGGACATATCAACCTTGACTATAGTTGTAGATTGATTCCAATATGCTATCATCAACCAAAAAAGAGGACCCAGCCCCACCAGCAGATATATGAATATTAAGGGTTGTCTCTTAGAGCTTCTGAGTCTGTATCCATCTCTTCCGGGCACAAAGTCATAGTAAACACAGAGTTAGAGGTGGAAGTGCCAGCTGGGCTTTATGAGGAACTCCTTTCCCTTATCAGCAATTGCAGCTTGATCCCGATGTGGCTTTTGGCATTATACTCCTGGACATGGGGAGATCAAGGCTTTGTTGGCGAATCTACAGCATAAACCAATGCAAATACGCCAACTTTATATAATGGCGTATTTACACTTGACCTAAGTGGAAGAGATCCTCCATGTTCATGAGTTAGAGTTGCTTTATGAATTTGGTCTACCCCTGAACTGCATCTTGTCATAATGGCAGTGGTACTTCGCAGAAATTTATTGGGGTTATCAGAAAGCCAGAAAGATCAGGCAATACCTTACGCCAAAAATATATGGGAGATCTTTGCCATTTTTGACCATGATTTAGGGTATGCGTGGGGAGTGGTATATTGACTGGACTTGGGTGATCATCCCCATCAGGTATCGACCAATCTGACAGTCTATGGCAGCCAAGGAAGTATTAACAGAGAGGATCAAAAAGCTACTTGAGCAAAGGATGCTCAAACCATCAAAGAGTCCATGGGCTTCGCCAGACCTTATTATAAAAAATAAGGATGGCACCAAACTGGGTAGTGATAGACTACTGGAAGCTTAACATTATCACCAAAAAGTACTCATATCCCTTGCTGCAAATTGATGATGCCTTGGATCATTTGGGAGGTGCTTGCTACTTCTTGGCGATGGACTTGATATTGGGCTACTGGAAATTAAGTTGCCTGCGGTGGAACAAGAAAAGTGCACCATTGCCACGTACAAAGGCCTTTTCCAACTGACCCATTTGCCACAAAGGCTGTGTAATGCCCCAGCTACATTTCAGCTGGCCATGGATACCATTCTCAGCGACCTGAAGCTGTCATGCGTCCTAGTGTATCTCAACAATATTAATATCTTTTTGTATACATTATCCAAACTTCTTACCCACTTATAGGAGGCCTTATGTCAGCTTGTTGACGCCAACATCAAGATTAAGCCTCTACAATGCTACTTCTTTAAAAACAGCTGAAATATCTAGAATTTGTAGCAGACTCAACAGGCATTAAATCTCAGTCAGCCAAGGTGGAAGCTAACTAAAAAATAACTCAGCCTTCCAGTAAGTGAGACATACAAGTATTCTTGGTGATGGTCAGCTACTATAGACGCTTTATCCCCAACTTCAATTTTATTGAGAACCATATTTGAGTTGTTAAAAAAGATGCTGTGTTCAAATGGATGGAACGCTGTCAACAAACCTTTGATACACTTCGGACAGCCTTAAGCAATGAACCAGTGCTAAGCTCCCCAAATTTTGATAAGTAATTTATTGTACAGATGGATGCGTCCTTCTCCGCCATTGGGGCATTTCTATACTAACAACAAAAGATGATGAAGGTTAGGAGCAGACAGTTGCATACTGCATTCATGGCTTGAACTGTCATGAACGTAATTACCTTGTGATTGTGTAGGAGTGTTTAGCGGTGATCTATTCATATAAACAGTTTAGGGTGTATTTGCATGGACTGAAGTTTAAGGTCATAAAAGATCATTCATTGGTATTCTGGTTGCAGAACCTCAAGAAGCCTGAAGGGCGCCTAGCACATTAGACCTTAAACTGCAAACTTATGACTTTGAAATTCTCCATTGACCTGAAACAAAACACTAGAACTCTGATTGCTTATCAATGCTACCAATGATTGCAGTCATGTCAGATCTGAGTGACTAAATGTATGCGTAGATGCTCAGAGGAAAGTACAACAATGACCCGCTTCATGCTATTAAGGTACTAGATGGAACAAGGGGCAATACGTTCCAGAAGAATGGCGTGTTGTACAAGCAGATAAGGGACCCTACAGTGAATATCCCAAGGCCTTCCGCCTGACTGAATATTACCATGAGTGCACACCAAGAAGTTGGACATGGTGGAGTATGTAAGGATCTGGAATTGTTGCGATCTCAGTACTACTGGGAAAGCATGCAATTTGACATGCTCAAAACTATTTCCTGCTACCACCAGTGCCAAGTGGAAAAGCTATTCTGCCAGAAGTCTTTTTATTAGCTAATGAAGCCATATTTTACTTGGCATACATTTTCCCTATATGTCATTGCCCCTCTGACAACTAAAGTTAACCAGTCTAAATACACTGGTGATTTTTGGCCATTTGACTAGGCGGATTGAAGCATAGACAATATGGGATTTGGGGGCGGTCACAGTGGCCAAATTCGTATTGGAATGTATCATCCAGCAACATGGCTACCATCACTTCATTCTTACTGATAACGGTACCAGCTTCACCTCACACAACCTCCCAAGTTGAACAAGTTGATGGGCAATTGTGGAGTTCTGACGACCCCATATCACCCTGAGTCTAATGTTATGTGTTGGATTTTTGGCTTAGAAGGAGACTCGAAGATGCTTTGTGCCTCAAATCCAATAATAAATGTGAGGTGTTTCTCTCACTACTTATATAAAAATAGTTCAAACAGATAATATGAAAAAGGGTAAATTTTATAGTTTTTGGGCACTGCGCGGGGTTAAAAGAGAGTATCTAATTAATAAATTAATAAAAGTATTTAAAACGTCGATGTTCAACGTTCTATGGCTTGGGAATTTCCAAATTTAAGTAACATGTGTTCTAGCCTATTACACTCCAAAAACTCGCTTCACTTAGGCTGAACAACAAATGGGGGATTATTTTGGGGAAAGATGTAACCATGGATTAACGACTTAATATATTCTAGCCAATCCCTTTTTTCTAAAAATATTGCACCTTGGGGGACCCCTACCACGCCTATAAAAGGGGGTGATCCCCATGTAGGTGCTTGAAGGGGACTAGATGTGGCTGGGGCAAACCCTTTGATGGGTGCCCTGTAATAGGCCATGGGTTTGGAGTAATCTGATTTCCCAACTTGGTGCTATTTTCTCGATTAATATGTGTAAAAGTGTTGCCCTGATTCGCGGCGCTCCACCAAGAATCAGCTAAGGTCTTTTGGCCAAGAAAATCGTTATTAATATTATAATTAATATCTTCAGTATTGCGGACTTGAAAATGTCCACCATTTTCCCTTTCTGGCCGATTCTGCCCCAAAACATTCTTGTCTGAATCCTGGAGGGCAAATGTCCAACATCGCCCCTCTCAATAATGTTTTTTAGTACTAGATGGTCCTCTCTCAATTTTGTTGGGGGAATAAAAAGGCCAAAGAGAGCGGCCATGTACCCAATTAATAGTGACTCTGGAAGCATGTAACTTGATTGAGTACTCATCCCCTTGCTTGTATTTAATTGAAAATAACCCTTCCCAAATTAAACCAAGCTTCTTGCTTCTAGGAGTTATGCGGTTGTGATAACATAATACAAAGTCAGTACTTGGAAGAATGGGAGAGGGACATAGAGCTCATTAGCTGCTTCAGCTTCTTTTGTGACCATATTAACCAAGTTATGCATAGCTTCCGCTTGTAGTTGGATGATGTTTTGGGCCAACTTTTTCATGGCTTTCTCTGGGTCAGTTCTGTCAGCGAAAATATCTTTTGCTAGTAGAGCTGGTACCCCAGGTTCTTGCCATATAATACATGTAAAGGGGAAGTCATTAGGATGTAAAGATAACTAATTCAATAGGCCATGAAGGCACTGGGTAAATGAAGATCCCATTGGAGAGGGTCTGAATTGGCCATTTTGCAGAGTATGGAGACCAGGGTTCTGTTAACTCTTTCTACAGCACCTTTTTGGATGGGTTATAAGGGTCTGAGAAGAGTTGTTGCACTCCCATGGAGGTGGCAAGGAGCTTCATCACTTGGGAAGTAAAATTTTTTCATTATCACATAAGAGGACCTGGGGACACTTATGCCAGGTAAAAGTGTATTGGTGTAAGAAGTTAGCCGTGGCTTTAGCAGTTTGAGCGGGGAGAGCTACAGCTTCAACCCATTTGGTGAAATGCTCAACACCAGCCAAAATAAACAATTTCCACCTGTATTTTGAGGAAGAGGACCTACCACATCCAGACTAGAGGTGTGTGTTGGGAAGTTGATATAACTGGATGATATGATACCCATACCAGAGGACTGGAGGGTAAATAGAGATGAGTCTCGAGATTAATGGAAAAGGTATATGGATAATAATCGATCAAAATGTCAACCATTCGGCGAATCAAGGGAAATTACTCTAAGATTTAATATAAATGAGAGCTTCTATAAAAGGGAAGATGAATAGAAGACTACCAAGCTGAGGATGCATCTGGCTTGGGGAACTGAGATATAAAGAGTCACACAGAGGATTGAAGAGGAGGTTTTTTCCCATGATTAGGTGGTTGTAGATAAGTTTGTACTTTTGAATAAAATAATAAAGGATGAAATAAGGGGCGATTGCTCCATATATAGTTTAAGTTATATTAAAATTGGTAATCTTTATATTGTCCAATTTGGTTGCTCAGTGGCTAATACCCTGTGCAAACTGGCTCGGCGGAATCAAGCCTTTACGCTGAGAATCAACAGTGGTGCTCACTACAGGGGGCCACTGGTCAACTGTAGTTCTTTGACGCTAAGATACGATAATGAGCCCTCATTTGTTATGACAAAATTTGATTGTATTCCACATGAATTATGCTGAAGAAGCATGGGAGGTACCTAACAACGTACCAGTATTATTTACTTTACCAAACTGGGTGATGATGAAGTTATGATCAATCTGCAATTAGAAAACTGCTCTGAGCTGACAGCCAACTAACAAGGATGCTCCACAAATGTGACCCCTCAGAAGCTGCAGGATATTATGGAGTGGTTGTTGCGCGGGTATCAACTATATGAATATTAGGCGGATGAGTATGCCTTAAGTTTACCTTATAACCAACAAGACCAAGAAAATCGCTACGCCCTGTACTTGTCCTATCTAGATGTGACTACAACGGCTTTGGTTTGCTGCCTTGGTGCTCAAAGAATTGAGGAGTATATAGTTGCCTATGTTCAACGTCTATTCACCAGCTACTGCATGTGCTGGCTTGCCACAATGTAAAATTGGAGATGTAATATGGAGTGCTTGTTCACAGCAAAAGGATACTCGCCTCCTGCTTGACTGCCTCAATTGCTCTTGTTTGGAGGTACAGGGGGCACTTGTACAAATGAACCATCATGTTGGGGACATCCGCCATCAATTGGACATTTGGTACCACTTTTAAATCTAGAGTTACCCCAGGTAATAGGAGAACTGTTGGATCAGCATGGCTTATTGGCAGAATGGATTCAGGACATTACAACATTGGGAATCAGTATTGAGCGCTATATGATGGATCTATCTGAATGGGCAGAAGTGCTCAAAGATGTGATTTCTCAGCTTAAATAAAAAATAACACTGATGGAATAGCAAGTGGTGGATCAAGTCAGTTCCTTATCAGCTAAATTAACACAACTTTGTAAAAAATGGTTTAGTCAGCAAACGACAGATAACGCTTATCCTTTGGTTGATATCCCCCAAATGTCTCCAGCTAATTTGTCAGGTAACACAACTATAAGTTGTTAGCCAGTCTGAGCACCGTCAAGCTTTTCCTCTTCCAATAGGTGAGACAAGAGAGTATGCGGATATGCAAGTATGGCTTGATACCCTTTGATGGGCCAACAAGGAATTGGTATGTAAATAATCCGCCCTCCTTAACCAAATAAACGCTGCTAATCACAAGCGGGTCACGTTAGCTGGCAGCATACACAAATGCAGAACATAATCAAAGATGTCCTCTTACGATTATAAGCAATGGAGCAGAAACTGAATGTTGAGAGGGAATTCCATTGGGAGTTGCAACATCATTATGAATCACTGCAACAAGAATTTCAGGATAGACAGTGTAGATGCTATTTAGTTAAAACGGTGCAGTTAATCAATGAACATTTTGCAGAGCATGCCGGAGCTGGGGGGAGTGGTGCAGTTAGTAGTGATTTGGGGGAAGAATACTATGGATCTGCTAACAAATATCCCTTGGGCGCTACGATGGACCCCCATGCAACACTACTTCTTCTGAGTCCAATTTGACAGATTTAAGTCCATCTGGCCAGCCATATGATAGTTCACAAGGGGGTTCCCTTAGTCACTCTGAAACCAATTTGCATGCTCCTTGTGGCAGGAGCCTGGAGCAAAGTGAAGCTGTTCAAATCGAAAAATTACCTTTTCAGTCATGATGGGAATCTACACAGATACTTTAAGCGATTCAAAATTTCCGTAGAAGGGGCTTCTGATTGGTGGAAAGCAAAACTGTTGCTGTTCGCTCTAGATTGGAAAGCGCTGATCAAGTTACCTGCTACCTTCCAAATAGCTCATTATCCTACAAAGAAGTTAAAGCAATTGTTCTCCAGCTGTTCAGGGGTGCGACTAAGATGGCCCAATGGAAGGCCAACTTTCTAACTATACATTTTCACTGAAACAAGACCCTGTTAGAATTCGCTGAATGTTTATTGGCGGAAGCACATGTACTACTTGGAGCTAAAATTTTATCCGTTGAGGATGTCAATGTAGCAATGACAGCGGCCATCAAACTATATTGGGAACTACATAATGCTATGTCTCACATTTTGGATGAAGATGCAGGACTTGTTCAGATTATAAATGCCTTAAGATGACTCTTTACCATGATCAGCACCCCTAATGTAGCCCAAAAAACTATGATGTCTCCACATCAAACTCTTCAGGTTATGGGCTGCAGCGACTGAGTTATCAACTGTTGGAACGTATTCGTCCATCATACAAATCAGTGGACCTTTTTTGGCCTAAGTATGCTCCGCCGGTTCATCCATGGCCCAGGAACCATACTGTCAATTTTCAAATTGGTCCTTCCGCTACAAGCTATATACGTGAACCTTTTATGAATACTTGCTTCCAGTGTGAATGAAGAGAGCATTATGAGGGTAACTGCTCAAGCAAACCAGAAGTGTATGCAATGCCAACTGAGAAAATTGAGCAGGGGAAAGCTTGAGCAGAGTAGAGAAGGGACGCTTTACCTCCACTAAGTCCAATTCACTTGTCCCTAAGGATATCAAGAATCTCTTTTCGGTAGGATTAGGAACTCAATCAGATGATTTGTTATACCAACAGCTTCCATTGGATACCCCTGCTTCTGTTTCAGAGAGTAAAAATTCTCCCTCAAGCCCTGAGTTCCGCCAGGATGTACAGAAGCCACATGCTCGGCATATCCTGGAACAGACTGGCACCAGCAACGCGGATCCCTTGATACACGTTTCCTCTTTAGTAGGGGTTAATGTAGCCATTCTGGTGGAGAAAATCGCTAGTAAGTATCCTCAGGTCAGCAAGGGCATTTCCTCCTTTTTGAGTAACACAGAACTTCTGGAAGCACATGTAATAAACACTGATGGTTCTTCTAACTCAGAATGCACTTACTGCGACATTTTCATTTCAAAACACAAAAATCTGCACTATAATAGACATGTGAGCCCCTGTTAACATAGTCTCTACCAGGTTGGTGGCTAAGCTTCTGTTGAAACCAGATTTGGACTATAGAGTAGTTTATGGGACCACAGGGACGCATAGCACTGTGACTGAAGGAGCATATAGCGTGTTGCCTTTATGATTTATTTCAGTCCAGGCTTCTGCTCCAGTGGTGGTTCTGCCAAATTAACATCTATGACATGTTAATCGGCGTAGCATTTATGAGGAAATTTGGTGCTGTGATAAATATGGCGGAGGAAACTCTTAAAATTTTAGGACAACAGATCCCCATTTATTTTACCTCTTGTTGAATCCAAACAGATCTGTTCCGCTCTAGTCAAATCAATCTAGCATACAGCGACAGAGTAATTCCTGTTTAATATCAAAAAATGAAGCAGCAAACCAGGGCCCTCCCCAACCAGTTTTATGAGCATAAAGGGATTTCGCTTTGGGCAGTAAGCGCTTTGAGCCTACCATCTGGACACCAGTGCATAGTAGGGACTGAGCTTGAAATCGATGTCCCTAAAGGGCTTTATGGGGAAATGATGGCACCTCATCAGCACTCATAGCTTGAACCACATGTGGCTCCAGGGCTACTGCTCCCTGGGAATGGGGAGGTAAAGGTGCTGCTAGAGAATTTACAGAAGGAGACAATAACTATCCAGTGGCACCAAGTGGTGGCTTACCTACATTAGTTCCTATAGAGGAAGTTTGCCATATTCATGATTTTGGCTCATGGGAGGATCTTGGACTACCAACAAGCTCATCGTTTGGCATATTGACAGTGGTTCCATGGGAAGCACTTACTGGATTATCATGGAACAGAAAGATAGGGCTATGGCGTTATTTGAAAAGTATTAAGATATTTTTTCACATAATGATCATGATTTTGGTGCGCTCAAGGGGTGGTACATAGGATAGATATGGGGGATCACCCTCCCATTTGATCGTCACCTATTAGATGATCAAAAGCGGTGGAAGAGGTTGTCTCCAACGAGGTGGATAAACTAATTGTGCAAGGGATGCTAGAGCCATCAAAAAGTCCATGGGCATCACCTGTGCTCATTGTAAAGAAAAAGGATGGCTAAAATCTAGTAGTTATTGACTATTGTAAAACTCAATAACGTAACAAAAAAGGATTCCTACCCTCATCCATGGATTGATGACGCGTTGGACCGATTAAGTGGGGCAAATTATTTTTCCACCATGTATCTGATCTTGGGGTACTGGAAGATCGATTTGCCATCAGCAGAATGGGAGAAATGTGCTATCATCACTTCAAGAGGGTTATTACAGCTGACTCACATGCCACAAGGGTTATGCAATGCCCCAGCTACATTCCAGCATGCCATGGATAAAATTTTAGGTAATTGAAGCTGTCCTGCATCTTAGTTTACCTCAATGATATTAATGTGTTCTTGTGGACGTTTACAGAGCACTTTGCCCACTTGGAACAAATTTTCCATCGCCTCGCTACTACTAATATCAAAGTTAAGCCTCAGAAGTGTCATTTCTTTAAAGAACAATTAAAATACCTTGGGTTCATCATCGATTAAAATGGGCTTAAACCACAGCTGGCTAAGGTGGAAGCAATAAGCAAGATGACTCACCCAGATAATAAGCGGGATTCTGAAGTGTTTCATGGGATGGTCAGGCACTACTGACAGTTTATTTCCAATTTCAATCGCATTGGGACCCACTTTTTGAGTTGTTAAAAAAATGCTTCTTTTTTTTGACAGAAAGATGCCAGAACGCTTTCAATGTGTTGCAAACCGCATTATCAAGCGCAACCATTTTGCAATAACAAACTTCAACAAAAAGTTCATAGTACAGTCAGATGTATCCCTCTCCTCTATAGGGGCAGTATTATCCCAGAAAGACGACGACGGCATGGAGCATCCTGTCAGATTTTGTAGTTGAAGCTTGAATTGTCAAGAATGAAACTACACCATGACCAAGTGGGAGTGTTTAGTGGTGATCTACGCTTACAAACAGTTTCAGGTATATAAATGGGGTAAGATTCCAAGTAGTGATGTACCACACTTCCTTGCGCTGGCTGCAGAATCTTCGTGAACTGGAAGGATGGCTCACACGTTGGGCACTGAAGCTCCAGGCATACTTTTTTAAAATAATACATCAACTGGAAGCAAAACATCAAGATGTAGATTATCTTTCCTGGCTGCCAACGGTCACTATCACGGCGGATTTAGCTGACATAATGTATGAGAAGATGGTGGCGAACAAATACCAGGATGAGCCGCTGCAGAAGATCAAGGTATTAGATGGGCTGAGGGCGGATACTTTTCTAAGTTGGTGGGTCTATATAAGTGGATCAGAGACTCGACGCTGAGTTTCCCTAAACTTTTGTCTAGACCCACGATTTAATGGACGCTCATTGGGCTATAGGACATGTAGGATTGTGGAAAACGCTGGAGTTTTTGTAACCCTGTTACTACTGGGAGAGCATGCATTATGACATATTGGAAACAGCTTGTTGTTGCCATCAGTGTCAAGTGGAAAAGCCATTCCACAAGAAGACCACATACCAGCTGGTTAAACCCTGGTTCGCCTGGCACACCGTTTCCATTGATGTATTGGGACCTCTGCCAACTAATGCCAATCGATCCAAGCATATAATCGTCACCATTGATCATTTGACTCAATGGGTGGAGGCCAGAGCCATTAATGACTTGGGTGTGGTAACCACCACCAAGTTTATTATGGAGTGTGTTATACAGCAACATGACTGCTTGATGTTCATTCTATTGGACAACAGAACCAATTTCACTTTGCACATCCTGCCAAAGTTTAATGAGTTGATAGCAATCTGTGGGCTTGACCACCCCCTATCATCCAGAATCAAATGGAATGGTGGAGCGGATCAATGGAACCCTAGCGAACATAATCCATAAATTGGTAAAGTTTGACCCTCAGAATGGAGTGCCCTTATACACTCTGCTGTGTTTGCGTATAATATCAGCTATCATTCATCCACTAATTAAAGCCCTTTCCAACTGCTGTACGGTTATCATCCAGCTCTGCCCACCTTGCTTTACTCGTGCGTAGAGTACACTGGTGGTTTGGACCCTCAGTGAAAAATGAAGACTCTTATGGATGCATTGATCAAGCTGCAAATGGAAGCCTACTCTACCAGTTTGGCCAAAAAGATTTGCAATCAGGCAGCTAATCAGAAGAGATGGAGCGGACTTCCGCTGTTTGCTTTAGGGGATCATTTTTTTCCACAACCAGCACAGGTTTGGGCGGAAAAACAAGCTCTCCAACAACTGGGATGGGCTGTTTGAGACAATCAAGAAGAATGGCATGGATGTCTACACTATCAGGAACCTGCGGGGGATTATATTATCAACTTAGTTCAAGTGAAGTTCCTTTGAGCATATAAACAGTAAGAGCCTATCATCCAGTCAAGGGGGGTAATGTCAGGAAGTTGATATGACTGGACAATATGCTACCCATGCCAGCGGATTGGAGGGGGAATTGAGATGAGTTTCAAGGTTGACGGAAAAGGGATATGGATAATGATCAATCAAAATGTTGACCATTTAGTGAATCAAGGGGAATTATGCTGAGATTCAATATAAATGAGAGCTTCTAGAAAAGGGAAGATGAATTGAAGACTATTAGGCTGAGGATGCATCTGGCTTGGGGAACTGAGATATAAAGAGTCACACAGAGGATTGAAGAGGAGGTCTTTTCCCATAATTAGGTGGTTGCGGATAAGTCTGTGATTTGTATAAAATAATAAAGGTCAAAATAAGGGACGATTGCCCCATATATAGTTTATCAGATTTTATTAAAATCGGCGATCTTCATATCATCAAATTTGGTTGCTCAGTGGCTAATACCCTGTGTAAACTGACTTGGAGGAATCAAGCCTTTACGCCAAGAATCAACAGTGTGGAAAGTTGTTGAGGCGTTGTAGGTGGATATTGGTATCAGGCCTTAAAGCTGGATTGTTTCTTACAAGTCATGCATGCATCCAAGACTTCAGTTATGGTTTCCAAGATGCCCTCCCGGTAGTACAGATCTTTCACCCACTCAAATGTTTGCGTACTTCTCCATGCCCCAAGATAGTGTGGGACTCCAAGATGACAGGAACTCGCTCTGCCGGCTGGAGATAGGGCAACAAATTTACTCCTACTTTTATTATATAGCTTCCCATTTTCCAGCTTAATGTTGTAAAATGTTGAGCGATCATTTTTTGTACGGGTTCATCTTCATTATCCCATGCATTTGGAGTTATGAGTAGATTGTGTACCCTCTCAGCTTAACTATTGTCTAAAAGAAGAACAGGCAGCCGTGTTAATCCATCTACATTCATGTGGCGCATTACTGCCCAATGCTCAATAGTCATATTTAATTCTGGAGCTTCAAAGTCCAGAGAGCCAACCGCCCCGTGAGGTCCTTCATATTCTGCAACCACTTTAGAGAGGCGTGGTCTGTGATTACTTTGAAAAGAATCCTCCATAGGCTTGGGTGGTAGTGTTTGACAATGAGAAAGACAGCTAAAAACTCCTTCTCTGTGAACAGTAGTTACGCTCAGCTTTAGAAAACATTTTGTTAAAGTAAGACATGGGATGATCAACTCCATGCTCATCCAAATGAGCTAAGATAGATCCAACAGTGTAGTCAGAGGCATCCGTGAATAACATGAAGGGTTTGCTGTGTCAGGGTGGCGGAGTATTGGTCTTTTTTGTAATAGCGCCTTCAGGGTCTCAAAGGCAGCTTTTTGTTCAGCACCTCAATGAAAGGGGGTGTTCTTAGTTAAGAGGAGGACGAGGGACTCACTGAGCTGAGTGAACTTTGGGATAAATTGATGGCAATATCACATCATACCCAAGAATACCTGGATGTCATGAGGGATTTTTGGCTCAGGCATCTTGGATATTGCTTCGACTTTATCTTGTAGAGCTTGAATTTCAACTTGTGAGATGGCGTGGCCAAGAAATTCCAGATTCTTCTAGAAAGAACACTTGTAGGGCTTTAGTTTGATATTAGATGCCCAAAAATGTTGAAACACCTCCTTTAGATGTGCAAGGTGTTCATTGAAAGTCTTAGAGAAAACTGTGATATCTTCGATAAAAATAATGACGCAGCTTAATTTTAGATCCTGTAAGATATTATCCATTGCTTGCTGGAAAGTGGCGGGCACATTGCACAACCCTTGCGTTAGTCAGTTAGGTTGGAAGGAACCCTCACTGAAAATAAGCGCACATTTCTCCTAGTCTTGTGGAGATTAGTCCATTTGCCAATAAACGCTAGTCAGGTTCATGGCGGAGAAGTACTTATCCAGAGAGTATGGCCAGAGCATCATCAATATGAGGGATATGGCAACTATCCTTCTTGGTGAGGTTGTTTAATTTGCGGTATTCCATCACTACCTGATGACCTCCATTTTTCTTCTTTATTAATAAAAGTGGGGATGACCAGGAGCTTTGTGATGGCGCCAGAAATCCAGCATTTAACAGCTGTTTGAGCTCCGTCCGCATCTTTAGCTCCCCAACTTTTGATTTGTATAAGGTCTTGGATTGAATAAGTTTAGCATAACCAACATCAATCATATGCATCAACCCCTTCATGTGCCCATAATCATTGTTAGATTAGGAGAAGACGTCACTGTAAGCCTCAAGTAGGGTGTGGACTTGATTCAATTTGGCTGGAGTCGGTTTATTGGAGATATGAACTGAAGGTAGGGTACATATAGATTGATTAGTGGGTAAGCCCATGTCTGCCATAAACCCAATACAGTGGACTTGCTTGATGTCCTCAATGGGTAAAAGCAGGCCTCTACCTATTTCCTGATGCTTTTTTACCACCAAATCCTTCTTGTTGAGATTCCCAAGCAAAAGGTTAATAAACCGCTGGTAGGTGGGGTCTAACACGCATGGCAAAACTCTGGACTCTAAAGGATTAACTCTCACTATACTAATGAGGTGCAGTAGGCAATTGTGTGGATTTTCATGGTAATCTTCGTGTCAATTACCCTTTGTTCCCCAGCCTTAATGGCCGCCTCTTCAGAAGCATAGAAGTGGATACACTCCTCGGCGTCCACTGAGGGAGGCAACAGTATGATATGCCTTCCTGCCGTGGTATAATGCAGGGATAAAGTGGAGAGGGGATACTCAATGGTGCAATCAGTCCTTTTTTGAGCTTATCATTAGACAGAATCAGATGAACCTTGTAGTTAAGCAGGGAAATATATCCTTGATTTAAATTAGTAACACTCTCATATTCGAGCATAAATTGGGTTCCAATGAGTAAATCATAGGTGTTATTGGTCAAAGACACTGCTGGAGCTGCAAGAGGAGCTTCCTAGACGAATGGGCAGAGAATAATAGGCTCCAATAGCGCGGGTGTTGTTTGGGCCCGCAGTTCCAAACTTTTGAGTGTAGTCAAGGTCAGGAACCTGCTTAATTTTCTTAATGAGTTTGGTTGACACAACGTTCACCAGGGACCCAGTGTCTAGCTTTAACCCGCACTCCATTTAAAACAACCTCAACTTTAGTTAAGGTACTCATCAAGGAGGAAAAAGAGCGAGGACTTCTTTTAGATAAAAAGTGGAGGCAAGGCTTTTGGCCATTTCAGTGTATTTCTCCTGGATAGTATGCAGGGTATGGACGCACTGAGTAGATTAGAGGTATGTGGCAATAAACTGGTCTGCGTCACTAGCAGTGTCAATCATCTCATGACCCCTTATCACTTGCCAAAGATAATTTTAAAGAGGTATCTTAGCCCAATTACTCTCTTTGGGCTCAATTATCCAGTTGCCTTCACTTCACCTGGGCCCCTAAAACTTAATGATCAACATCTTCATCACCCCCCTCAGACTCATCGTCAGAGGGGTTATCAATGCAGGTTAGGGAGCTCTTAGAAGGTGGGGTAGGTTTAGGACTTCCCTTATGGGATGATAGTTCCTGGGATTGCTCCTCCACCTTATTAACTTTTTGGGGAGGCGTTGGAGATTCACAACTCAAGTTTCGACCTTTTAGGTAGTGGGTTTTTACTGCCTCAGGGAGACTGGTTTCAGACTAGAGTTAGCTGATTGAGAATTTAAAGGGGATAGCACCGTGGAGGTGGATACTTTAACTTCAACAGATATGGGTCGTTCAGTGGCTGTGTGCTTCTGTGAAACAGGCTGAGTAGCTGGTGTGACCTGAGAAAGGGGTTTGGTCTCAGGAGCTAGTTTTGGGACCCCTTGGTAAAGCTGCTCTGAAGAAGAAGATGAGTAAGGCAAAGGAGAGACGGCTTTCACCAGCTTAGTCTCTTGAACTGCAGGTGAAGGGGAGCACTGCCCCATCACTGCCATTACCAACTGATTATTTTTATGGGAAGTGGAAACAGTGTGTGATGGAAACTCAGTAGGAGCTGGCTTCCAAAAGGAAATAGCTGTAGTATATGCTAAAATTGGGCGTCGTAGAAGCTTGGCTCATAGCTCCTTGTGTAGGGTCAAGTTCATAGATTTCTTCAACTGCTAATAAAGCCTCCTTGATATCCTGTACATTTTTAAACGTGCACTTTACAGAAGAAAGATGCGTCGCCAAAGAGGAATGAGATGCCAAGCCAGCCAAGATAGCCGCAATTGCATCATTATGAGGGAGTATTTAGGAAAGCAACAAAGGGTTAGCTTTATTATAAAAGTTTCAACAAAAGAGATGATCGATTCTCTCTCTTGCTTTCTAAGGCACATAAATGCCTTTTTTTGTCGCTGCAAACTTTTTCTAGAGCCAAATTTATCAAGCAGCACTTTCTTAACATCTTCCCAAGTGTTAAGGTTGACCATGGAGAGTCCCATTCTTTCTTGTGCTATTAGATTTAAGCAAGAAGAATGTACTGTATTTTTTGCTGGTCAGTTGCTCCTTTCATCGCAGATTCATAAACATAAAGGAAGGAGGCAATACTGCCCTAACCAGGTATGAACTTGTCCTTCAGATGGGGTTTTATTATAGTATAGCATTGTAGTGAGTGCTGCTCAAGCCGTTTAAGGCGAGACAGAGCACAAGCTAGATGGAGCGCAATGGAGGCTAGCTGAGGGTTTATTTCCACCGTTTTAGTGGTTTTAGTGGTGTACAGGTCCCCCTGTAGTGAGCACCACTTGTTATATTTTTTAGCTTAAAAGGAGACTCGCTGGTGCTTTGTGCCTCAAATCCAATAATAAATGCGATGGGTTTCTCTCACTACTTATATGAAAATAATTAAAATAAATAGATATGAAAAAGGGTAAATTTTATAGTTTTTGGGAACTGCGCGGGGTTAAAAGAGAGTATCTACTTAATAAATTGATAAATTTATTTAAAACGTCGAAACTTAACCTTTGTACAGCTTGGGAATTTCCAATTTAGTAACATGTGATTCTAGCCTATTGAACTCCAAAAACTCGTTTCACTTAGGCTGAACAACGAATGGTGGATTATTTTGGGGTATGATGTATCCATGGGGCAATGACTTAATATATTCTAGCCAATCCCTTTTTTCTAAAAATATTGCACCTTGGGGGACCCCTACCATGCCCATAAAAGGTAGTGATCCCCATGTAGGTGCTTGAAGGGGACTAGATGTGGCTGGGGTGAACCCTTTGATGGGTGCCCTGGAATAGGCCATGGGGTTGTAGGAATATGATTTTCTGACTTGGTGCTATTTTTCTGATTAGTATGTGTAAAAGTGTTGCCCTGCTTTACGTGGTTATACTGAGAATTGCCTAAGGCCTTTTGACAAGAGAATCGTTATTAATATTAAAATCAATATCTTTAATATTTCAGATTTGTTAATGTCCAAATTTTTCCCTTTCTGGCCAATTCTGCCCCAAAACATTTTTATCATGAAGCCTGGAGGGAAAATGTATGACAGTATTGGTGAGCGAGTTAATAGGAATTTGGTGAACATACTCCAGAAATTGACAATGGATCAAACTTCAGAATGAAGTTCCCTTCTTTCCACCGCCATCTTTGTTTACAATATTATCTATCATTCTGCCTTGAGGAGAAAATCCCTTTCAGTTACTATATTAATGGCACCCAAACCTACTTGCACTAATATATGCTTGCATGGATTATACAGGCGGAATGGATCCTCAACATTACTTGAATAACCTAGCTGACACGCTAATTAAGTTGTAAACCAAAGCATACTCCTTCAGCTTGTCCAAAAAGATAAATAATCGGACTGCCAATCAGGAAAGTCATAGCAGGCTAGCTCAGTTCAAAGATGGAGAGCTGATTCTATTCCATGACAAGCATGGGTTCAGTCAGAAGCTCACGCTGGCCGGCATCTGGATCAGTCCATCTGAAATAATTGATAAAACAGGTTTCAACACCTTTACTATCAAAGACGCCACATGCAGTTAGATCATTAAATAAGTGCATGCGAAATTCCTCTGGGCCTATAAACAATAGTAGACTTATATCCAGTCAAGTGGGGGCAATGTTGAGATTCTGATATTATTGGACAATAAGCCCCAGATAGATGGGTCAGATATCTAAAATCCGCCAACTACAATTTAATAAGTGCAAATATTCAAGCGTCTTGAGATAAGGTGATACTGGCCCAGTATGGATAAATATTGGACCACCTCCAAACAAGGCAATAAGGTAATGTCAATTCAGGATAAATATGTTTTAGATCGCCTTATAATAATGCTATAGTGAATTTAAGAAAGGTAGACACTGCCAGGAGTTCATAGTTATGAGGATGAACAAATGAGGATATGGTGGTAAAGAATAGTCTAAGCAAATACCATCTAGTACTAAAAAAAATAGTCTAAGAAAAAGGATTGATATTAATCAAAGTCAATGATATAAGTGAGATGAGAAGATTGAAGTGGAAGGATTAAGAGTAAGTAGGAAAGAGCGGAGCAGAACAAGTCTGTTAAAAAGTAGTAAACTAAATAGAAGTGGTGTGTTCAAAGCTTTTAACTTAAAATTTAAAAAATTATTTAAGTTTGTTTGAGGACCGGCGATCTCCATATTGTCCGTCCATTGCTTAGTGGGATCAACCCTGTGCAACCCCTATGGCGGATCTCAAATATATCACCAAATTTTTAGCAAATGTTTCTTGGAATGATTGGTTATTACTACCAGTCTTTAGAAAAATTTTATTATATAGTGGAACAATTGTTTCACCTCTTCAAGAAAAAAATTATTAATGAGTGTATTGGGAACTGTCAACTAGCTTAGATAAACTCAGGCTTTATCTTACCCAAGCGCTACTGTTAAAGTAACCTAAATTTGGTAACCTGTTATTATTTAAATGGATGCTAATCTCACACCCTAAGGCTGTGTTTTCACAATTAAATTATAACATTATTGAGCACCCCATGGCTTACTGCACTCAGACGTTGGATGTTCATTAACAAATTATAAAGTAGGAGAAAAGTTATGCCTGGCTGTCATCTATGTGTTTAAACAATTACAGTTTTACATCCAAGGAGTGCATTTCACCGTAGGAAACTGATCTGCCTCCATGCATTAGTTACTGAATATTAAAGAGACAGAAGGCGGTTGACCCAATGGGCTTTGAAATATCAGGCATACAATTATAAAATGTAACATCATCCCGGCATAAAGCTTCATAATGCTGATGGGTTGTCTCGCCTGCCCACCATGGCCTTAGCGGCTGATGTGGACTATGATTTTTAATAATATATAGCAAAGGCTATGACAATAAGCCAATGGAATCTCAGCGTTCCTTGAATTATTGTGGGTGAACGCTGTAGGTACATATGTAAGCTTAATAAAGCCATTAATATCTAACTTTGGATGCCCTGACCATTAAAGTGGACTGATTTATTAGTGGTGCCCACAAAGTGACGTCTCATGTGGTTTTAAAAAGACGCTTGAGCTGTTGAAATAGCACCATTACTGATAATCTATAAATTTCTGAAACTATAAGACCCTCCGCTGTTGCAAGAAATGTCAAGTGGATGAGCCTTACGAGAAAGCCACTACTTATCAGTTGGTTAAACCTAACTTTTCTTTGCATACCATATCTATGACTTTTGTAAGCCCTCTGGCCATCATATCTGCCCAGTTTAAATATATATAATAGCGGCCATCAATCATCTTAAAAAATTGGGTGGAGGGCAAAAGATTCAGGGTTTTAGGTGCAACAATAACGTAAAAACTTATGTTATAAGATGTTATTTAATGGCATGGATGCCCCAGTTTCTGTTGATGGATAATGGGTTAACTACATGTCCTAAATTGTTTTTTTGCTCAATGATTTGATGGGTATATGTGAGGTATTATGTACGCCCTATTACTCTGAGTCCAATGGCACCATTGAATGGGATGAACTGTACTCTTGTTGGAATTTAACATAAGATAATCACAGTGAAGGCGCCCAGCTGGGACCTTTTCTTGCCTTCCGCCAATTTTTGCTTATAGAATTTATTATTTGGGTAATGCATTTCCAGTTCATTTTACTTCATGGGATGAAATTGGCGTTTCCTACACTTTTTTATTCTTGTATCAACCAAAATTTATGCCTCCTACAAATTTTTAGAGGCTTTAACACAGATTTAATCCAACTATAAGTTTCATATTCTAATTCACTGGCTCTGAAATGAAGATCCGATGTATGAACTAATGAGGACCATGTCCATTACCACTTTACTGTTGGGGAACTAGTTTTGTATTTCTTATCATGATTTTAGATAAAACTAAAAAATTGAATCACATATGGAAGGGGCCTTTTAAGATCATTAGGAAAAGATCCATAGATGCTGACTCAAAGGATCCTGTTAAAGGCCACCTTATTAACTGAGTGCATGCTAAGTTCTTAAGGTATATCAGTGGCGCTCTGGGCCAATGGTCCCAAGTTCTTAATAAGTTAGTTTACCACCTCACATCTTTGCTCCCCAAAGTTTGATTAAGTGGGGGAAATTTTGTAATTGTTTTGACCAGCCATCTAGATCTTGTCATTTTATTTATCTTGCTTACACTTTATTTAAATGGTGTTATCATATTTGATTGGTTTCTAGTAATTAATTCACCTCATAAACCATGATATCATATATAGTGGCCTATATTGATTTACTAGCAATTAAATCCCTAAAACTCTCTGGCGCAACTCTCATTCTCTTGATATATATGGCCATTGACGTTATGGCCTAATTTTTCAAATCACCTTTGATTTAATTTATCATATTATACGCTGCCCTGTGCCAGCGTAAAAGTATTTTTAATGGGGATCTTAAATTTATTAAGGCCATCCGCCAGTAATATAATTACATCTGGTGTATTGTACTTATCCATGGAAATGCATTGATCCATAGTTATACTCCTTCTGGCCTAATTTGGATATAACGATTTAATTTTGCTATTTATGGAGTGCACTCTATTAACCATGAAAAGCACCAATGAGAACTTTGGGTAGAGAGTGCATATCTTAAATGTATTGATAATTGCAAGGGGATCTTTTTTCTGGAAGAGCTTTTAGAGCCTACCCAAAAGATTTCTTGAGCGAGCTCTTGAGACACTGGTAGTACTAGATACTACAGAGTGCTTTTTCAGTGAAAGATAAAAGCTTTCATTGCAAACAAGATTTAGTTTTTAAGTTTGGTCAAGGCTAATGCCTTCAAACAGTAACTTATTTTTGGTGTAAAGATAACTTGTGCGGTTAAAATCTGAAGCCTCTGCACCAATTTCAACACCATCTTTAGAAATCTTGTCCTGAAGGATGGATATTCCTTACTCACTGCAAATTAGAAGCTATTCAATTTAGGCCAACTCCAACTACCAAGAAACAACTTAGAAGCTTTCTATGAAGCGTGCCTTCTTTGAGAAAGTTTTTCCCACCCTTGCTCAAACTTCAGAACCTTAAAACCACTGACCAGAAAAATGCCCCTTTTAAATGAACAAATGATCGTTAGCACGCGTTTAAGTATATCAGTAAGTTGTTTTCAGCTCCTTTTCTCTTAAATGCAGACATGTCCAGGCCCTTTATGTAGCTTGTGACGCATCTTCAGCTAATGCGGGTAATATACACTTAAGAGAATAATGAGGTTTTATCCTCTTCACCTACTTTTCCTACAGTTTTTTGTCCTTCAGAAAGTCTGGGAATTCTATGAAAAGGAACCAATAGTCGTGTTCTGGTTATTAACTCACTGTAAATATTTCTCTATGGTGAACAGCATGAGATTACAGTGTGGACTGACTACCAAACTCTGATGTACTAAAAAACCACAGAAACATGTCCAATTTAAGCCTGCACCTTTCACGATCTATAAAATTCCAATTTTGGTATGAGTTTGTTAAAGGCCCTTGAATTTATTTCCTAACATGTTAAATCTAAACCCTCTCATTAAAACCAGAAATTTAGACATACCACAGAATTCTAACTGAGTTCCCTCCTCACAAATCTTAACGCTTGCCCTCCTCTTGGCATCATTTGCCAGCTTAACCTCAGACGCACCCAATATTAAACAAGTCCTTGCCGCTCATCTAACATCTCTTGAGGGAATCAGGATATTAGTGTCTAGAGAACAAATCTAGAAGCACTCCACTATGTCTTAAAGGAAGCGGTAATTTTATATGGGGTAGAGTTTGGGTCCCTATTCCTCTGCAATCAGGTAATTCGATAGCACCATGATCCTCCAAAAAGTAGGTCATCTTGGGTCTAAAAAGTGCAGAATTGGTTGAGAAATCCTATAATTGACTTGTAACCTTAAAGATATCCCTTAATTCCCACTATGTAGTATGCGCCTACTCCAATTCAGACAGATCCATGAAGAAAGGCCTCTTGAATCAACTTCAACAAACTGAGGGTCCCTTGCCCTAAATGTCTGCCGATTTAATAGTAAAAGTCCCTCACTCCAAGGGATATGATGTATTTTTTGTGGTCATTAAAAACTTCACAAGCCTTTTTCTTTTTTGATAATAAGGTAATTTATGGAGATACTGAAGCACTTTTTGTGCTGCATGTTTCATAAATGTGATTGGCATGAAAAGATAGTAAGAAATTGCAGATCCCAAAATGCTGCCAGGTTATAAATTTTCCTTCTTGACCTTTAGATCAAACATGTTAGTCAACTGCTTATCACCCTCAATTGGACGGTCAAACTGAGAGGGTGAACCAAAATCTTGAGAAATACCTATACTGCTAATCCTCAGCCAGCCATGACACATGAGCATTAGACCTCTCACTAGCGCAGTTTGCTTAAAACCATGCCTCATGCCTCCACCAGCTTCCCCCTTTGAGGTCACCTGGGATAAAATTACTCATTTCATATTGACGCCCACCACACTTCCAACGGGTACAGTAGCAGATGAGCGCCCTAAATACCTACACAAAACCCAAACTCATGTATGTGATCTCATTATTAAATCATTAGAAGAATACAAGAAGTACCCAGATCAAAGCTATTGCTCAGCACATGAATCTATTGAAGAATCGTTTTCATTTTGAAACCCACTATTTTAACACAAAAGTTTCTTATAAAAAGTTGAAAAAAACACTAATTTTTATGGGGTGCTGAGATTGGGAAATGTTGTCACATGATTAAGATCCCCACCTACTAAAAAACATGCTCCATGTGTCCCAGTTATCTTTCTTTAAAAGGCCTCATGTCTACGTTTCCCAAAGTTGTTATGATAGAAAAAATCCCAAGAAGATGAAGTCTAGGTCATCCTGGCCGATCAGAAGTTGTAATGCCTCATCCAGTATCTGATAGCTTGAAAAGTTTATCCTTCCTATGAGAAAATCTGGTTTAACGCTAAAGACTGTGTCACTATCATAGGGGTGTGATCACATATCCCTTAATATTTTTGGCCAGAGGACCCGAAGTTTCAGGGTGCTGGATTACCTGTTGTTGCTTCCCTTGCTCAAGAAGTCTTTTTCCAGATTATTTTTCTGAATAGGAAATTCCAAATAAGTATATTCCTAATTTTAACTTATAATAGGCAAAAAGAGAGAAAAAGCGTACAGTTTATTAACTTAATACCAGCTATATATGGGAAATCTGGAAGGTGTGTCAGGGAGAATCTAAGTCGCCCAAGCCTAGATCTAATAAAGTAAACAAATCGGGAATTTAACTAAAGCCTAATTATCTCAGTTGAGTTGTTTGTGCTCATCTCATGGCTCAGGTATGAACCTTGAGGTTGGGTGGCTCTGAGGGAGCATGATTATAGCTGTATCAATCAGGATTCATTACCAATTTCAAAAATTGTTGAGTTTTATTTGGGGATAATGCCCAACAGATGTTTGGGTTTTTTAGTTGAATCAGGATTAAATCTGACTTTGTTAGTTGTTGATTTTCATTGGGATTATGCCCAACAGAAGTTTGGGCTTATTGGTCAGTTTAGGATTGATTCTCATCATCTGATGTATCCAAATCTGCCATTTGGGTAGGAATCTTGACTGTACCCCCATCTAGATCTTGGCAAAGGAATTAAATGGATGGAGAAAGCAACTACGTACATAGTTTACAACTATGCCTTGAACAACTTCTACAATTGAGTTTTCATTGCCCCATCTATATATGACTTTTTATGGCCCTGACCTGTTGGTGCCCAGTTTTGATCACGATCTTCATTCCAGTGATGGTAGAATAGGACGAGGTCACCTGGTTGGAAGGTGTGTAGCGGATCATGCTTATCATTGAATTGAGTAGTTTCTCTACTGGTTGTGGTGGACAGGTTTTTGGCATCCAGGTCCTGAAGTCTTATGATTTCATTTACAATACTTTGCATAGAGACTTCAAATGCTTCAAAATAAGCTTGGTCAAGCATCTCCTGGACTTTGGAAGTCAGATGGGGATATCTGCCACACAATGCTTGTAATGGCAACATCTTAGTAATTTGATGGTAACTAATCTGATAGGCCATAATTACACTAGGCAAATATTGGGGCCAATGAAGAGGGTCAGTCATAGACATTTTCTGAAGGGTTGTAGTTAGAGTGCCGTTTACCTGCTCTACCATTCCATTGGTTGCAGGAAGGTAGGGGTGGAGAATACCTGAGTGGTTCCCATTAGGTTGGTTAGATCTTTCACCATCGTCAAGCAAGAATTTTGTCCATTATCAGAAAAAATGAAATTAGGGCACCCATGCTGGGTGAAAATCTTATTATACAAAAATGTGGTGGTAGCCTTTGCTGAAACAGTGAGGAGCGATACAGCTTCAATCCACTTAGTTAGGTGATCCATGGCTAGTAGGAGGAATCAATGTCCAAGGGAGGCTCTAGGAAGAGGTCCCATAACATCAATGCTAATAGTATGTAATGGTTCACAGGGTGGGACCACTGGATGTTGAGAACGGGTATTAGGCCCAGATTGGCTTTTACATGCCAGACAGGTCTCTAATACATCCTGGATAGAAACAAGCATTCACTCCAAATAACATTGAGTTCAAGCCATTGGTAGGCTTTACAAATTCCCCATGGCTAACTTGCCAATGTCCCTCTAAGAATGACATCGGTTTAAGCCAATGTTCTTACACAAGGCACCCATTATTTAGACACAAGTTTGCACAATTGACCGTTTTTGACTTGGAGATTTGACGATCTTTTCGCTAATTCCTTTTAGGGCAGGGATTTGTCCTTCCATAATCGTGGTTGGGTTAGGAGATTGTAGAGTTGATCCTCTTCATGGTCAGTTAAAGAAAAGTTGGGAAGCTGAGATATGCAATCCTCATTTTGATATTTTGCTCTAGTCAGTGGATAATGTAAATGTCGTAATTTTGAAGTTTTAACGCCCAATAGGCTAACCTCCCTTTCAGGTCCTTCATTTGGTGTAGCCATCACAAGGAAGCATGATCAGTGATTATGGTGAAATGTTTTTTATCTAGATAAGGTCAGAAATGCTTAATATCCAGAAGTACCGCCAACCATTCACGTTCCATAATGCTATGGTTACGTTTGGCTCTAGATAGAGTTTTGCTATAGTAGGCAATAGGTTGATCTACCTAGTTTTTATTGTTCTGCAATATATGGCTCTGATGGCTATATCACTAACATCAGTAAAGAGGAGGAAGGGTTTATAAAAATTTGGGTGAATAAGCACTGGAGAGTGGGAGAGAGACGTGTAGCAGGTCGAAGGCCTGCTGTTGCTTTTCTCTCCACTGAAAGGGTATTCCTTTCTTCAGTAGATACACTAGAGGCTCAGAGTTGTCTGCAAAATGCGGGATATATTAACGATAATAGTCCACCATTCCTAGAAAATTTGTACATCACGTAGGGATTTAGGGGAGTCATCTTAGCAATAGCCAAGACCTTATTATCTATTGGGGATACTCTGGCTTTACTGACCTTACGAACCAAGAAATCCATTTCACTCTAGAAAGAGCATTTTGGCGGCTTTAGTCTTTATGACGCTTGCCATAACTGCTAAAGAACTTGTCTGAGGTGATCTAGATGTTCATCAAAGGTTCTTGAAAAAATGTAATATCATCAAGATAAACTAGTACGCATGAGCGTTTTGAATCGCCTACTATTCCGCCCATAGAGCGTTGTAAGATAGCAGGGGCGCTACAATACCCCTGGGGCATTTAAGTGGACTCAAATAGTCCTTCACTTGTGACAAGAGCACATTTTGCCCAATCTTCTGGTGACATATTACTTTCCAGTATTTACTGGTTAGATCCATAGCTGGTAAATAGTGGGACCCTTACATTAATTGTAAAGAGTCATCTATACGCGGCAAGGGGTAACTATCTAATGAAAAATAGAGGTGAGGCGGAAATAATCCATAACAACCCGGTGATCACCATCCTTTTTCAAAATTATTACGAGTGGAGAAGCCCATGGGCTATTGGAAGGCACAAGTCCCGGTCTCCAACAGTTGCTGAAACTCTAAGGCCACTTGAGCTTCCTCCACTTTGGATTTTCGATATGGTCAGGTTTTAAATGAAAAGTGATGCTCAGTTTCAATTTTTTGTATTACCCCAGAAATTTTCCCATAGTTGTTTGGTCCCAAGGAAAATTGTTACCATATTTCTTGATGAGGTTTTTGATATCATGGCGTCCATTTGGGGTAAGAATATCCCCAATTTTACTGTCAACCAAATCTATGGTGGGTGGGAGATTGAATCCTAAGTCATGTAATGAGCCAAAACAATTTACATCAACAATACTCTTAATGGGACATAGCTTTACATAAATGAAAGGGGCATGCTGAGGGACCTGGAGAGTTTTAGTGGTTAAATTTCCCAATATAATAAAGATAGATTTCCTGTTGGCAGGATCCATAAACCCTGAACAGGTCAATGCTTCTTTGTTACTATGGTTTGTGTGTCCATTAAGCTTCAAAATTTGATCAGGAGGGGTAAGAATCTGAATCCCTGTATCTACAATAATTTGTGAGCCCAAGGGCATTGTAATAGAATATGAGGTATACAGAGGGATCCCCTCTTTGGCATCCACAGCCTCCGTGGTAATTAAGTTTTTCCCCCTAAGACTTGATACTCAATTTTGCAAATGGAGAGTAGGTAAACAAGGAAGTATTTCCGTTTCTTAGGGCCTCCTTTATTTTTTATGGGGTTTTTAAACATTAATGGAATCTGATACCCTAGTAGGGATAGGTATTTTTCCTTGTGGTTGAGATGCAGGTAAACTTTCAAATCAGTTGGATTTCAATAATCAACTCATAAGTATTGTTTTCTAATGCGATAAGGTGCAGTAGTTAAGAGTTTCCTGAAGCTAAGGGGTAAGGCAGAATATGCTCCAATCGCCTTGGTAGACTAACTCCCTGTTGTTCCATATTCAGCTTCATGAATCAAGTCTGGAGACATTTTTATCTTTTAATAAGTTGGGAGGAAATAACGTTAACCAGTGAGCCAGTATTAATTATTGCCAGGACTTTAACCTTATGAACTATTACCTCAACTTAAACCACCAAAGATCTAAACTGGGAATTAACAGCTAATAGACTGTTGGTAGGGATTTGCAATGAAGCAAGTGGAGGATTCTGCCATGGACAAGCTCAGAGATGTCCGATGTGTTTACGTTTTTTCTTCTTGCGCTTGAGTTCCATAGAAGAGTTGATTGTTAAAATTTGTTGGGGTAACTGACCAACATAAAAGTAAGAGAGCGGTTGGTGTTTATTCTTTGGATAGAAAAAGGTAAGACAATCTCTTCAGGGGAAGCTAACACAAAACAACTTGAAGTGCTGGGGATAGAGCTAGAGCTAGAATAAGAGTCTTGAGTCACTTGTTTTCCATTGGCATAGGGAGCCTCTTGCCCTATACTGACTGATCTTTTGCCGACTTACATTGAAGGATGCAGCAGTCAGCTACAGTGTGGTTGTTTCTTCTGCAATGAATGCAATATAACTCAGGTGTAGGAAAATTGGTAGGTGTAATGGCCAATACTTGGGATCAGGGATTATTGGTATAAAAACAAGGAAGCCCGACGGTTTTATGTAGTTCAGCCGGAATTTCCAATATAGCCTTTTTAATATGGATGAGGGACGTTAAGTTAGACTTCACAGCTTTAAGATAAAGTGTGATATTAGCATATTTTTAAATGCTGACAACGAAGTGGTGATGGCATCATTTAATGTACGACAATTCACTGCAACCAGAGTTTGTGCTTCAAGGTAAAAATGGAGGCGAATTTACTGATAGTTTCCCCCAATTAAGGCTGATACCCATAGAAGTCTGTTTTTGGTTGGTTAATGATAATTCGCTCCTGAATTTCCAATTATTGCAGTTTTGGCATCAGTCCAAGTATGGCAATGCATTAGATGGGGGACCATAATGTCTTGAGCCATGCGACTAAGACAATTAGTTAGGTGTTTGTGTCGCTGGGTGTCAGTGGCTTTTATAGCATTTTCATAATAAAATAAGAAAGATAAGATGCTCCCTTGGCTTGGGACATACTTCTCTTTAAACGACGGTTTGAACATTCCACTGAGGGTTAATGGTTGAACAAAGTTTATTGACATAGGGGGACCATTTTCACCTAAAGGGGAACTGTTATTGCTGGACGTTTCATAAGGATGGAGGACGTCCACTTTAGTTTGTAAGGTGTTGATATACTCAATTATTGAGTCTACACTATTGTGAGAAGCACAAAGGGCCGATTTGGTGGCAACAATAGGGGATAACTGCTGAATTTCGCTTTTGAGCTCAGTAACATCTCAAAGTTAGAGTTGGTGTTGCTCAAGGGTGAAAATTTGCTGTTTATCCCGCACATCATAGCAGGGAAATTATCCAAGAGTTTAATGAGTTCTTGATCTAAAATAATCAAACGCTGGAGTGTTATTATTTATAGTTGGTTTTTTAATTTATATTTCATCATTAACTTGGAGTGAAAATGGCATTAAGTACCAGTTTTGTAGGGATTGTGGGGGTGTTATAACATATCCCTTGTTATTTTTGGCCAGGGGACCTGAAGTTTCAGAGTGCTGGATTACCTGTTGTCGCTTCCCTTGGTAAAGAAGTCTTTTTAGATCCTTTGTCTGGATAGGCAATTCTAAATAAGTATATACCTAATTTTAACTTATAATAGGCAAAAAGAGAGAAAAAGCGTACAGTTTATTAACTTAATACCAGCTATATATGGGAAGTCAGGAAGGTGTGTTGAGGAGAATCTTAGTCGCCCAAGCTGTAGATCTAATAAAGTAAACCAATCAGAATTTGACTAAAAGCCTAATTATCTCAGTTGAGTTGTTTTTGCTCATCTCATGGCTCAGGTTTGAACCTGAGGTTAGTGGCTCTGAGGGAGCATGATTTTAGCTGTATCAATCAGGGTTCATTACCATATTCAAAAATAGTTGAGTTTTGGTGGGGATGATGCCCAACAGATGTTTGGGTTTTTTGGTCAAATTGGGATTGATATCCGACTTCAATAGCCGTTAATTTTTGTCAATAATTATCCCTGACAGAATGTTGGGCTTTTTGGATAATTTTGTGATTGATTCCTGTCATCTGATGTATCCAAATCTGACTTTTGTGTAGGATCAAAACAGACTTCATAAACTGCAAGGAGCTCATTAAAGAGTTCGCCACTGGACATCCCAGATGCGCCCCAACCCCAAAGAGTGTAGTGGCAATGTTTGCAATTAAACTCTCCAAGAAAAACAAGGACTACAACTTGTCTCATATTCTGATGGTGGGATGTACCCTGTCCTAAAAGGAAAGAGTAAGTCAGTCTGGAGGGCCAACCCCTCCAAAAACATTGTATTACTTGAGGTGGCACCCCTACCGCTTAATTGGGAGGCGTTCTCTTTTTAAAAAAAAGAGAAACAGCAACCCCAGGTCTCCTTCTCTGTACTGAGGAAGACCTCTCCCAAGCAGTGGATAGTTTCTGGGTCTGCACTTCCCAGCGAAGGGGCTTAGGCTGCCATGCATTGCGCCAACCCTACTCTCAGGTTAAACTTACCTTGAAAAGATCTCTCGTAAGTCAAGAGATCTTTTGACTTTAATAGCGGTGGCACAGATCCCAGGCACGATCCTCACACCCACCCAGCCTCAAAGCACCATCAGCAGAGAAAAATCACCAATAACAACTTTAATCCCAAACTTTTGAGAGAACCCACACCCCCAGATTTTTTTGAGGTGGGTTTGCTGCTGAAATCGAAAAAAGATAGAAATATCTCGCCTTAACAGCCATATTCAGCCTCTTCCTTGATCCCAACTGCTCCTCAATCTGCAGCCAATCAGATCTTGTAACTTAAGCTTTTTTGTCCACCTCCAAATATGTTCACATCTTTGATTCAAATTTTAAATTCAATTACATTTGCTTGCTCAATTCTAATTTCTACCTCAATTATGTTTTCTGTCTAACCCATTTTTTGTTTTTTGGGACGTTTGACTCATAATAAAAAATCTATCATTTGACCTTAATTTTAGGCTTGAAATAAATCTTAGATCCAAGTAAAGAAAACTATCACAGCCTTACAAAAAGCATTTTTCCTAAAATGAGAGCAGGATAATCTGAATTCGCCGCTAAAGAAGACAATAGGATCTTCCAACTGGAAGGACCAGTTCTAGTTATTTTAAAGTTTAGAAAAGTGAAGTTTTCCTCCCACCAAAATGTAAATATTTGACTTTTTATTCCCATTTTACCAAATAAAACAGGCCACGTTGTACCCTGATTTTGAGATCATATCCAAAAGTACCTCCTACAGTGGGCTCCACTGAGCTGTGCCCCCTCTTAACAGCCAGAAAATTTTCTCCCAAGCATGAGCACATCCCTTTTATGTGGCCTTATTGCAACCAATACTTTAAGATATCAAGCCTTCTGTGAAATGCAGACCACCCTCTAGCCTAAAGGATCCTCCCCCATAGTTAATACAGCTGGAGTCATGCAACCACTAATAGCTAAAAATTTTACGACCTTCTACCCCCCTTCACCTAAGGCTTCCTAAGATAGACCTGTGGTTTCCCTAGCAACTAATTTTAATATGTTTGTGTGGGCCTTTGGTATGTTTTTGAATGTTTACTTACATCACCTTTCTTCTTTTTTTAGTACTAGATGGTCCCAACCCAAGGGGGGATTCATCGATGTTACATCACCTTTCTTTTTTTTTTAGTACTAGATGGTTACATCACCTTTCTTCTTATGTTCATTAAATCAAGTTTTTAGAATGAATGTTCCTCTCTAACAATTAGGGTATTCTCATGGTTCATTGTAAAATCAAGTTTGCAGCTCAGTTTAATTTTTTAGTTTCTCCACTGACATAAATAACAATCCTTTTACTTTAGCAGATCTAACTTTGACCTGAAACCTATGTGATACATTTTCTTATACTTTACACTAACCCTCATGACCCCTGCAAACGCCATTTTTTATCCTCTGGCCCTTTGGTGTGCATTACACATCTGTTGCCAATTCTTATTGCATGGACTCCTGAATCGTTCCCTACAAATTTAAATTTTGCAGCTGCATGCAATGTGACCATGGTAGGATCTATCCAAGGCCTACCCGCAGAGGCAGTAGATCAGTATCTTGATATCCAAAATAAAGGTCAACTTCATCTTGCAGCTGAAAAGTCTAAAAACGTAACAAGGTTTAAGGCTTAGAGTATTCTGGCATTTTCAAGATGCCCTTGAAGGATATTCCTGCAAGTGGGCACATAATCTCCTCTGGAAAGAATAACAGCTGGGAGCTAGGTGTCCCTGCTTTCATTGGTTTCAACTGCACTATCTCTCTGTGAGACTCGCACCTCCAGGATTTACCATCTATTTGCCATGAAGGCAACCATTGTTGACCCCTTGGATCATTTTGAAGTGTTTGCCCTGTTTTCTTCAGATCTAGGCCTTCTTATTGATGTTATAGTTTTTGCATTCTGAGCCTCCCTCCCCCATCAATTGATTTAAACCCCATAGAAATTGACACTCTTTAATCACTCTCAGAGGCCTATGCCTTGGCCTGATCACTGTACTATTATGCCTCAAGTACAACTAAGGCAGCTGCAAGCAGACCCAGAGCCTTAGGCTCTTTTTAATGATTTACAAGAAGCCCAGAAGTCTAGCGGTCAGCACCTGGACAAACTGGCAGGTGCTCAGCATCCCTCACCCACTCAGATGAAGGGTTCACTAGTGATTGCACACCTGACTACGGTGGGCTCTCCATATGTGTCCCTTTTTACTCTGGGCCATCCATACCAGGGCACCCCGCAAGAGGCCCTTTCTCCTCCCCTATCCCTGGTAACTCAGGCCAAGCAGGCCTATGTCACTATGAATGGAGATTCCCATTTCCTATTTAAACTCTCTTTGACTTAGAGGCGATTGGAATCAGAATCATGTGACCTGGCAGTAGCCCTTTTTAACTTATGGTATCCCTTTCCCACTGGTTACCTTATCTTCTGGTGGAATATGCCTCCCTAACACTGGCTCTCCTTTTATCTCAGTTGTTAATGCCAATAAACATTATCATGCTTACTTCTGTTATCAAGTTGACTTGTACATATAAATCACAAACAATAAGCGCTTCTGCCCTTCTAAATACAGGTGCTGCAGGCAACTTCAATGACATTGACCTTGCTGAGTCTCTAGACCTGTACTTGATTGCTGGTCCCCCTGTTCTAAGGGCCTCTTCTGACCCAAGGCTTGTTTAATGTTCAAACGATCTCTCAGGTTCACTGTACAGAAGAATTGCTTAGCCTTGCTTTTAAGTGGTACCCAGCCATTAAACCCGGTCATCATAAGGATAGGATGGTGGCGCCAACATAATGTACATGTAGATCTCATGATCAAAGCTTCTTTTTTAGCTTAAGTGGTACAGGGAGCTTAAGCTCCTCGTTACCCTGTCTGTCCATCCTTTCTAATAAAACCTATCTTAGCTTCAGTACCATGTGCCCCATACCTCTCTCCTGACCTCCCGGCTTCTCTGCTCCCATATAAGGATATATTTGATGCTTACGAGGCTACTAGGCTTCCTCTGCATTCAGAATATGGCCTGCGCTTAACTTGACAGTTAACTTAGTAAAAATCAAACTGTCCACTATACCCATATGTGGAGGAGAAAAAGCAGCCCTTACAGTATGGCTGGATGATATACTGGCAAAGGGATTTTATGAAAACCTTCCCCTGTTGCCTCCCTAGTGGTTTTTTCCCAGAAAACAGATGATTCCCTCTTCCAATGCGTAAATTATGGGCACATCAACAACAGCATAATGCCAAATCCTTAATCCTTCCCCTAGAACTATCAATCTGGTCAGGTTATTGCAAAGTTCAGGTCCTTTCCAACTGGACTTTGTCAGTGCCTTCAACCAGATCAGAGTGACGGAGGTCCAGGAGTGGCTTAAAGCCATCCACACCGCCAGGAATTATTCTAGTTAATTCTTGCCATTTTGGCTCAATAATGTCCCATCCACCTTCCAATGTTACATTAACAACATCCTTGGTGACCTTTGCTTCACTTGTGCCTTTGCATATATTGGCGACATTCTTATAAATTTTTTCTACTTGGGGACAGCATTAGAAGAATCTCCAGGCGTTCTTGTCAGCCATAACAAAGCAGACCTCTTTGTCAAAGCCAGCAAATGTGAGTTTTTAAGGTAACAGGTTTTCTTTCTGCAAAAAGTAATGTGCCCAATGTGGAAGGCGAGTTGGCAGGGCATACAGCTATCAACCTGAAGATTGCAGGTTTATTTCCTGCCCTTCGAACATCAATTGGGGTGCCAGATGAAGGAACCCCTTGGCGGTTAGTGGGTCTGATAACACGAAACCTTACCCATGACGTAACCAGAAAAATCCAAGTCACAATATGGAGGTGGAAAAACTTTCTATGACGGAGTTTACCCTGCTCAGATTGCATGTTAATACTTTCTTCTCTATTTCAGTAATGTCTTTCCCCTGATCAGCTTGCCTCAAATAAAAAAATGTACTCAAAGGGATACTCAATGCCCCAAACAAATTTATTATCCATATACTCTTGTCCAACCCTTTAACACAGAAGTAGCTGCAATGCATCCTAGGAACAGTGTTATGATTTATAGGGCTCTTGATTATTCACAGATGATAACCCCTAAATTAATTAATTGCACAGGTTTGTTGTAGTGGAATTCTCCACGTTGTCTGATAGTAAGATATATTCATTTGATAATAGTATAAAGAATATTATCTTAGATTAAGTAAAGTAATAGTATTGGGTCCAACGCTTGACCAGCTTTTCCCTCAAAATAATTAGATATCCTCAATATAATTCATTCCCTTATACCACCTAACTTGATTCATACTCAGATCCTTGTTTATGTCTTCTTACTGGTGACACACAGTCAGCAGCAATCCACAATTCAGTTCAGCTTCTATTCTCTGGATCCACGCTCAGATCCTTACTCTTTTTTCTAAAGAATCTCCCAATTAAAGAACGCAGCAATAATTTCATTTTAAAAGAATATAACTCAAATTGAATCTGTTAAAAGGTGTGTATCATATATGTATCTGTGTCTTTGTATATTTATTAAGTGAATTCTTAGGGGAATTTATAGTGGTAATTTGGCGCCCAACCCTCAGTTGGCACCTCATTAATAAAAAGGCAGCCATTGCCATTGAATTATCCAACATCGTCTCATCATTGATGTTCTCCCCCATCCTGGTTAGGAGTCCATCATTGGACATCCTTGAGACATAAAACGGAAAAGTCATAAAATGTGTCCCTAACATTTCCTCTCAATCCCAGTGAACCAACCATATTTGGCAAGCGACCTGCTTAGGTAATGGGACTTGTTATCCATTAAGGAAGGTCGCAAACCAGCTTATTGATTTGCTAGTTTCAGGTGACATCACTCACCTCGCAACTTGATCTTTAAATTTCCAATTGGTTGGTGATGAAACCAGACTGATCCCAATTGTTACACCTGATAGTTAATCAATGATCAACTATCAAATGCCCCTATTTCTTTGGAAATTCTGCCCAATGAGATCTTAAGCATTCATCTGGATTAATCCCTGACAGATCTGACCCAGGATAATAACCTATTGTCCCCCAAGCATTGTTACCCCAAAATCGGGTCAACCAATATCCAATTCACTTTGCTATAGGGAATTATCCCCTAGCGACCCCTGGTAATCTAGTCGGCTGGGAATATGGCAAAAATCCCAACACACAGTCATCTCCTTTAGAATTTTTCTACTGCCTTCTCCCACAAGTTTACGGCCATTGAGCAAGCATGGGCTATTTATGACTTGGAGTTAGCAGCAATGGTATGGTCTCTCATTCACCAGCGTTACCTTCTCCAGGGCCACCACAGAATAACAGTATGAATGGACCACCAATCTTTACTTTATTATCAAAAGCTCCAGAATTTACCTCATTGCCAAGCTTAAACCTACTGGCCCTATTAAACTTCATATTTTGATATGAGTTTGTGAAAGGGGCCCTGTAGATATTACTTGACATGATAAACCACAACCAAGCCCTTGGCCCACACCAGGATGAATACCCTGAGTTAGTAAAAGTTATCAATCCAGGAATAATTCTCGCATTAACCTCTTAGAATCTTCATTGCTTCATCTGAACCCTTAAAACCACTTCTACAGCTGGTCCTTGATGAAAAAACTTAATGCATGGAAAATCACAATCTTTTTTCCTGCTTATCAATGGATTCCCCCACCAATTCACACTATACCCTCAAAGATAGGATATTAAGCTTCAGGGGGTGCATCTGGATACTTCCTTCATTCAGGGACCATGTCATGAAATAACATCTTGAACCACCCCTCTTGGGAAACCCAGTTCCAGGAAGTGTACTGACGATAAAATGATCCTATGACTTTCCAGTATTCTATTGTGATGTTTGAAAATAGCTTTCCGTTTGTTACTTGTGCAAGGAATAAGCCTGAATAATCAGGAAAAAAGGGCCTCCTCCAACCTTTGCAGCAGGTCTCAGGCTATGGACCTCATTACCCATAGATTTATAGTGGAACTTCACCCTACAAAGGCTTCAACGCTATTATGGTTATGGTTTATTGGTTCACCAAGTACTCAAAGTTTAAAAACTGAAATACAACCATCACTCCTGTGAGACAGCAAATTATCTTTCAGACATGCCTTTGCCCAATTTGGGTGCCCTAAGAACATCAGTGACTGGGGTACCGATTACTGCATGTTTCTTGGAAGTACTCCTCTCCCAATTGAAAATCAAACACTGCCACTCAACAGCATTTAGCCCCAATTGGATGGCCAAACCATGACAGTAGATCAGACGCTTGAACAATATCTTACCTGCTATGTGACTGCAACCATTAATTCCTGGGCATCAGACCTACCCTTAGTCATATTTGTCTACAACAATCTTTTATACGCTTCCACAGGATGCTCACCCTTCCATGAAACAATGATATGCGACCCCTCTTTCCTAGTAGGTCCTTTCATCAAACCCTCAGTCCCTGCAGCTGCTGAACTTGCTACGCACATTCATGAAACACAGATGCTCATCCAGGAGCACCTTATTACAGCCATAAGGACTTTAAGAAGTTTGCTGATAAGAAGTGATGCCCAGCTCATGGTATCTCAGTTGTCTCCCTGTTAATGCTGGATGCGTGCAACCTTTGACTGTAAATAATACTCAAGAAGATTTACTTTTAAGCACGTTGGCCACTTATTAGTCCAGGAGGTAATTGTAATGTGGGGTTTGCGCCAATACACAATGAAGGAGTTGGGCAGTACAAGTTTTGTCACAGGCCACATTATTTACAACCCTGCAGAGAACCACCCCCAAACCTGCACGTCATGACCAGAATTTTTATCATATTCACAGACCATGGTTCTGGTGGTGCTGCATTCAAGCAACAGCATCTTGCTCCATGACAAGGCTGCAAACAAAGCCACGGTTGGCCTAACTTGTTAGGTGAGCTCATGGATTCTGGTTAATTTTAAATAATATTTTCTATAAATAACTTTAAAACTGATTTAGGAAAGCAATAATGTTAATGTTTTTATTGGAAGTTTACTGATAAAACATAACTGTATTTTCAGGTATGGTTTATTCCTTTTAAAGCTATTGCTATAGTTTAAATAATTAAAATATCAATTTAAGCTTTCAAATGACATTCAAGTTTATTATTTGCAAACCTTCCGCATCCCAGTGGATTACAATTTTGAGGATTTGAGACTAGTCATGAAACACGCTACATTAGCCCACATTCTCTATTCCCCAAACTCTTAATATCAATTATGAACTCCATTCATTCTTCCACTATCACCAAATCCCTAACTCAATCTCCAGATTTGAAGCTGAATACAAAAATTCATTTATGAGGTCAATGTGCGGATCAGGCTGGGCCTGATCCACCACATCATCCCCCTGAAAAGCAAAGAACTCCCAGATCTTCTCCAGACAGCGTGCACACTCCTTCAGTGTTTTCCTGGTCACTTCATCCATTGGATACCCTCTACTTCACTAGGAATTGCCACCGCTCCTCACCCATCGCTCATTCAGGATTTTTTTCAACCTCATATTTATGGGTGTCCTCCTCTCGTGTGCTCAATGGCCCATTTGCTCTGGTCCTTATCCCCAAAATCCCTAGAATTGTGAGCCATAAATAACTGGATAGGCCCTCAACCCTTTTTGAGGGTCCAAATTAAACGCAACCTTGTTAAAAACTGAATCACCTTATACAAACTCAAGAACTTTGGTCCAAAAGTCTGATTTTTTAATGGTACCGCATAACATTTTGCTGCCACCAATACCCAGTCTTCCAGAGCAAAATTGATCCAGCACTCTCCATCAGTCTGAATATCGCTTTTTCATGCTTTAGCATGCTCTAAGTTATTCTGTAACTTCTTCCCAATGTTTATCATTCTGAAGGATAATTCATCCGTCCTCAGGCATATACCGCCACCCAACCCCCATTCAATTCTGGATTTGATCCTTGGTTTTCAAAAGTGAGGTCATCCCTGTCGATTATTGATAGTAATTATTATAGGCAAACTGGGCCAATCTGATCCAGGCAACCCAACCATCTTACCAATCTGAAATTTAGCATCGAAGGTATTATTCTAATATTTTGTTTACTCTTTCTGTCTGTCCATCAGATTAGGAATAATATTATGAAGCTCTACATGGGCGAATCTTCAAGTTACTGAGAAAATTTGACCAGAATTTTGATATAAATTGGGGTCCATGATATGAGACAATCTCTGCTGGAAGGCCATGACAGGTGAATATCTTGGCTGTGAAAACCCTAGCAGTGTCTTTGGCTGAGAAATTTGAGATACATGAGAAAAAGTCAGCATATTTAGTCAAGTGGTTGACAATAACCATTAATACATCTTTCCCTTAGATCTTGGGTAACCCATAATGAAATCCATGCTAACCAATCATATGTCTGGATTGGATTCTGGAGTGGGACTAACTTACCTCCAGGCTGCCTCTGCAAAGGCTTTGAACTTTCACAGACCAAGCACTCTACCACATATTTTTTGATATCCTTCCACAATCCAGACCACAAATATTTACACCACACCATTTTAATCATCTTCTCAACCCCAGGATTTCCCACCAATGGGTGTTCATGCGACGCCTGCAGCAGTTCCCACTGTAGCGATAGATTTGGAACCCATACTTGTGAGTCATGGTACAAAATCTCATCTTTCTTCCCGTACATAAGATTATAATCATGCTGTTGGCCTCCACTGTTTCCGCCAATAACCAACGACCAAATTCTGACCTCCTTTGCTTCCGTCAGATTTCCCACCCCAGTTCATCCTCCTCGCTCACCATCATGACTTATTGGCTTGACCATAACATGGTCGCTGTGTTATACTCCTCCAACTCATCCTTCTCATATGCTAACCCCGCATACTGGATCAACCAACCTGCTATGGCACTGACAGCTCCTGGACAATACTATATTCATAAATCAAACTGAACAAGCACCACATGCCACCAGGCTTGGCGCTAATTCATTTTTCTGGGCTCCCAGTAATACTCCAATGCCCAATGCTCTTTATGAACTGCAAAAGGATGCCAGGCATATAAAAAGTGATGCTGCCACTCCAACAGCGCCGCGACCACCGCCAGTAGCTCTTAGTCATATATCAGATAGCTTGTTTCTGCTGAAATCAATTTCCAGCTGAAATAACACACAGGTGCTCTAACCCATCCTCACTTCTCTGTAAGAGTACTGCTCCCACAGTAAAATTTGAGGCGTTAGTTTCAACCATGAAAGGTTTATCAGGGTCTAAATGGGCAAAAACTGGCGCTGAAACGAGCTTCTCTTTTATGAGGTTGAATGCCCATTCCTCTTCCTCTCCTAATATGAATGGCACATCTTGGGTCAATTGCATAAGCAGCAAGCCAAATTTGATAGATTCTTTATGGACCATTGGAGATAATTCACTATCTCCGGAACTTCTTATGCCTGTCTGATCCTTTGGCGCCTTCCAAGAGTTCACCGCCTGTAGCTTATATGGGCTTATACCCAAGCCTTTCCCAACAACGGCATTCTCCAGGAATGTAACTGACTCCTGGTTAAATTCACACTTTGAAGGCTTTAGCCGTAATCCCGCCTCTGCCAACGCCTCCAGGACCTCTTGCACTTCGCAAACATGTGCATCTTAGAACGTGAAAACACAAGTATGTCATCTATTTATGCGATGCAACACCGGCCAATCATCTGACTGAGTACTTGGTCAGTCATGCGTTGGAACACTGTTGGGGCATTGCGCTGCGCAACGGCATACTCAGTATTGAAACATTTTAAGATGGCATTTGAATGATGTGTACTTCTGGTGCTCCAACTTACAGGTACCTGATTGAACGCATCTGCCAGATTCAACTTGGTGAAGGTATTGCACCCAGTGACTATCGTCAGGATGTCTTCCATTAATGGCATTGGGTAATGGTCCAGCTCTATGACCACATTTAATCTCCGTAGTCCACACACAGCCATAACCCACCACTTGATCGGGCACCAGCAACACCAGGGACACCATGGCAGATTTTGATGGCTCGAGCAATCCTCCATTCAGCATCAAATTCACATGCTCTTCCAACGTGGCCTTGGCTCGTTCATTCAGCAGATAGACCGGGCATCCATGGGGTAGTTCTGACTCTTCCTTAAAACAAAATGAGAATGCAAATGTCCATATTGGAGAGAACAATGAAACCCTTTTTTGGTCTAAAGGCCTCCACAAATTCCTGTATTCTTCTTGTAACTCCTTTTCCTGCATGGACCTCAGGGTTCTATGTTTATCTGACTCATGGTTTCCCGCCAACAGCCTCCAATTCATTGGTGGACCCATCATCAGGCTCTAAGTTACAGTATGGAAGGCACATTTATTTGGGGTCTGAATTGATGCCACCACTGCATCCCTAGCACCTCTGGGTGGGCCAGATTTTTGATTGCAATAAAACTTCTCCCAGAACCCAAACTGGTCCTGTTGTAACTTCACTAAAGGGCTCACTCACCACAATGGCGCCCTCCTTGACACATCATAAATATTACCTCTTGTCCCCTACGCACTTGCAACTTCAGGCGCTCCATAAATGTAAGCTCCACGTAGTTCTCTTATGCCCCAGTATCTACCAGGGCCAATTACCCCTTTTTCCGCCATCTGTGCACAACTTTATTGGAATAAACAAACGAGGATCTAGTGAAGAATAAGATTTATTTCTTGATGAATCTTTCAATTATGAATTGGCTAATGGTGAAAATTTAGGCATATTCCCTTCCTGTGACCATGGCTCACTGATTTACAGACTTCATCTTCATTTCCTGATGCCCTCCCCTTGTACGTTTCCAAAGTTCTTTGGGGCTGGATGCCAAACCCCTTGACTAGAATGGGTACTCACTGAGGGACTGTCCCTTTCCTGGTGACATTAATTCTTCATACCAGTCCCATGTCAGAGTTAATTGTTTTTTATCTTGTACCACTAATGCCACTTCCTCCCCCGCGTGCCCTGGACTTTTGCTGCTGCCAAAGCTGCTAGCAAATCCGCCTGCAACCCCTGGTGGAACATACGTGACAATTGGGAATCTGTGACCTGGGCTGCCTTTACCAACGGACAAAACCTGTGCATATTATTCCACTGAGCTGATCCCCTGGCTAACTGTTAAATTTGCCGACCACGCCTTGTCTTTTTCTTCATCTGGACATGCCAACCAGTCAATCAACTTCACACACTCCTCTATTCAATTTGGCACAATCCCTTGTTCCTCAATAAGTTCCTTCAATAATCCCACCAATTCTAAGGTAACGCGTCCACCACCTGGGCTAATTGGAGCACAAGAGAGGATTCCCCTCTGTTGCCTGTGCCAACCGCGCCTGGAAGTGGATAAGTACAATGACCTGATGGAGATTGTCCAGCGCCTTCATAGAAAACGCTACAAAACCATTAGCTGATTTAGGTTTTGCCTGTATCTTCATGGATTGTGAGGCTGCTGCCCCCCATAATCTTCCCACCTCACGTAGCAAAAATGCCAATGAGAATCCTACCATAACCACAGTTAATAGATGTTTGTTCCATTCCTCTCTGCTAATAACCACTACTTCCTCCTGTGGCCCCTACAAGACGGAGAGGAAGGTATTTGAGACTCATTTTATGCAACATGTGGGTTTGCGCCAATACATGATAAAGGAGTTGGGAAGTACAAGCCATGTCACTGACTACATGATTATCAACCTTACAGAGAACCACTCCTGAACCTGCATGCAATGACCATATTTGTGATATATTCGCAGACAATGGTTCTGGCAATGCTGCATGCAATCAACAGAATCTGGATCCATGATAGGGCTGCAAAGGAAGTCAATGCCTGCCTAGCTCTCTAGTCAAGCTAATGGATTCTGGCTATTTAAAAATAATTTTCTCCAAAAAAATAACTTTAAAGCTGATTTTAAGTAAGCAATTATGTTAATTGTTTGATTGAAAATTTCTGAGAAAACGAAACTGTATTTTCAGGTATGGTTTTCCTTCTTTTAAAGTCATTACTATAGTTCAAATAATTAAAATATCAATTTAAGCTTTCAAATGAAATCTAATTAATTTTTCACAAACCTTCCGCATTCCAGTGGATTGAAATTTTGAGGATTCAAGACACCTGTCATGCCACACGCCAGATTAGCCCCATTCTCAAATCCCTGAACCCTTACCTGCAATTCCAAACTTTATTTTTCTTCCAATGTCCCCAAATCTCCAAACTTGACCTCCAGATTCGAAGCCAAATCTGAAAATTCATTTATGAGGTCAATGTGCAGATCAGGATGGGCTAATCCACACAGTAATGTCATTATGTGCTTGCTACCTCCAACTGCAAGAGCGCTAGAAGGTCATGTGGTCTACCGCTCCTCCCTCTTGTCCCTCTTTAAGATCCCTAGGCCACCAACCCTGATCCAATTCAAGTGAATGGTGATATAAAAGCAGGGGTGTAAGCAGTTCTGGGATCTAGGAAGTCCCAACGCGGAATTCAGTACCTACTCTCATGTAAGAATTACCCTGATAATAAAAATCTTTGGTTAAGTGCCAAGTACTGCGCCTCCTTCAAGGAACTGTTGGAAGAATCTCATCTCACACACCCAATGGCACCCCATTCCTCTGAAAACATAGTTCATGCTTGAAATTAAGCTTCCCATACCCACAAGAACTACGCCTTGGCCTCTCACCCTCAAGGGGTGGACCCAATCCCAATAGAAAAGGGTAATACACGTCTCACGATGGCACACTTACAGTTGGATAGGGAGTTTTCCCTTTTAGAAAAAGGGAACCAGCAACCCTCAGCTCTCCTGTTATGTACTGAGGGGATCTCACCCACATGATGGGTGAATGCTGGTTTGGGGACCTACTAGCAAAGGGGCCAAGGCTGCTTTGCTCTGAATTAACCCTGCTCTCTGATCAAACTTAACTTATTAAGATCTCACTATTGTGTGAAGAGACCTTTTGACTTCAAGATTGTGAGCACTGGTCCCAGGCCCTAGAACCCTCATGCCCACCCAGCCTCAAAACACCACTAGCATAGAAATCTCCCAATATTAGTCAAATCTCCAACATCAGATAGCACCACACCCCCAAAGCAGTTATGAGGTGGGTTTGGCTTCTGTAACAAGGAGAAAAAGAAATATCTCACCTTGGCAGCCATATTAAACTTCTTTTTTTATTCGAGGTAGGCCAACCTGGGGATGATACTGCACTGATTAATGGGAAATTGAATGAATGGGAAAGGAGGATAACATCCAGAAAACTTCCATGCGTGGCATATGATAGGCCAGAAACTCCATGGACCGCCTTTGCTATTTGCTATCTCAGTTTGGGGCATTGGTGCGCAACGCCAACACAGTCATATTTGTTCCTTAACCAAAGTTCCTGTACCAGAATCAAACTCGGGGAGGCAGCAGTAGAGGTCCCTATTCTACCACTGGGGTATCCTCATCTTCATATCAAACTTCTTTTAATCTAACTTCTCCTCGAGCTGCAGCCAGCTTGATTATATGCATTTGTGTCTAAATCCAAGTCTGTTCTCAGCCCCAATCCCATTTTCAGTCTTAGTTCCATTGTCTGTCTTAGTCCTGTTCTCTGCCTCAATCATGTTCTCTGTCCCAATCTGTTCTCTGGTTTTGAGCTGTTCACCTTTCAGTAAAATTTAAGTTGTTTTAATTTATTTTTAGGCGGTTAAAACTTAGATTTTCATCTTAAGTTTAAATAACTATTATAGCCTTTTATTAGAGCCATTTTACCTAAATAAAAAGTATTTGAGGTGGGTCGACCTTGGGAAAAATATGCCACACCAAGAATTTTTCTAGCCAGTACAGGTTTTGAATACAAAACCTGCACTAGGATGGGAGCAGTTCTACCTGTCCGGCTAACCACCCCTATTTTAACTAAGATAAAGCGGGATAATTCGAGGTTTACCACTAAAAATACAAAAGGGTTTTCCAAATAGTGGTACCAGTGCTAGTTGATTTTCAATTAAATCAAAAATAAACTAAAATTCCTCTACCAGCAAAGTTATTATTTCTGCTTGTTTCTCCCCACTTTTCTTAATAAAACAGGCCACATGTAACCTGGGGTGAACACCCATCCATAACATCTCCTAGATGGGCTTTTATGATCTGGATCCCCCTCTTGGTGGCCTGCAAATCTTCTCCTTGGTACAAGCACTTCCCTTAACTGTGGCTTTGATAGCAACCACTACCTTGGTATATCAAGCCTTCTGTTAAATGCAGACCATCCACTTTCCAGAAAGCTCATTCTCATAGTTAATACTGCTAAAAGCGTGCAACTGCTAATACCTAGAATGTTTTTGACCTTCCAGACTCTCACCTACCTGGGGCTGCCCAAGCTAGACCTTTAATTGCCCTCCAACTAATTTTAATATGTTTTCGTGGGCCTTTGATACGTTTTTAAATGCTTATTTCCTCACCTCTCTTTTAAAGCTTCACTCAATCAGAGTTACTAGAATGTCTGTGCCCCTGGCATTCTGGATGTTCTTGTGATTCATTGAGAACTTGGTTTTGCAGCCCAGTCTAACTTTTATTAGCCACTTCGCTGACAGACTGAACCTTAAATACTTTTTTTGACAAAGAAGGGGTCCAGATTTTAATCACACACTCTGGCATAGGAGAGGAATTTATTCCATATTTTATATGAGCTCTGGGTCACAGATTTATTAGAAACATGGCCATTTTCCCATTCTCCCCATTATAATTATTTTAAACAGACTACTAACCTTGTAAAAGAAATTATTTAAGCTAGAAACCCATTTTTGAATCTTTCTCCCAAGCACTCAACACTTCTATGCCTACCCCCACCACACCTAAAATAGACAATTCTATGGGTAAAAACCTTATATAGATGTCTCAAAGCTTTTTATAGTTCACAATTAATCATTCCAACCGCCATTAAGAGCCTGAATTAATTTTCAAGTTACCCAATCATCTGAAATACAATTACTAAGATTCTGGTGTCACTTTTGAATCTAATAAATCCATTAGTCCCGTAGATTGCATTCTGGCACCCCAATTTTGCTGGGATTTATCGCTCAAACAATGCAGTATATTGCATGATCTTGGTTCCTTGATCTAAACCAAGCCCTTGAAAATGATTTTAAGAGATCATTTGGATATAATCAATGATTATATATTGTTCAAATATATGTCTACCACCAATCCATTCCCTTATCCCGCCCTTTTAGTAAATCTAAGTTGTTGCCCCAGTAAGGTCAGTCATCAATTCATTTTTTACTAATTCTTTATAATAAAATACCTTTTTAAATAAAATTATAATTGTTTTTCATGGATACCACTCACTATTGCTATGTTTTCTGTTTCAAACAACACTGGTCAATGAACTCCATATTAACAACCACACTGTCCACAGTGCTTCTTTGTGTGATCCACTTAATTTAAATCATTGAACACTGGGATTATATTAGTGCCAAACTTTTATTTGAATCAATAGCCAACAATTTTTTGTTTTCAATAATATGCCCATGTTTGATCCTGCTTCTGATGCCCATCTGTGGATTGTTAAAGAGATGTTCTCTTTTTGCTATTCTCAAACCTAGCAGTGATACCTGAAAACCATTCAGTTGGCCTTACGACATCTATCAGACATGCAGGAGCATGTTGTCTGAGGCAGATACTTTTAAGCTTGCTAGCTTGGAAAACAGAATCAAAAAAATGGAACTTGGCTAAATAGAGGCCAGAGGTTTAAGCAAGAGAGTGAGTGATTTGGAACTAAATAGATAGAGACCAAAGGTTCTGGTGAATATAAACCATCTAGGGACTTAACCACACTTGTTCAGAGGTATTAAAATAAATATTTAATAGTTGGGGATTTAGCCAACATTTGGTTCAGAGGTCCCAACAATGAGCTTTACTAAATGGCCTTTACAATAAAGGGTAGAAGTGCAAAGTTTAATTATTAGTCAAAATGTTTAGCACTTTTTTATAGTGCTAAAAAGTTCAATATTAGGCTTGAATAATGAGATAAGGAGAAATTGGCTAAGCTTACAGATAATGATAAGTTAAGATGATTTATCTCAAATTAAGTTTTTTGGGAATTTAGTATTACTAATGGAGATCATTCAATGCTTTTTAACTTAAAGTTAATAATAATTTTGGGCTTTTGATCTGACAATGTATTAATTGAGAACTTAATGGTATCAAGTCAATATCTAATTTTGGGCTTTAACCCAATAAAACATTAGTTGATAAAATAATATTATAAATATAAATTAAAGATGGTTAGGATGATAAGTACTTAGAATGGCCAAAGTTGATACTTCACCCACACTAGGGCAAATCCTGAAAGAGCCCCCTCCAAGCCTTAACTGGGTGACAATCGTGTTGCTCAGGTTATTAAATTTTATATAAACTCAAATTTCCAGAGTTAAAATAGAGATAAGAACCTGAGTTGTCTGGTATATACTTTCACCTAATGAATAAAGAGATTGTCTTGACTGCACCTTTTTTAGCAAAAAGAGTATGACTAATCATCTCAGAGACATTCGTTAAATATTATTTATCTTAATAATCTTGATTTTATAGAGGCGAGAATCACAGTTCATATATTTTATCCCATTCATGGAAGTCAAATTTATTTCAAAAACAAAACTGAAAGTAAAACTGTGATGATATAAGTGTTCTTATGCCATGTATTTTGAATTTAATTATAGAGATGGATTCATTTTTAGGGTTAATGTAGCACATATAATATATTTATATTTGGATATATCAATTTAATTATCTAAGTTTTCTAAATTGAAAATAAAGTAAAACTTAAGATATGAGGCATTGGTTTGGTAACTCTGAGATAATCATTAAAGTAACCAGGGGAAATTAATCAGCTGCTGTTGTTTAACTGACAGATAGGTGGTGGCAGGAGAATTTGAATGCAACTAGGCATTATTTTTAAAATTAGTCAAGCAGCAACTTCTTAAAATCTGTTTGACAATTTCAAGTTTTTTCCAGGGGATTTAAATTCTCTGAAGTTGGTGATAAGACCTAAAATTTTAGCAAGAAAGAAAATATAATTTATATATAATGTTTAGGATAAATTAAAACAGTATGAGAATGTGGGTTGTTTCCATAGGAATTGGATCAGCTGGACTACATAGCTACTTAGGCCTACATAAGATCTCTTTTGAGGAGAGATGAATTGATATTAGCAACCATCAGCTCAGCTGATACAAGAGATTTACTTTAATTTTGCTGGTCAACTTTAGGGATATCTGCATTGGCTGCAGAGGCAGTGAATTTACTGACCCAAGTTCAATTTCAGAGCAGCAAAGAGCCTTTCCACAGGAAAGTGAATTATATATTCAGATATGTTGTTTGGCGCAGAATTACCACCAATGGATGGTAAGTGTTTGGAGCTTCAGCCATAGATATACTTGGGTTTATTTTTTATTAAGCAAAGGCAAGACAACCAGGGGATGAACCATATTGAGCTCAGAGGAGCAAAACTTAAACTAAACTAAAACTTGAATGAACAGAAAGAGATTAATGTATCACTCAAACTGAATCAAAAATAAAAACTAGAATGATCCAACCAGTTTGGAGGTGCTAAACTGCTATGTATCCATGGTGGGGGATGAGTTGGGATCAGGAGGCCCATCTTCCTCCTCTATATCAGAAAGTGTATGGCAAAGAACTGATATCATAGGCATGGGTGCATCCTCAAAATGGGGGTCAAGGTAGCAGAGTGGGGCTAGCAGCTCGAATTTTTCTATGAGGAGGGTGGTTATATATTTTGAGAGGGCTTTCTCAGCCTCAAGGCAAACTTTGGGAAGGGTGGTGAAGGTGGTGATGTTGTTGCTGGTGATGCGAGTCTTGTGGCCAAATTTTGTGTTCATCACAACTTTTTGTATTGCTTTGTTGGTAACTTGGTGGAATTAGAGGAATCCTTTTTTATGAATTTGTTGCATGGGGAAGGATGGGGGTGGGTATCCCTTTAGCCAAGACTGCAACTGATTTTGCTACAGCCTTTTGGAGGGGGCAACAATCAGGGGAGGCAACAGCCTATTTGGTGAATTGGTGGTCACTTAGGAATTTGCGTCAGAGCGTAGAGCATAGTGTTGAGTTGGAAATTGAGCTGCATATTCTGTATTTAGGTACACTTTGAGGCCTGGGCCTCGACTGAGTCAGGGATGGGATTTACCAAATTAACTTCCTCCAAATAATACCAGAGATTTTGGTTAAAAAATGATAGTTTGTTCAGCATATGGGTTTGTCTGGGTTGGGTGGCTGGGTGGGTGGGTTTTTTAATTTACTGGTGTCCATGCTTGCTCTTGTTTAGTTGGAGTAAGAGTGGGGGTTTGACATGTAGGTTCTTTATTGGCTGAATCAGTGTCAGTTGCATCTACAATTTTGGGTGGAGAAATAGGGAGGATTGTGTACCATTGGAAAAAAGTTTTTTTATTGGCAATGGGAGCATCATGGGGGAGTTGTGCGTGTGGGCTCCAACTTGGGCTGTGGTGGGGTAGCACCCCTTTGAGTGGTTCAGGTTGAAACAAATGGGGAAGATCGTGCGCCCTTTGTCTACTCTGATCCAGAAAGGGTGGTTGGGGGCAGAAAGGACAATGTTGCGAGGTGGAATTAAAATGGTGATTTTGAGTGATACTTTGCGTAAAGCTTCAAAGGCGCGAGGGCCCTCAAGTCAGTTGGCTCCATTGGGAACCACAAATTGTAGAATGGGTTCAGTGCCATATACTGACAACCCAGCTATTAGCTTGTTATGTAAAGTATCAGGGGGAGGTGGGTGGGGAGGCCTGAAAATTGAACCACAAGAGTTGTGTCATCAGGCAACCAGGTGCAAGTGGTTGGGATGGGGGTTCCCTGGAACACCAAAGAGTTGTTAGCTGCAATTGCAGCATTGGCTACACAGGTTAAAATGAGGTCAAAGTAACCCTTGTAGAGGAGGAAATTAATGAAGCTTGCAGGCTGTATAAGCGCCTGGTCTAATTCTACTTATCTGTTTTTCGTTATTTGAAAATAAATTGCCATATTCAACCCAGAGGCTGAATCACACCTTACTTCAGGGGAGCACTATGGGGCTATGAGGCACTTCTTGGGAACATGCAAGGTGGAGGGCGAGATCCTTAAGGGGACATATCAACCTGAGGCATTTTAGGGGCTAATTGACCTAGTTAAAAAGCATTTTTCGCTGGGTGGAAGGTGCTAGGGGGTTTCACCGCTGCCCCATTTTGGAGAAGTGGGCGGTAGGGATAAGGACATTGGGTTTATCTGTGTGTCAGTTTTTTGGAATTGTTTAGTTCTGCTTTAATTTTTAAATTCGCTCAATTTTGATTTCAAGTGGAAATAAGTTTCTATTAGTTTCCTTTTAGATCAAGCTTTAGTTTTAAAAAGGGATATACTTGGGTTTAATTTGTTGAAAGTATTATAGTCAGTTGAACTTAATTAATTTGTTATGTTTTATCAGCAGGGACTGTTAGATTAAACTGCAATGACCAATTCTAACCAAGGTTGGGGGTTTGAAGTCTCAGTCTAATAGAGTCTTAAAAACCCTGTTGGAAATATATAATTCTCAGTTAGACCAATGATTGATCCTTCAGAGTAATTGGCTTCCTCTGAAGGATGAGGCTAAGTAATTCAAAGGGGCTAAGCAACTCAAAGGGACTAAGAAATTTGGAGGGGCTAATCCTCCACAAGAAGTTTGACCCCATCTAATAAGAACTTTATCAGATATGAACATCACAATTATAGTAATAATAATCAGCAATATCAGTTCTCTATTAGAAAAGATCTTACCGCGGTTGAAGCGCAAAGATCCTCAAAGAACTACCAAATCTAATCCTATAAATATCCCTCATTTTTAAATAATAAAATACCACTATTTTTGTTTTGCATAGCTTGATTAAAGTCAATTCATACTAAGTTCTGTATTCCAATTGTAATTTATTACCGCAATGAAACTAATAATTTCGTTGCCTTGTTCCACCTTTGCTAGAGCCACAAAACTAATAATTTTGTAGCCTTCATAGCGCCTGAATATCATAATTTCTCATGAAAGCCAATACTTGTGCGCCCTGCCAGGTCTGCTTCTGAGGCTACCTGGTGAAAACATATTTTCATGACAATGAATAAATCTAGCAAAGAAAGCCCATCTTCTGAGGAACCAATAAGTATCACCCAATGGATACACTCCAACAGGTAGGATATTCCTTCCACTAATATTAGTGATCTTCACTTTTAAGCATATATGGGCTTGGCCATTAAGGGCCATGAGAAAAGGCAATTATAAATTTCAATTTGCAGATGTGGAAGAAACTATTAATGGCTTAATAAGGTGGGCTATTCATCCCGGTGCCCATCCTAACTGAGACTGAGCATCTAAGGTAGCAGCTAATATGATGGACTTGTATAACAGAGCGGTTTTAAAACATACCAAAGTCAGTTTGTCAGAACAGAGCAGTATCTCCAGCCGTGCATGCATCCTGCCATTCATCACATACTCCAGATTTTGGGGTTACATCATATTGAGATCCAACGTCAATTGACCCTGGCGCAACAATTTCATTCTCAGCTATCCTCTTTCTATAAGACTTCTTCTAACTTTGGTCAAGCTAATCATGAAGCCATACTCGATAATAGGAGGTAAATCAATGATCTAAATGATCATCTGGTGATAATTGACAATGGAGTTGTGGGTTACATTGGCCAAGAAGTATTTCAACAGGTTATTGTATCACTAATCCTATTCAACACTTAATCACTACCCTTGAAGTTTAGATTACTAAACAACTGGTACAATTGCATGCCCAACATGAGGACGCTTTTTTGAACTCATTGGCTACTTCAACAACTTGTCCAAATTGTGGATACTATTTGAAAAGGTGGACCCAGTCATGTTGGTCCTCCTGGACCTCTGGGACCACCTAGTTCTCCTTCAGTGACCCTGGGGCTCCTGGTGAACGAGGTCCTCAAGGCCCTGCAGGTCAACAGGGCCCCCCTGGGCCTGCAGGTCATGACAATTCATAAGGACCCCCAGGTCCTCCTGGTCACCCCAACTCAACGCTTTCTGTTCATGATTCTGAACCTTCGAGTCTATTGGTAAAAAGAGTGCAGGCATTAAAAACCAAATCTAAACCATAGCTCAAGAATGTTTCATATCTCTAGGAGTCCTTCTGACTAACCTGAATTATTCACTAACCAAATTATTGGATAAAGTTTATAATGCTCATCATCTATGTGATGCTAACTAATCTACGCAAGAAACTCAGTTTGCTATGTTGACAGATTCCATTTATCAAAAAACTGCTAAATATGGAGTACTCAATAATAAGCAAGAAGAGATGATCGGTGCAATTTCTAACTTTAATCAATTGACTGCAAATGACCATCTCACACAATAGTCCAAAATTTACAGGATGATCTCAACCATTTATGACAACAAGTTGACCAAATTCCTACTCATGCCATATCCCTGAGTCCAAACCCTCTGAAGCTGATCTGGTCATGGTATATGGCATACATCTCTTAAGCAATGAACCCATTGCTTTCAACCTACCTTTAAGGATTTGTTTGAGCTGGGTGAAGGTAGCATTCATTAATTTCTATTTTTCTATGAGCGAGCAATGGAGAGGTGATGGATCAACAGAAAGTTTGGCATATTACTCCTTGTATAAGCTGATTCACTCAAGAAATCATGGTTCCTCACCTTAAGGTTTGAAATACATAGCTCAAGTTTACCGCCCTTATTAAGGAATTTGGGAGTTATCAACTTATATATAATCAAAAGCAAGCCTTTATGAGAATACAAGTCAAGCTAGGAGAGTCAATTTAAGATTTTGCTAAGAGATTTTATCATGAGGCCCAGACTCTCACTACTTATGATCATATTACCATAGATGATGCCATTTTGGCTGTGATGAGTGAGTTTGCTTCTTGTACTCAGTTGTTACTACATTTGAAATCTCTTAAACAAAATTTCAGATCTATTATCAACATCAAGGAGGCGTTGATGGAGATTCCCAATGGTGTGGTGCACCTGACCTCTACTAATAACTTTTGTTCCTATATCCATGCAATGCCTCCTAGACCCAAACCTAAACCTAAGAAAGATCCTTGCAGTTATTGCGGTCTAGTGGGTCATAAGGAAACTCAATGTTGGAAGAAACAAGCTTAAGAGACAAAAAAAGAGGAGTCAGCATAGGGCAAGAGGCTCCTTGTGCTGACTTACCTCCTGTGCCTCAATTGCATTATTTTAATACTCCTAAAGACTGTTATATGATATCTGCTCCTGGTGAACTTGATATCCCTGATGATTTAGCCAACAAAGATACTATATCTTCTTAAGTTTCTGTTTCTTTGTCTAATTCAATTCGACCGTTTAGCCCTCAGTATTTTCAATCCTGCACTTTGGCTCTGATGCGACCTGGTGGAAGTCAGAGTACATAAAGTGTAATTTTTAGATATCATCGACATGGGATTACTTATATATGTGATTTTGTCCAAGCTTATGAAAAAAATCAAAGTAGTGCTAGACTTAAATCACTCTCAAGGCTACAAAACTGCTGGTCATTTATATACTAAATCCATAGGAGCTTATTCTTCCCTTCCAATGCGCTTTATAAAGCTGTTTATTTTGGTCATGCAGCAGTGTTGGACAATAACTGCTATGAATTGCCTTTGGAACCAGATTTCTTAATGATTTTGATGCAATAATTAGTCTTAAAGACAATTATCTTTCTTTAATTGGATACTGAGTACCTATAATTTTAAAAGATGTCCTCGATATCAAAGGCAATTTAAACGATGCATTTTCTTATTGGAATATCTTACTTCTATCTCTAGTCTTGAATACCGAATTTTGGGACCTAGGACTATTCTTCCGCCTCCTTCAGCTTGTGCTTCTGAAGGAATTCCTTTATACTTCAACAATTTGATTACTATTTCATTTAAAGCTCAAGTTATAATTGATAATGGAGTACAAGTATTTGTGCCAGTTGATCATGTATCAGAGATCTCCAGTAACAATAATCCCTCTCATTTGGAGGCCTTGACCTGTCCTGGTATTCTTGATTTCGCTTATAATGGGACTGCTCTAGTCTTACTAGCTAATCTCACCTCTTGACATATGCAATTGAATCAAAGTAACCCTATCACTTATGTGCGGCCTACTCCTATGAATGAAATTTTACTCATCTCAGGATATGGGAATTTATGTGACCCTTGGTTGGAAGGACCATCTATCATTGCTAGAGTTGACGTCAAATTTGTAGATTTACTTACTCCAGAACAACAACATGAAGCCGAGGCTCTAACTGAAGAGTATGCGGATATATTTGCCAATGGTTCTTGATATTTTGGGCTAATGAAAAATGTGAAGCATCAGGTGAAACTTGGGATAATCCCCCTATTTGAGCCTGGCCTTATCGTAAATCTAAAGTTGAAAGGCTCAGGTCCCAGTGGAATTGAAACAACTCCTCAATGTGTGGCTACGAACGCCTTCTCAAAGTCCATGGGCTTCCCCTCTACTTCTCATCTGAAAAAAAGATGGATGACATAGAGTGGTTATGGACTAGCGTCAGCTTAATGCTGTTACCCAAAAGTATTCTTATCCTCTACCTTGCATTGATGATTCATTAAGACTATTGTATGGGTCACAGTTCTTCTCAGCCATGGACCTTTTTAGTGGCTAATGTCAAATAGGCCTGGCTCCAGAAGACCGTCAAAAATGCGCCTTAATTTCTAGTGAAAGGTTATTTGACCCTACTCATATGTTTCAGGGGCTTTGTAATGCCCCTGATACTTTTCAAAAAGCCATGGATGGCTTATTTGGTGTTTTTAAACTTTCTTTCATTTTAGTTTATTTAAACGATATTACTGTTTTCTCTTGCACTTTTAACGAGCATTTGGCTCATTTAAAAGAAGTATTTGGTCAAATGCGCCGCGCTTCACTTAAGTCAAAATTATCTAAGTATGCGTTTTCCAAACTGAATGGAATATTAGGCCATAAAGTTTAATTGCAATGGGATTATACCCTTATCTAATAAGATACAAGCTAATTTGGACATGCCTGTTCCTAAAAGCTTGCAGGATATTCAAGTGTTTTTAGGGATAGTTGGTTATTACTGACAATTCACCCCCATTTTGCTGATATTGCGTAGCCTTTAGTTTATTTATTGCATAAAGAAGTTCTGTTTTTATGGGAAGAATTGCAACAGCAAGCTTTTAATCTTTTGCGTCAAACTTTAGTTAGTGCCCCAATTTTAACCCATTCTGATTTTAAAAACCTTTTATCTTATCTACCAATGCCAGTGATGTAGCTATCAGAGCTATTCTGGCTCAGCATGATACAACCTCGTTGATAATCCCATCACTTATTATAGTAAAACCCTTTCCAAGGCATAATGCAATTATAGCGTTACTAAGAAAGAATGCCTCGCAGTCTTATCCACCATCAAGCATTTTAGCCCTTATCTCTAAGGCAAACTTTTTAATATCATCACAGATCACGCTTCCTTAAAATGGTTACAGCAAATGAAAGATCCTGATGGACGCTTAGCTATATGGGCTCTGAAGCTTCAAAATATGACTTTTCAATTTAATACTGCGCTGGAACTATACACCAAAATGCTGATGGACAGTTTTTCAATTACCTATACTAAATTTATTCACTGCTGAGGAAGATTGTATCTATGATCTGATTGGCAGACTTGAACTCTTTTATCGTGAATCTAAGGACGTCATAGTGAAGCTAAATGCTTAATCAAGAATACTCAAGTTAAAGAAGGTACTTAAATAAGAATTTTGGATCAAAATAGCTGCCTTTTATTCGGCCTTCTGCGAGGAGTGATACTATTATGGAAGCTTATCAAACTGTAGGGCATGGAGCTGTCGCTAAGACTTTACAATGGCTGAAAAGTCATTGTTATTGGACTAACATGCTGAAAACTGTGCATGATGTTTTGGAGACTTGTCTCACTTGCCATCAACAGCGTAGTGAAAATCTGATTTACTAACACAAAATTGTGGGACCTTCAGAACCTTTTTCCGCTATGAGTATTGATGTGGTGGGCCCTCTCCCTACTGCTACTTATGGACATCGTTATATTATATTAGGCATTGACCATTTTACCAAATGGATTGAAGCTGTTTCTGTTTCCAATGTCACCACTAAGTCTACTGCGTCCTTCCTTTTTAAGCAAGTTTACACCCAGCATGGTAGCCCAAAAGTTCTATTATCTGATAATAGGACCAACTTTGTTTCACAGGTGGTATCTGAGCTTACTAAATTAATGGGTACCAATCAGTCATTTACAGCTCCTTATAATCCTTCCACTGACGGTGCAGTCAAATGAGCAAATGGTACCCTTGTAGCCATTCTTTGAAAAATAGCCTCCAATGATCCTAGTTGATGGAATCTCTACTTACCTATTGCAATGTTAGCCTATAGGGTTAACTATCATTGTATAATTGGGATGTCTCCCTTCAAGGCTCTTTAAGGTTGGGATCCTATTTTACCCTCAAGTGTACAACCTATACTTGATGCTAAAACCCCGCAAACTAATGATTAAGCTATGAGGAGGCTAGCTGATGAGATTATCAGAGTACAAGCCTTAGCTTCAAGTTCTCTTGCTGCTACAACCTTCAAAGAGGGAACTAGGACCAATGATATTTGACCTTCTTTACTTGATATCAAATTGGAGACCTTGTACTCTTTTATCATCATAGACCTGGAGGACGGATTCACAAACTTGATACCTTATGGGCTGGTCATTACCATAATATTTATTGCCATAGTATTGAATACTCCATTTCAGCTATTGATACTGGGACTGTTAACAATAAAGTTCGTAGCAGGTTTCTTCATAAGTACGCGCCCCCTAGAAAAGATCTTGAGGGGGGCATTGTTGGAGATTCAACTGCAAAGACAGATTTTAACCAAGAGAGGTTATGTATCAGTCTAATAAAATCTTAAAAACCCCATCAGAGATATCTGATTCTTGGTTATACTTTTGATCGACCCTTCAGATTTATTGGCCTCCTCTGACAGATATTGCTAGATAATCTGAAGGTGCTAAGCAACTCAAAGGGACTAAGCGACCTGAAAGGCTAAGCCCTCCACAAGAAGGTTGACCCCATCTAATAAGAACTTTATCATATCTGACCATCTCAAGTATAGTAATAATAATCAGCAATATTAGTTCTCTATTAAAAAAAATCTTACCGCGGTTGAAGCGCGAAGATCCTCACAAAGAACTACCAAATCTAATCCTATAAATATCCCTCATTTTTAATTAATAAAATACCACTATTTTTGTTTTGCATAACTTGATTTTAATCAATTCATAATAGAATTCTGTATTCCAATTGTATATTTTTTAACGAAGCTAACTTTATTGCCTTGTTTCCTCTTTGTTAGAGCCACTAAATTAATAATTTTATAGCCTTCATAGCATCTGAATGTTGCATTTTCTCACAAAATTCCAATAGAGACAAAGGTAAGTGCCTCAATCTTAGAAGCTTGTGATTTAACAGATCTAAGAGAAAAATCTTAGTTTTTATAATTTTTTAATGAGAAAAAGCATTTTAGACTCTGAACCACTATGATCAGTTAGCTTAAGTTGTCCAATAGTATTGAACGTAGAGTCATTTAGCCTGCTATTCACTTAACACATCATTCACTTGTTGGTCTTCAGATTTGGTTGTAACATCTGGTCTGCTGGCTTCAACAAGTACAAGTTAATGAACTTAATCCTGATTGCTTCTGTTATAGGGTAATACCAATGATGCCTATTATTGGGCTTCAACAAGCTCTGATAGTAGTTGTCTTTGGCATATTTAAAAACTTCTCAGATGCATGAGGATGTTTCTTGGCCAACTGATCAATTCTGGAACTCTTGCCATCAATAAGGCTGAGCTCCCAAGCAGTGTAGTTAGCACAGTCCCAAGGTAGACTTAGCTGTTTATAAAAGAAGCAGTATTGATGAGCGATTAAATTTTTCTGGTCTAAAATATAGATATATTCAAATTTTAAAGGAGCTCATTAGATAAATCTTCAGTAGTGAGGAAAACATACTCATAGGTTTTAGCTCTTTTTAAAGAAAGCTTTTAAATTGCTTCCATCTTAGTGGGAGACACCTGATACAGATGAGCTTTTCTTATTAAAAAGAAAACTTCCAAAGATAGTGTGTATAATTTTGATGAAGCTCAGAAGAGACCTGTCAGAGAGCACCAGTTGTCAGATTTGTGGAAGCAGGTCATCTGAAGGTATATCCTTCAAAGCTTGGTAGCTTGGACTGTCAGACAATTAGATCTCCAGTTCGTTTATAAGGATGATTCGTCTGTGAGAAATATGTAACCTTGGATTTTGGCTCCCTGGCTCCTCAAAACCTTTGGCAAAATAGGCCAACTGACCTGGAACTCCACTTAATCACCAGCTTGCTTTTGATGCTAGTTCCTAAAGAAAAAAAACACCCTATTTATAAACAGAGAAGGGGTCTCAGGAGGTAAAAGTATTTTACCAGCCAATCAGCTCTTGGGACCTGAGGTAATTGGCCAAACTGTACAGATCTTTAAAGATGGTTGATTAACTGGATTATATTAAAATGCTCCCCCATGACTATGTAATTCCAAAAAGTTGATCTCACATTTTTGTTATAAACTTTATTAAGGTGATACGGTTCTCAAGAGCAGTGATAGGCTAAATCATCATTTATCAAATTGGGATGCCCTCTGCCTGATTCAGACTTCATCGCCTCCCACTACTAAGACTTAAATTATTGTAATTATTAAGCAATATCAATTTAATAAGATTCTTCTTCTCTGATCCCACAGTTTTGGGTATTAATAAAAATCATATAAAAGCCAGCTTCCACTTTTATTTTGTATTAAATTTTCTCGTTTAAAAAAGCTATTGCAAGTTTTAAATACTCTGGTAACTGCTCTATTGTTAAATCCTGTGCCCATAGTACCTGAAAGCATCCTTCTAATCCAGGATTCCAAGATGTGGTGCTTACTACAGTGGGCAACCTGTACACCACAACCTTTGCTAATAAAAATAGAGAATGTTTGAGGGGTGGATCTTTCCAAACTCCTTGTTGAAACTGAACCCAGGTTAGCTGCTATGGAACATCTGCTAACCAACGCTCTGTCACGCCCATAAGAAGCTTGAACAACGCCCATCTCTAGCTCCTTGTGAAGCTGTTCCTGCTGTATCTACCCCACTAAAATTAACCTCGCCCTCTTCAAACCCATGTTCAAAGACAAGTTTATCCTTGGTGATGGTAGTATAGTGTCATTTTTAAATGTATATGAAGCCACCATGGATGTGGTGGCTGAGGACCAAAAATACAGTACATCTTCCCTTGCCTAATTCGCCTCACCCAAAATGTAATGGTTCCTCAAATGTACACCCTTAGTACTTGGGCAGACGTAAAGGAAGCGCGCATTGAAGAATTCAGCTCAACGCTGAGCTTAAAGCAGAAAAGTCAAGCTTTTATGAGCTTCAGCATGAAAAAGTGGAATCACTTCCACTTTTATTGATCAGTTCTATAGTAAAGCCCAGAAATTTGCTAATTGCAAAAATGTTACCTCTTAATGACGCTGTTGTTGCTCTTCTGTCTGGCTTATCTTCTTACCCTTCCATAGCAAGGCACTTTATTTCAGTCAAACGCCATTTTTGTAAGGTTTGTTACATAAAGGAGGTTGTATTGGAGGATGTGGATATTCATAAAATTAAGTTGGGCCAAGTACCCTCTTTTAAGGATTTCCCCACCGTCGCTCTGCAGAAGGAGTCAATGATGACTCACCCGGCCTCTTCTGTGATTGCTACTATTCCAAAGCCTGTTCCTGTGGTATAACTCAAAGCATAGCTTCCTATGCCATTGGATACAGGCCCCAAGTAGATCATCTGTAGAAGGGTCACGCTCCCTTCTAGCTTCTGCACCCCAAGGTTGCTGTGCATGTCCTGTAGAGCCTTTGTCTCCCTACACACCTCCCACTGAGAGGTTTCCCGCAGTGTATCAAGTGCCACATCCCTGTTTGACGCAGTCTCTAGAACCCTTGGCAACTTTTCTGGCTGTTCACATCTCAAACCTCTCTATTAAGGCGCCACTTAAAGTCTTTAATCCATCTGCTAAAGCGCCCCATGACAAGGCCGTTGAGTCTTGAAAGCCCTCATTTAGGGACAACATAGTATTTTAGCGCTTCCAGGCAACCGCTGTAATCCAAATGGGCAGTTGTTAAAGTGTGTCAAAGGAAGCCGCCCAACCATCTTGATGGTCCTGACTCTAACTTCTCTAGTCTCACTCCTCTGCAATGTGTCAACAATTTCTCAGATGATGAAGCCAAAGGAGATTATGAGGATGTGGGACACTATGTCCTCGGAGCACCAATAGAAGTAGAAATACCAGAATGGTTAAACTCTGAAGAAGTAAATAAGGCCATGAACCCAATGACACCTATCTTAGCCAAGTTTCAGGGTGCCCCAAGGTCATTGATACTACAGGCAATTCTGAATAATTCCTTACTTATTTATTCGCCATATCTACCATATTCATTATCTAAATCTATTAAATACAAATATCCTTAAACCGCTAAAAAACTTACCTCTACTTTCCAGATTAAATAGGTTTTAGCTCTCCCCTAAATTTGGCGGGGATGTCCCTCAGGTGGAAGTAGGCATCAACAAGGTGCAGTCCATGGCTATCCTTGAAACTGACTCCTCCATCAACGTCATCTTAAAAATCTCATTAATAAGATTTAAATTGGCGCCTGATCTGGACTACTCCCAAGAGTATGAAACCGTGGGTCCTTCCAGTACTCGTGCTATTGGGACCTACTCTTCCTTACACCTCAAATTTATCAAAGCTCATCCTGCCAGCCCATGCTATAGCCTTGGAGAGAATTTTTATGACATGCTTAATGGCACTCAAACCTAGTTGAGTATAACGGAACCATTAATCTGAATCAGGGTCATCATTCCCTGCTCAGTATGAGGTGCCTTTGGTTCTGACCAATAGAGATTCCCTAAAAAAGGTACTCCTGATTGGTTGAGTACCCATTTTCTGCATTATCTCTGCATTACACCACATCCTGAAACCATACAAAAATTTTGCCAGAGTCAGTGGATGCCTTAGAAGGCATTCCTTTTTAACGCCTTAGAGGAGATGAAATATAGCTGGGGGAACAATGGGTAATATGACACTAAAATTACCTTACAAAACCTCGGAACTTCTTATTCCACATAGCCAGTATTGATGTAGTAGGTCATCTAGATCCCTGAGTACTACCTGGTATCCTAGATCCTGCCTAACAGCGACCTAGATATATTCTTCTGGGGAACCTTACAAAGAAGGAATATATTTTAAAAACCACTAAAAGATATGGAAGAAACTGCTCATTTCTCTTATTGATACAGGGAAAGTTCACTGTCTTGGAGCTATGTCAGAAATGGACCTACCCTGTGATAATCTGCATTGTGCTCTTCCTGATGTTCATATCTCAGATGATCTAACCTCTACTGATCTTGAGGAAGTACACTCTTTATTAAATGCCTACAGTGATATTTTTAAGTATGATTATGATTATGGGCACATGAAGAATTGGAGAACACAATTGATGTCTGTGATGCCAGTCCCATCTATCTAAACCCTACCATAAGTCAAAGGTTGAAGAGCAACAAATGCAGATGGATCTCAAGCAGTTGCTAGACGCTGAGCTACTAGTACCTTACCAAAGACCTTGGGCGTCTCATTTGTTACTTATTAAAAAACGGATGTCATCAGATAGTTATGGACTACCAGAAACTGAACAACCTTACTAAAAAAGACAGCTATCCCATCCCTTGTATCAATGAAGCGCTTGACTTACTTTCTAGCTCTAAATTCTTCTTTGCTATGGATTTGGCTAGTGGATACTAGCAGATGGACCTTTCTATTCAAGACTAAGATGAATGCGCTCTCATTTGCACTGAAGGCTTATTTTGGCCCACCCATTTACCACATAGGTTGTTCAATGTGCCCGCAACATTCTAATGAGCGATGTATTACATCCTGTGGGATCTCAAGCTGAGTTGTGTGATAGTTTATCTTTAAAACATCACCATGTTTTCTACAACTTTCAACGAGCATCTGGCTCATCTAAAGGAAGCTTTAACGCCTATGGACATCTAAAATTTTATTTTTAAACCATCCAATTGCACTTTTTTTCAAAAAAAACTAAGTTTCTTTGCCCATGCTATCTCTCAAGAGGCAATATAACCCCTTACAGGATAAAATGGAAGCAATCTCTAAGATGCCTTCACCACAGAAAGTGCGAGACATCCAGGCTTTTCTTTTTATTATGGGATATTACCATCAATTCATCCCTAAGTTCGCTCAACTCAGTGAGCCTCTCATTCGCCTACTGGCAAAAACACTCCTTTCTGTTGAGGTTTTAAACAAGGCGCTGCGTTTTAAACGTTAAAGAAGTTTCTCTAAAAACCCCCTATCCTATGCCACCCTGAATATGGTAAACCCTTCCTTTTGTTTTTCAATGCTTCTTATTATGCCGTTGGCACCATCTTGGTCCAATTGGATGAGAATGGCGTGGATCATAACTTATCATATTTCAGCAAGATACTGTTCAATGCTGAGCGCAATTATAGCGTCACTGAAAATTAGGCCTAGCTGTACTACTAGATGTGAAATGTTACCACCCCTCTTTTTATCAAACCACCTTTATCGTGGTTACTGACCATGCATCCATGAAATGGCTCCAAAATGTGAAATACCCTACTGGGCAGCTGGCACGTTGGACTTTAAAGTTCCAACTTTATGAAATGAAGATTGAACACCGGGCTGTAACCCGCCATATGAACGTTGATAAGCTGACTCATTTGCCTGTTCTGCATTTAGATAATAACAAAGGTGAGACGTTGCACGACCTCCTGATGCCTCTGACGCTTGGGATGACAAAGATGTTCATTATTAAGAAGATGTTAGCAAGGCACTCTTGCAATACTAAGGTATAGAGTGTGAAGTTGTAAAAAAGGTAGAAATTAACTAGATTCCTATCTACGACCCTCCAAACGCGTCCATGCTATCATGGAGACTCACTCTACCCTTGGGCAAGGTGGGGTGAAAAAAACTTATGAGTGGATTAAGAACCAGTTCTACTGGGAGGGAATTATGAAATCCATTATCAAGTCCTGGAGGCCTGCTTACTCTGCAAAAAAACAATTAGTCTCAAGATTATGTACCTATACCACCCTACTACCCCCAGCAACCCTTTCACATGGTAAGTTTATAAGCGGTAATTCCCCTACCACAGATGTAAAGATTTATTTGGATTGGTTATTATCGACAAACAACCCCAATAAACTTATTACTACACAATTTTAGTTTCTTGTGCACTTCTTCTGCATTGTATAGTATATCATATTATTAGTTGATAATAGTATCATGACTATTATCCATAGTTGAGTAGAATTCTTATATCTCAGCCCAACGCTCGGCCAGTATTCCCACTTGAAATACTTGAGATGTCTTGATCTAGGGATTCGTTCCCTCATTCTGTCAAACCCAATCTTCTTTGAGATTCCCTGGTGATAGTCTCTTCAGTACAACACACAGTCAGCAGCAATCCCCAATTGTTTCTCCTTCTTCTCTAGAATCCCACTCAGATCTTTGCTATTTTCCCAAAATAGTCTCCCAAATATTGCACACAGCAATAATATCCTTGAGAAGGATAGAACAATTAAAAAGCTGATAATAATTTACTACTTGAACTATATACTGTAAAACTATAGAACTATATAACTCTGTTCTAAACTCTGGGTTCTTTTTTATTATGAGTGAGTACTAAGGTATTTATAGTGGGGATTTGGTCATCTAACCCTTGGTTGATCCATTTTGATGAAACGGCAGCCATTGCCATTGAATCACCCATCCTTGTCTCAGCAGCTATGGTCTTCCATCCTGGCTAGGATTCAGTCATTGGACATCCTCAAAACCTAAATGGAAAGAGTCAGAAAACGTGTCCTTGATGTTTTCCTCTTGATATAAGCAAACCAACCATATATTGCTAGCGACCTGCTTAGTTAATGGGACTTATTACCCATTAAGGCAGGTCATTCACCAACTTATCGATTCACTAGTTGCAGGTGGCATCACTCGCCATACAACTTGCTACTCATTCCCAATCATTCAGTGATTAAAATCAACTGATCCCAATCAGTACACCTGATAGTTAATCACTATCAGATGCCCTACTTCGTTGGAAACTCCGCCCAACAAGATCTTTGGTATTTGTCCAGATTGATCCCAATAGATATGACTTGGAGAATATCCCAAAATCCCCAAACATAGTTACTCAAAATTCATACCAACTAATTTTTAATTCACCTCGCCTTAGGGGAATTATCCCCTAGCGATTCCTGGTAATCTAGTAGGCTGGGAATATGGGCAAAAATCCCAACAACAGACTAACAGTGGGAATCACTACATAGTAGTAGGAATTGATCACTTCACAATATGGATTAGAGCAGTAGCTCTCCCAGCCCAAACTGCTAAACCTACCTCTACTTTACTCCATCAGTCCATCTTCACCCTCCATGGCTATCCCTGGTCCTGCTCTGAAACAACGGGAAGAACTTCAACTCTAGAGTAGTCAAAATCTTAGCTACCCCTAGGAAGAGAAACAGCTCTTCTTGGCCTTAAACCCAACCACAAATGGCACGGTAGAAAGAGCCAATGGAACCTTGGTTTTTATACTATGTAAAATGGCCACTTCAAACCCTCTCCACTAAGATCTATACTTGCCAAGTGCCTTCATGGCCTATCATATAAGTTACCACCAGATCTTTATAATGTCCTCTTTCTACATGTTGTATGGACGAGAACCTGGTGCGCCTGCTTTATTAGCCAAAAATGTTTTCTATGCTAGGTTTGATTCATATCAAGCCATGAGGAAGTTGGCCCAGCATATCATCCAGTTACAATCTGAGGCTATGACTATTTTGCAAAAATTGTCACTAAAGAGGTTCAAGCTGCTAATGAGCTCTGGGAACCTCTTCATTCCTATCAAGTGTCAGACTTAGTACTTTAATATCACAACTGCATTACTCACAGAAGTGAAAAGCTCAGGCCAATCTGGGAGGACCTTTATTTGTCACTTATAAGAGGGGGAATGAGTACTCTATCAAATCTCTCACTTCTGGCGTTACCATCAATAGAGTCCATTGACAATTTCTTACACCCTTAAACTCCCCCTACCATCTTAAATGGGGTAATGTCAGACATTTAGATGTCTGGCTAGTTCAGAAGAATTATTTGGCGGTGAATAATCTGAAACCCATAGATTTTGGCTCCTCAGCTCATCCAAACCTTTGGCAAAATAGGTCAATTGATCTGTTCCCCGCCCAAACACCAGCTTAAATTTGGTGCAAGTTTCTAAGAGAAACCCCCCTATTTATAGACCTAGAAGGGGTCTCAGGAGGTGAAAATATTTTACTAGACAATCCGCCTTTAGGACCTGGAGTAATCAGCAGATTCATACAGATATAAGAGATGACTGATTGGTGAGATTACACTAAAATCTCTAATAATTATGACATTCCAAAAAGTTGATCTTGCATCTTAATTATAAAGCTTTATCAAAATGATATGGCTCTCAAGGGCAGTGATAGACTAAATCGTCATATAGCCAAATTGGGATGACCTCTGCCTAATTCAGAATTCATCTCCTCCCAATGCCAAGCCTCAGATTAGTGTAAATACTAAGTGATATCAACTTATTAAGTGTTCCTCTTCTCTGATCCCACAGTTTTTACATTATAATAATCAAGTAAAATTCAGCTTCCCCTTTTGTTTTATATTAATCTTCTCTTTTAAATAGAAAGATATATCAAGTTAAAATTACTCTTATGACTGCTATAATGTAGTGAAATTAAGTGCCCATAGCACCTGTGAGCATTTGACCAATCCAAAATTCCAATAAAAACAATTAATTTTAATGAATAAAACTTTTCTAAATAGAGGCCCGAGATTCCAGATGAGAAAGTGAGTGATCTAAAACTTGGCTAGATAGAAACCAGAGGTTTCAATAGATATATAAATAGTTACTCAATCACACTGGTTCAAATGTTCCAAGGTTAATAGTTAGTAGTCAGTGACTTACCCAACACTTGGTCAGAGATCCTTACAATAAGGTTTACTAAAAAGCCTTCACAATATAGGTAAATTTTAAAGTTATGATTAGGCAAAAATGATTAGTATTTTTTGTAGTTCTAGGAAAGATAAGAGTAAGCTTGAGTAATGAGATATTGAAAATTCACCTCAGCTTTCAATAATGGTAGTTGAAGGTTATTTATCCCAATTGAGTTTACCTAGAATTTAATTTTATTTTTGGAGATCATTTAAAGCTATAGCTTAAAATTAATAATAATTTTGGGTCTCATTGTAAGGATTTGAGGAGGCCAGGTTTGCTCTGGTTGAACACTGGCGGGTTTTTATCAGCCATCAGAGTAACCAAACAAATGCTGCGAGTTTACCCAAGCCCTTTAGTTGATTATGAGAGAGACATCTTTGCAGATGCACCAAAGTGGCCTTGGTGGGCGTCATGGTGCACAAAAATGCTAAAAGATGGTGAAATGTAAATGGCTGAAGGTAAAATATTTTATCTAAAATCAAACAAATCTTGAAGAACAAAATAAGCTTATACCCTCACAAGTAAGAGTACTGGCCTTTAAGTGGGGAAGGGGTATTGCAGGTTGCGGTGCTGTTCTTGGGTTCTGTGGTCCTTGGGTTGGCATCTTCTCCAAATGCAGATTCCTGGGTTTGCTCTTGAGAGGAGAGGGTTAGTGAAAGTTGTTGAAAAACTGAGGTGAGGGAGGTAGTGGGACACGTCATGATTGGTTGTTCCCCAACTTTGCTTTTATTAAAACTTGTTGAAAACTTCTCTAAATACGTTATTAATCTTTTGGAGATCTGGCGCTTGATCAAAAAGCAACTTTATAAATTTATTGTAAATCAATATTGGGGAAATAATAGAAGGTAGGGTAAATTGTGGTAAGAATTCTCTAAATTCTTTAGAAAAAAACGATTTATCATATCTTAAGTGTTATAAAGCCATTGGAATTTTTAAAGCTTCAGATTTTAAGAAAATGGTGACAGTATTGGGAACTTACCTAAGTTAATAAAAAAGGTGAATAAAGCTGAGGATTTCTCTACACAGGAGCTTAATCTTGTCAACATACCAATTACTAGGCATTGAAGGGAATGGAGTGGGTGCAAATGTAGGATTTTTCTTCAAATAGAATTGGCCTTTTTTACCTAAAAAGGGCAGTAGACACCACCTGGCTTCTTGTCCTTTGTGGTAAGCCTTACATCAGCCTGATATAAGATTGATTAAGAAATATATATTAAATGTATTGATTTTGGGCGTTTAACCACAAAACATCAGTTGGTAAAATAACAATATATAAAATCTTAAATGATTAAAATAATAGATATTTAGGAAACCCAGATTTGAGGCTTCACTCACACTAGGAAAAATCCTGACAACATCCCTTTGGCTTGTCTTGGGAACACTTGGTATTATTATGTACTAATAATTACAAACCTTAACTATAGATTTATCTTTTCAACATCATGTAGATGGATATGCCTCTGGATTTCTGGGCATTCCAC